>JARHVA010001630.1:2737500-3250902 GCA_037957365.1 Torreya grandis | reverse complement strand
AAGTTTCTTTGAGAGATCCCATGATTATATGAATGAAGTTTGGAAGCTTGAGCATTTGGGCCTAGTCTACAATATTATATATTTGAGTGTATGACCACCTCTAGATGTTTCCAATGGCTATATATGTTTCTCAACCTTAATTTACATCTAATTCAACTTTACATATCATCCAATGGTCATTCAAGATGCTCCACTTTATCTTTTCACCTTTCATGCATTAGGTCTACAGGTTACCTTGTTTATGAAGTGCCCTCTATTTGAGATAAAACAAAGGGTACTTATCCTATTCATTTGACTCAAATGAGACTATGGAGAGATTTATTATGTCATTTCAACATTTTTTTTCAATTTTCAAAACGTGATCATCTCTCTAGAGCTCTTAACATCAAATGTTCTCAAGACTAGCTTTTAGGTTATGACTGTGTGTAAAATTTGGGTTAAGCCTGAGTGCCTTGAGTTATGACTGTAGGTTGAGGTTATTAATTTTTGAAAAAACCTAGGAATGTGTCATTAACACTATGAGAATGGCATAAAACATGGCCATCCATCCTACATCTCTTCTCATCAACCAAACCTGCAATCTCCATAAGCATGAGCTAGTGTGCAGACTATCTTCAACTATAGGTGGCAATTCAAAATTCACAAGGTGCCTATAGGTGCTCATTTATGTGCGACTACTATGTTTCTCACCTTTTATTTCCACTAAGATCAATAGGTCATTCTATACATGGGTGAATTTATCTCATTCCTTGGAACCATGATATCATCAATATATTATATGGTCACTGTTGTTCCAAGTTCATTTTGGCTCAGTGCACTGTAGCTTTCACTGAGTATCTTTAGTATAAAATTTATTGAGGTGGAGGTCCACTTATCATCCTCTTCTTGACCTAGTAACTTATTTTCATGTTGATAAGTGACATATCCATATAGGATACAATAATTAAGTGAATAGACTTGTTTAGACCTCATATACCTCCACTAATAGATGACACTTTATAGGGCAAAAGCCTTTTTTAGAGAAATTAAGGTAAGTTGTCTCATTTGTAACTTTTAAATAGGATAACTATGAGTGTTTTTTTAAGTGATATTATTAACCCTATTATGCATTCTTATAGTCTTCAATCCTTACCAAAAATCATTTTCACTACACTTCAAGCCTCATAATCTTCTCAAAGCACATTATTAGGCCTCTACACTTTGACTACTTACACACAAAACCCTGAAGGTCTTCATTAAGTTTGACTGTGGTAAATAGTCTCATAATATTAAATGATTATCTCTTTTCTTTGAGTTGGAAAGACAAATTATGAGTCTTTAAGGTAATGGAAACATATCACAGATCTTTGAAATCTATACAACTTGGTTCTCTCACAAATCAATGACACTTTCAACTTCTGAGACACACATACTCAATGTATACTCTACCTGCACATGATAGTGAAAATGTAGGACTATGTAACCTCAAACCAGGTACCTATATTATTAACTAAGGTTTAGAAGACACATTTCAATGTGATTATTTATTTCAATTAGTTCTCATGCCTCTACTATAACCTTTAGATGCAACTATTAAAACATGTTTTGTAGTCTTCAATGGTGCCTACTTCTAGCTCAATAAGATGGCTCTGCTTATACATACATGTTCACATATGAAAAATAGATTGAAATACACATGATAAGTATGTCCATCCTCTGCAATACTATATACACTACTTGGTTTACTCATATCAATGCAAGCAAAGAAGAAAACTAAAGCCTTTGGGTATGCACAAGTAGTTTGGAGTCACTAACAATCTTAGTGATTGTTCATACGATATGAACCATCAAACCTAACACTATGAAATTGAATTAGAATGTTATAAGGATTACTAACACCCACCAAGTTCACTTAGTCCAACTCTTATCCTCTTATCCATACTAACATAAAACTATTGACCTATTTTGACTTGTCCAAGAGAGTGATGAGGGAGAGAGGTTAGTGTTTTCCATTTTTGGACCTGTTTGAATTACCTAAAATTGTATGTGAATTATATGGATATAAAGAGACTTACTTGAATCCTTCCCACATGCCATCTAGGCTATAGTTGATATAATTGCCTAAAACTCCCCTTTTTATAGTCATCTCCTTCTTTCCATGTTAAACTTGCATCCTTTTCAATTTCATAGTAGTTATCTGACATTAATTAACATATTGTACATTATCATTCATCTTAAAACGTTTTTATTTTGTGATAAATCCATACATTTCATCCAAATGGCCAAAAGGTGGAAAAAAAGGATATTCAGACAACAAGATAAATATGACCAAGGTAAAACATATCGTGTGACTTCATAAGATGATTTCACATTATTCTAGGACCATAGTGACCATGTTCAAACCTATAAGACTTCATGAAAAGTTGTAATATTTAAGGGGTTGACCTAATTTGACCTAAGGGTAAAATTAGTCAACATTTTGGTGATTTCCTAAGGGTAGCATGCCTACTATGCTAAGGACTAGTTTCCTTATCCTATCTTTTGGAAATAGAGCCACCTATACATTGCATTTAACATTGGTAAGCTTCTAAAATGACACCAATCCACACCAAATATAAAATAGGAAACAAACACATGAAGATAATAATTCAAGCACACTTGTGATCTTATGAACACTTAAGGAAAATACACACCAACTCAAAGGCAAACACACACATATCCTAATATGTATAATACCTCAAAACACTTTGTATACACATAATATTTTCACACTTTTATCGATTACTAATGCTTTACATATTTCAAGAACCTATTGTGAATCAATATCTCTAAGTGCATGCCTTAAGCTGTACACTAGGAAAGGGGTGGGCAGACCTTTGGTGCTTTGTAGGATAATTGTCCCTTATTACCATATTATTCCCTATCCATTCAGATCTTAAAACCTTTCTTTAAGCTATCTCTCCTTCCTTTCACATTACTCTAGTATTTTTAAATAATATTTTTTTATTACCTCTTTTGTTTCAGAATAAGATAAAACAAAGTCTTATTTGGAGGATTGTGGTTCTTTACAAATTATGATTTGTTTATGACAAATGGAGAAAAGGTTTTGACGCTTCAAAAGAATAAAGTCATAATACTCTGGTTTGGATTAAGTTGTATGGGTTCTCATTACAATTTTGGATATTCATCGAAGGAAATTGGTTGTGTTACGCAGATTTCTCAATATTTCTTCAAATACTTTGGTAAAATCTCAGGGGTTTAGTACTATAATCTATGTAACTTTATACCTAAAACAAACTCTGGTTTAGGAGATTGGGCTTTTTGTGGGAGTTTAGATTTGGGTCTAATAGGTTGACTATAAGGGATTTCCCTTTACATATAATATTTTCCATAAATATGGTCATTTACTCAAGTATTACAAAGAAACAAATAAATTATAAGATAAAGGCAATTTGTGCTCACACATGGAAGATTGCCCAAAATTTTGTTTATAGTAAAATATGACTAACTTCAAAATGTATATAGCAAAAAAAGAGACATTCATACTCATAATTTATTGGCAAGAAGAGAGGGTCAAAAATATTCATCAGCCTAGCAAAGAATATTCAAAACCCCCTTCAATCTTTTACATAGGGGAGGGAAGTAAATCTAGGCTTAATACCATAAAATCTCAGATAAGAAAGATAATCTTTAGGGTCATTTTAGCTCTTTAGGCTTAGTTTATATCTAGCTGACCTAACACAAACTTCAGGCATTAGCTTGATAATGTGTTAGGTTGACCTGATCAACCTACCATAGTTGACATGTTCAAGTGATTTTTAGGTTAGATACTCCTATATATACAAGGTCATTTCAATCATTTCCATAATGAATGCAATCAGGAGTTAATATTTGCTCATGCTTCTTCACAATCTACTCTTCCACCATTATACTTGAGGATTCTTAGCTTCAGTTTCTTATTTGGAGAATATTAGTCTTATGGATAGGTCTTAGATGCTTTGGCCTAACAGAATGATCCTTATGAACCAAAACAACCTCTTATGAAGCCCTATTGTCTAAGGGAGAGATTAAGTCATGATGGATTCACATTCAGGTAAGTATATTCTAGCTTTGTTCTCCTCTCTTTTATTAGATAAAAGTAGCATAAGTGTTAGATAAAATAATATTACTCCTCATATTCCATGTATTAGGGTGTTACTCATACTTAATTTATTTAAAGTTCCCTATACATGTATTTGATTGCTTTGCATCTAACCCCTTACTTTGTGCCACAATTTTTGGTGAGCACTAGATTAGTTTACTTTTCTTGTTATTAAATTAGTTTACTTTCTTGTTTATTATCATAAGTGAATATAGAAACCATAGGACTCTTGTAGGGTTATTATGTGATTATGTTAAATTGCAGGCTTTAGAACCTAACCTATCATGATGTGTTGTGATAGATGATACAAGTGATCCCCTAATCAGGTCTAACAGATCCTCATATTGGTCATGCTCTCACTTAACAAGTGTGTGCCCCAATAGAAAGTGTAGGTGTGATCTATCTTATTCAATCCAAGATTGAATCATGCATGCCATACAATTTTGATTGCATACATTCTAGTGAACCTGATGTGAATCAAACCCTTATAGGGTTTTTTTCACTTATTTTATTCTTTTTGTCATCTTTTCTATCATATGTTTTGACTTGATGGATCGATTCTATCGACCCAACTAGTTTTATCTATGTGTAGGAATAGGTAACTATATCAACTAGTTTAACCTAACATAGGTTTCTAGCACTTTGTAGACTTTTTTTTTAGCCTATTAGGTCGATCAGGTCAACCTAGCACATTTACAACCACTTTACAACAGGTTCTTGTTTAGGATTCATAGTGTAGGTTCTAGATTCTAGACTTCTAGATTTATGGTCCAGTCAACTAGGTCAACCACCTTGACTTAGCACATTTCTAGACATCTAGTTTAGTATACTAGGTCAACCAGGTTGACTTAGCACACTTTTTTAGCTTTTGTAGTAGGTTCCTATCTCACTTGGTCAACCATCTTGACCTAGATCTACAAATTGGGCTAGCTCTCTTTAAGGTTATAGTTCAGTTATCTATTCTATTTTCATCTCCAAAACACTAAGGTCATTTTCTATTTCTCTATTTCTACTCTACTCTATACTTTTCTTTCAAAATTACAATCTGTGTATGTGTACTAATTGGATTGGCTAGTGTCAATTCAGTTGGCTATGTATTTCATTTAAGTATCTGCTTTTCTAGACTAGTTATAGGCATACTTTATTTTATTTCTCATCTTATTAGAAATCCTTTCCTTTTCTCTGTCTACTATGCTACATCAACCAGCTAAAATCTACATTATCCCATACTATTTATGTTGCTTCTATTCATAGCACTAGGTCAACTTGGTTGACCTAGCACAGTCTATAGGTCTAGTTATTCCACTAGGTCAACCTAGTCAACCTAACTTTGTTTTCTGCTTCCCTTGCTTTTCAACTTGGTTCTTCATCCTTTTCAATCTACATCCTATTCATTTCTCTTTGATCTAAATGAGGTCCTCTATCAAAATCTTTTTGGATAGTCTTAATCCATTTAGATCCTATATGGGGTGTTCATTTATCCCTTTTTTTACCTCCCAAGAGCACCATTAATCTTGGGGCAACTCTTATCCTCCTTCATCTACAAATTGCAACATGGTTCAAATAACACCTCAATATGAGGTTGATAGGTCCAATCCTTTCTGCACCTACCAAGAACCTTCTCAAAATCTTCAAACTAATGTGGGAGTGATTGACTCAAATTTATTTATTAATCCCACTAATAAATCTTCTTCTAATATTCCTTCTAACACCAATGTCGGAAATGTTCCTTCCAACAACAACCCACCACTTGATACAACTCAATTATTAGCCCAAGTGATTCAACAAATAAACCTTATGTATAACTCTAATACCAATCAAATGATGCAACTTCAACAATGTTTGATCAATGTGGCTAATCAACCTCCAATCAAGAATCCTCAAGTTAATCCTAAGTACATTCCTCCACTTCTTAGAGATGCCTTAGGTAATATTATTCCTTAACCAATAATGAATTACAAAATTCTTCAAACTATCCAAAATGAGCCTGTAGATCCCTTTATTGTATCTATTGACATTAGTAACATATCACCAACTATTAAATATGATGGGATTAAAGACCCTTCCTCATTTCTTAAATCCTTTGGCAATCTCTATAAAGAGTGGATCCAAACTAATACATTTACCACTACTAAACTCTTAGTCAAAAACTTCACTGGTGATGTATTAAAATGGTATAATCAATTACCTCAACATTCTATTTGGCAACTTGAAGATTTGGTCAATCCTTTAGTTTAAGAGTTTCAACATAATGATCTTCCTGAAAACTGTCTTAGCCATTTCTTAAATGTTAAACAATCTCCTAATGAATCGGCTCATGACTTTATTAAAATATGGAAATCCTTAGCTCACAAAGATGATCATAATATGTCTAATGATAACCTATTCAAACTATTTATCACAGATTTAACTCCTACTCTTCAATATAAGGTTCAAACCTTTTCTCCTCAAACTCTTAATAAAGCTCTTGACCAAGCTAAATGGCATGATTTTCTTATGAAGCAATTCGAACCTAAATCTAAAATTCTTAAAGGATATTTCCAAACATCCAATGCTATCACTAGTAATACTTCTCAAACCAAACTTGGTGTTGCCACAAATGTTGTTCCTTCATTATCTCATGTACCTATTTTGTTTCATCAAATGAGATAATTTTTACCTCTTTCTAAACCTTTCATATATCTTAATGATCCTCCTAAATGGTATGATCCCAATCTCTTTTTTTGTTTCATGTTGATATTGGACATTCTCATGAGTCTTATAGAGGGCCTACTAAATGTGTTATTTCATACATGATTTTTGATTCATTCAACCATGAAACCATGATTAATCACCTTCATCAAGAATATACTAACGCTTTTCAAAAATGATAACCCTCTAAAGCCTCTACATCTAATAATAGTCAGAATTCTTCTTCCCATAATCAATCAAATTCTAAGGATGTTTGTGCAATTAACACTGATTATGATCAATACCTTAACAACTCTCAATATGTCAATACAACTAAGGTTAATTATTATAGGAATACATCACATAAATATCTTGTGACCAAGCCTAATAAAACCTCTTTGGAAGAACAATTGATTAAAGATACTACCACTATCAATATTGATTTAGAAGCACCTGAGGAACAAATTCCTCCTTCTGATCCTCCAACCACATCTATTCCTCCATATTCTAATTTTCCTTCTTCTAAATCTCGTGGCTTCTCTTCTAAATATCATTGGAATTTCCTAGAAGAACTTAACGCTATGCCATGTAAAATTCCTCTCATGGAGTTGGTTCGAACTTCACCTTATCATCATAAATTCTTTATGCAACAACTCCAAGAGATTGAAGACCCATATTCTTTAGATGAGGAACCACCTTCTATTGATTCTCAACCAACAAACATTAATACCATTGAATCTATATGTCCTTCTTCCAAACCTTCCATTTAATTCCTTGAAGAGGACAAGGTTAATGATGAAATCTTCTTTCATATGATGATTTACCTCTTTTCATCAAGATAGCCATTAATACCACCCATATTCAAAAAATTCTAGTTGATAATAAAGGTTCTGGTATTAATGTGACTTATTTATGGCTTTTACAATAACTTGGTTATTAAAAAAATCATCTTAAACAAACCCATCTTACTTGCCATGGTTTTTATAAGACTAATCAAAAGCCACTTAGTTGTATATGGCTTCCCTTAACCATTACTCCTAAGATCGTGTGAACCAAACTCATGTTTCTTGATCTTCCTTTATCCTATAACATACTCCTTTGTTGTCTATGGACTCATCTAAGGAGGGCCAATGCTTCTTTCGGTAGTCAATGCATTAAATTTATACACAATGGAAAATTTTATAAGCATGAAGCTAATCCCAACCCGTGGAGTATCTAATTACCTAATCCTAAATCACAATATTGTGTTCCCACAATTTCTCAAATCAATAGTGTTCCTCTATCTGAGTTCATCAATATGAATCCTAATTTACAAGTCACTCTTGCTGATTCTAATGATGATGAGCCCAATGAATTAAAACACACTTGTAATATTAAGAAATTATCTCTATATATTTTAAATTTTAGATCTAGAAGAAGATGTGGAATATTGTGGTCTTCTTCCTACCTTGCCTATTGATGAAGCTATTTTGGAGTTGCTTTATGCTCAGGAAACATAGCTCCCATGGCAACATCATAAAATTTGACATTTTAAAAATAAAACTCCTCACTTCAATGACTTTTTCACTAGCATTGATCCTAAATATAATCCAATTTCATCTTTACCCAACACATCATACCACTTTAAAAATGGTAATGCCATGTTTATTGAAGAAACAACTTGTATCGACTATGGTACTCCCTCTTGTCCTTGACCAATCATAGTTTACAAATAACATTCACCTTCTAAACATGATAATTTCAGCCTATTTTTTGATAAGTATCAAGAGGCATTCACATGGTCTTACCAATATATGCTTGGAATTGACCCTAGCATAGTGGTCCATACCATAATTACCTATCCTGATGCCAAACTTGTTCATTAGAAGCAACACAAGTTTCCTCATGAAGTTACCAACTTATTCCATAAGGAAATCATCAAGATTTTTGATGCTAAGTTCATTAAACCTATGGATTATTTTGAATGGGTTTCCAATATTATCCCTGTTCAAAAGAAGGTCACCATGGCCATTCATATTTGCATTGATTTTTGTACTCTTAATCTTGTTTGTCCTAAAGATAGCTTTCCTTTACCTTAAATAGATGCCATTGTAGATTCTATGATTGGATATGAAATGGTATCTCTTATGGATGGATTTTCAAGATACAATTAGATTCATATCACTTTTGAAGACCAATATAAGACTACTTTCACTATGAAATGGGGCACCTATTATTACGTTAAAATTCCCTTTAGTCTCAAAAATGTTGGAGCTACTTATCAATGTGTTATGACTCATATCTTTCATGATCTCATCCACAAAATTTTTGAAACATATGTGGATGATCTTATTGATAAATACAAGCATCACACAAATCATCTTTCTAATCGTACCATCATCTTTGATCGTCTTATCAAATATAAAGTTAGACTTAATCCTTTCAAATCTGTGTTTGGAGTTATACCTAGAAAATTGTTAGGATTTTTAGTCTCTTTATATGTCATTGATGTTGATCCAGCCAATATTAATGTTATTATCAATATGCCTATCCCTCATTCTATTCTTGACATTCATACCTATATAGGTAATCTTAGGGTAATTAGATGATTTGTTCTTGAGATGGCTTATCGAATTCACTCCATCAATTACCTTCTCAAGAAAGGTACAACTTTGGAATGGATGGATCCATGTTAATAAGAATTTAAAAACATGAAAGATTCATTACTTCATCCACCTATGATCCATCCTCCTTATGATCGACCCTTGATTCTTTATACTTCTTCCACACTTATTTCAGTTGGAGCAATGCTTTCCCAATAAGATGATACAGGTAAGGAGTATGCCATCTATTACATTAGCTGAGGCCTCATCTATTATGAAACATGTTATACCAAAGTTAAGCATGATTTCCTCACCATCTATTTTATAGTTGAAAATCTTCATCACTACATGCTTTACCCAACCACTTACGTCATTGTTCATTTTGACCCCCTTCATCACTTCTTCTCTAAAGCATTTATTCCAGGAGATATAATTGGAAAGTGGATGGTTTTACTTATGGAATTTTATCTTTGCATCATCACATAAAAATATATCAAAGAGAAAGTCATAGCCAACCAAATTGATGCAGCTCCCATTCTAGCCACTTCTTCTCTTTAAGATAACCTTCTTGATGACAATATTCTTTACGTTAAAGGTATTAATCAAGTAATTTATCTTAAAGATTATTTTCATAGCTTTACTACCAATCTTGAAGCCAATCGATCTAATGAACCTTCCACTCCCTCTGATACTACCAAATCAAAAGTAGTTATCAAGGAGCTCCTTGAAATCAACATTAACTTACATGAGGATACTTAGACCCTTCACTTTGATGGTGATAAATGCCTTCAAGGAGCTAGGGTAGGTTGCATTCTCACTAGTCCTCTCAGTAAAATAATTCCTTTAGATTTCCATTTTACATTTGATGTCACCAATAATATGGTTGAGTACGAAGCTCTTATCTTAGGTATGAGAGATGCTCTTGATCTAGACATAAAATATCTTCATGTTTTGGGTGATTCTGAACTCATTTACCATCAAGTTAGTGGTGCCTCTAAATGTAAAAGTGGACAAGGATTTTACCTCTTTTACAATTGAACCTATTGCTAGAGACCAAAACTCCATTACTTATTCTCTTGCCTGTTCAGGTTCTCTCTTTCATCCACATCAAGTTCTTTTTTATCCTTTTTTTATCATATAAATAATCAAATCTATGTCTTCTACTTGCCCTTTAGATTCCCTTATCTACCACATCAAGGATATCACCATTTGACAATACCCATGGTATCAAGACATTATCTAATTATTAAAATATCAAACTTATCCTCCTAACTTGGATTCTTTTGAAAAAATGTGTCTTCACAAACAAGCTTTCAAGTACATATTTAGACATAACATCCTTTATTATCACAATACCAAAGGTACTTTGCTCTATTTTGTCATGCCAGATGAGGTTCCTCCTCTACTTGAGCAAGCACATGGGGGCATTTGTGGTGGTCACTATAATGGACATGATACAACCCACAAATGCCTATGTATGGGTTATTATTGGCCTACTCTAGAAAAGGATGCTATTAAATATGCTAAAAATCATAATCCGTGTCAACTTTATGATGACCTCATTCATTCACCACCAACCAAACTTCAAGTTATCAAATCTCTTTGGCCATTTTACAAATGGGGATTTGATCTCATTGGCAAGCTTCCTCATTCCCAAGATGGGCACATCTTAATCATCACTACCACCACGTACTTTACCAAGTGGGTTAAATCCATGTCCCTTGTTAATGTTACTAATCTTACTATATCTAAATTCATTCTCAACCAAACTATTTTTTTCTTTGGTGTTATTCACACCATCATTTTTAACAATGGTGGTAATTTCAAAAATAAACATTTTAAACAACTTTGCAACAAATTTAAAATCAATCACAATTTTTCCACCCCTTATCATCCACAATGTAATGGTCAAGCTGAGGCCACCAAAAAAATTCTTAATAAAATTATTCAAAAGACAATTTGTAAAACCCACACAGATTGGCATCTTCATCTTTATCTTACACTTTGGACCTATCAAAATAGTATTCATACTACCATTGGGGTAACTCCATTCCCTCTAGTCTATGATTTTGAGTCAGTTCTTACTCTTGAAGTTGAGCTTCCTTCTCTTCACATATCTCTTCATGACATCATTATTGATGAAGAATTATGTGAGGCTCACCTTCATGCCCTTGATCTACTTGATAAACATTGTCTTTTCACTTTACATCAAAATTACCAATACAATGCTCGCATCGCTAGACAACATAACAAATGTGTTAAAAACTATAGATTTAATGTTGGTGATCTTGTCCTTAATTAGACTACACCTGACAAAAAATGTAAGTATGCCCAAAAATGGTGGGGTCCTTAGTTAAAGATGTTCTTGGTCCAAGTACTTATCACCTTCAAACCAATGAAGGCCATATTTTTAAATAACCCATCAATGTTTAATCCTTAATAAATACTTTGCTTAATCATTTCCCTTCTTTTCATTCTTTCTCTATATATCTATCTAACATCTTTTTGCAAGTTAATTTAGCATAGGTCTCTCCTTATGTAGTAGTTTCCTTTCTTTTCAAACCTTTAGTCCTCCCTTTTGGTTTTTTAGTTTTTTGATGTACCATACTCTTCATTTTTTTTCCTTTTCAAACCTTTAGTTCTCTCTTTTGGCCTTTCGGTTTTTTGATGTACCATAGTCTTCATTATCTTATTTTTCATTTTCCTTTTGTTTACCAATTTTGATTTAGTGCCCCTTGGGCTTTTATTTTATGAGTTTCTTTGTAAGACCATGGATAGGACCCGACATCCCTAAAAAACCCACCATCTTTTTTATCTTTTCATTCTTTTGTTGCTTGCCAATTTTGTTTTGGCATCCTTTGGGCCTTTCTTTATGAGGTGTTTTATACAAAGGCTCCCTCACTTTTTGCTTATTAAAACCCTCATGGGTCTCTCTTTTATGAGTTTCTTAGTAAGACCATGGATAAAATTTGGCCATCCTCATAAAATTACCTTTCTTTTCATGTTCTTTGTGATCCTTGTTATTTAGACATTAGCTTTTGCTTCCTTTGCTAGATGGAATCTATAAACAATCTATGATAGCATGTTTTCCTTCACTTCCCACAGTCTTATGATAAGGAATCACACCTTTTCTATCATTGCATTCCTTTTTTCCCTTTGTGATTTTTTTTCAATTTAAATAAATTCAAATTTGTTACATGTGTCATTTTCCTCTTGATTTCCCCGTTTCTTTCACCTCCACATTTGGATAAAACAAGGTCAGAGTCAAGATAACACTTTTATTTCACCTAGATTTATGAGACTCTTAGACCCCATGCTCTTTGATTTTCTCTCTCTTAGTAACCTTGTCCCAAAGTTTTCTAATGAAAGTCATATTTATCACCCATGTTTGGTCTTCCAAATCCGTATGGAGGAATTAAAAAAAGAAAAAAGAAAGAGAAAGTTAAAATCCAATCATTTGAAACCAAAATGCAATTATATCTAAAAGGAAACATACAAATATTAAAAGTCTAATTATACCAAAAGAAATGATTACAAGCACATCTCCTATCTCTAATCAAATTTCAAACTCCATGGTTAGCTTCACATAGAGCCGAAGTCCTTTGGGGTGTGGTAGGCCAATAAATTGGAATAGGGGATTTCCAAAAAAATCTATAGTGTTACCTACTTTCTCATGTAAGTATCCCATCTTCATAGTAGACCGATGGCTCTGTAAGGGATCTTGAGGAGTGGGGAACATGTCATGGGGAGGTAGGTCCATTTTACTTTTCATGCATATCGCCTTCATGGGATGATCTATATACTCCATTTGTTGACCTAAGACTTGTGTAGCTAAGAGAAGTTCTTCAGATTCCTTAAGGTTGACATTTCTCTTGTTTTGACAAATTAAAATTGAGTTTCTTGACTTCGATAAAGAGTTCCTCTACCTTGTTTTTCCCTTCATTCTCCCCTCTACCCCGTTTCATTTCCCCCCTTGATAGACAAATTATGATTCCAAATCTATTTTCCCTCTTCTTTAAATTCCTTTTTTTTTAATTTCTTACAAACATGCTAACACTACTTTGTTTCATTTTTATCTATATTTAGACACAAAACAATAGGTTTGAGAAACTATGGATCATTTTCATCATGTTTTATATATTTACTAAAACTACTTTTCTTTCCTTTTCCCATTTATCTTGATTTTATTATTCTACTATTGTAGACACCTGAGTTTGCACCCTTTTTCCATTATTACATGAGATGTGGATTGTTACTACTCACCCAACCATGTTGTTTTCCATTTTATGCATCCCTTTTTTCCATTAATAATTAAGATGTGTATTTTTACTGCTCACTCATCAATGTTGTTTTACCATTTTTATTTTTGAATCCTCTTTTTACCATCTTGTTTGACATGTATCCTTGATTTGATTTGGTGAGTTTTCCTTTTCTTACTTGAGGTTTACTTGTTTGAGTTTTTTAGTATTTAGTAGCCTTAGATTTTTTGGTTACCCAATTTACTATTGTTTGACTTGGTCATTTGGTCTAACATAACACTTGTCACCCAACTTGCCAAATTCCTAAGTGTGTCCCATCCACATATCACCAATTATCTTGGATTTTCTTGCATTTGTTTGTTTTTTCTCCTTACATTTGTATTTTTGGGTTTGTCCAAATTAGTCTCTATGCCCTACACAATCAAAACTAAAACATAGTTGACAAACATCCCATGATAAAGGTAAGTCAAGGTAGGCATCATTTAAGTTTTAATTAGTTTCCTTTTCTGTCATTTACTTTTAGTTATTTTATGCTTTTTAAAATACTATAATTTTTTTTAGCATCAGTGTTGTGTGTGTCCTTATGTTCTTTCTCGAAGCACCATCCCCTATTACACTTTAGTGACATGTGATGAGCTTCGAGTGGGGCATATGTTTACACATAATATTTTCACACTTTTATCTATTATTGATGATTTAGATCTTGTAAGTACCCATCATGACTCAATTTATTTTAGTGCATGCCTTAAGGGGTGCATTGGGAAAGGGGTGGTTAGACTTTTGGTGTTTCACAAGATTGTTGTCCCTTATTACCATATTATTCCCTATCCATTCAGCTCCTAAAACCTTTCCCTAAGCTATCTCTCCTTCCTTTCACATTCCTCTAGTATTTTCCTCTATCTATCCTTCTTTCCCTTACTTAGTACCCTTTTTACTTATTTAATAAGCTAGTTTGACTTGGTCAACCTAGCACAATCAGGGTCACTTTAGCTCTTTAGGCCTAGTTTCCATCTAGTTGACCTAGTACAAACTTCAGGCATTAGCCTAATAATGTGCTAGGTTGACTCAGTTGACCTAGCACAACCAACATGTCTGAGTGATTTTTGGGTTAGATAATCCTATTTATACAAGGTCATTTTGGTCATTTCCATAATGAATGCAATCAGGAGTTATTACTCACTCATGCTTCTTCAAAATCTACTCTTCCACCATTCTACTTGAGGAGTCTTATATTAGGTTTCTTATTTGAAAAATCTTAGTCTTGTGGATATGTCTTGGATGCTTTGGCCTAAAAAAGTGATCCTTATGAACCACAACAACCTCTTTCAAAGCCCCATTGGCTAGTGGAGAGATTAAGTAGCGATGGATTCACATTCAGGTAAGTATATTTTAACTTTGTTCTCCTCTTTTTTAGTAGAT
Organism: Torreya grandis; assembly: GCA_037957365.1. Taxonomy (NCBI): domain Eukaryota; kingdom Viridiplantae; phylum Streptophyta; class Pinopsida; order Cupressales; family Taxaceae; genus Torreya; species Torreya grandis. The sequence goes on along the minus strand of JARHVA010001630.1, from coordinate 3,235,852 downwards.
AGAAGTAGCATAAGTGTTGGCTTGAATAATATTACTCCTCATATTCCATGTATTAGGGTGTTACTCATAATTAATTTATTTGAAGTTCCTTATACATGTATTTGATTGCTTTGCATCTAACCCCTTACTTTGTGCCAAAAGCTTTGGTGAGCACTAGATTAGTATACTTTTCTTGTTATTAGATTAGTTTACTTTATTTTTTATTATCATAAGTGAATATAGAAACGATAGGAATCTTTTAGGGTTATTGTGCGATTGTGTTAGAGTATAGGCTTTGGAACCCTACCTAGCATGATGTGTTGTGATAGATGATACAAGTGATCCCCTAATTGAGTATAGTGCATCCTCATATTGGTCATGCTCTCGATTAATAAGTGTGTACCCAAATTAAAAGTGTAGGTGTGATCTATCTTATCCAATCTAGGATTGATTCATGTGTTCCATTCAATTCCGATTGCATACACACTTGAGGTGAAATATATCTTCTTCATTGATTCAACTAGGGTCAAAGACAATGCCTCTAGCATCACCACTACTCCAAGAAGACAAATTGTCATATGAGGCATATTTATTAATGAACACTTGCTTGTGGAGATAGTAAAATGACTTACCATCTTTGGATCTTCTGCTAGCAGCAAGTTTATCATTTGGAGCTCTCATGAACACTCCATCTATCCCTCCAAAAGTCTTTTTTGGATTTGAAACTTACTTAGACTCTATCATGTCTACTTGGTAATCCTCAATCTATTCATTGGGAATCATCATAGCCTTCTCAACTTAAAGTGCCTTTGAAACATGACATGATTTCTATTATAAGCCATTAAGACCATCTTCTTTATGTTCATCAAACACCTCATGATCTACCAAGGTTATTTATTGCTTGGTAGAGATACCAAACTCTTCCTTATGCTCATTAGGTGCATGTTTGTATTCAACATGAAGTCTGTACTCCTTTTAAAAAGTTACAGGTTTATTAATATCCTAATATTCTTACATTATGGCATTGAATTATTTCCACATGTCATCTTCTTCTTCTTGAGGTTCATGTTTATGAGAATTATCTTCTTTGGTAGGCATAAATGAGTGTTCACAAAGATTTTCATGCTTTTCTATAGTTGGGATATCAACATTATCACCCATGTGTACAATATAGTTACCCCATAAAACTTACTCTACATTATTATTAGGATCTACCTCAAGAGTTATATCATAATATTCATGGATTATGTAAGTATCAATTCATATTTATTCAATTCCATATTTCTCACTTCCCCACTCATTAAGATACAAGTTAGATATGCCATCAATAAGAGTTAGAGGTTCTTGATCACTAGGGTGATCATCTTCCTCAATGACATTGAAATTCATGATAGAAGTATAAGGCACATATGGATCTACTTGAAAAATATAAATATTTTCTAATTTTATTGTCACTTTTGCACCATATGTAGTCCTAAAAGACATATAGGACCAATCTTAAGTCAGATAACCTCCAATTTTAGCAGTGAACTCTCTTGACAAACAAAGTGAAAAATGAGGAGGCACATCTACCACTACAACATCTTGAGAAATGGTGAAGGTATGACAATCATGAAGAATAATTTTCAAACCTTTTATTATGCCAATGGTCTTTCTAGCTGACTCATCCAATTATAGTACTCCTTTGGAATGAGGCTCATACTTCAAGTTTAAATTATCAACTACTTGCTTGGGTATAACATAAGTACTATCTTCATTATCAATAAGATAATTGTGTACCAAGGCATTTATAGTTATGATGGATAGATAAAATTGAGGAGGTTTTTCTACCTTTTCAACTTTGCTTGACTATCCTTCACTAGGATTTAAAGTGTTTTTCAAGGCTGCCTCTTTCCCACTAAGTTGTTTGGTTGCCAAAATGATCTTTTACATCTCTTCTTTAAGTAGGTATGATTTTCCAAGTATTTCCAATGTATCCCACATTGATACATTCACATGAGACCTCTTCATCTGCTCTACAATGTTAGTGAAAGAACCACTAACTTTTTTCTTGTCCACTAGGAGGAATGATGTTGCCTACACCTTGAGAATTTTGAGGTATGAAAGAACTCCTAGTATTCTGGTCTTTATTACCTACTTGTGTACTTTAAACTACATTACACATACCTAATCTTTGATATTTTTGAACACTCATTGATTGACCATTAGCATCCCCTTAAACTTCTTCAACTAACTTTCTCTTACTCCTTGTGTTTGTAGCTATAGGACTTGTATATTTACTTGGTTGCCCTTGATAATTTACATCACATGAGTCATCTTGATGCCAATTTACCAATGTAGACCCCACTTGGGAACCCTTCCCATTGGTCACTCCTTCATTTGGTACTTCATCTTGAGTCATACCTGGCATAGTTCCCAAACTTGCCATGAAGGCTTGATTGAAAGACTCATTGACATAGGAAGATGGATCATGAGGTTGATCCCATGAAGGTTGACTATCATGCTCCTAGTAAAGTTTGTTTTGATTAGGCACTAATTCCCTTGAGGTGGAAGGAGCATTGGGATTGTATCCATTATATGACTTAGTTTTAACCAGCTGTCTTTGACCTTGAGTATGACCTTGGAAAGGTGGTTTATTGCCTTGATAGTTAGGGTAGGACTAATTTGGTTGATATTGGCTTTGGAAAGGCCTTACTTACTACTATTGGATAATCTTATTTAGACCTAAGATATAATTTTCCATATCTCTCATCCTTTCTAACTCATTAGACTTGTTTGTGACTAAGGGCAATAGGATTGTGTTTAGGTGTAGGAATGGGAGAAAAAAAATGTGTAGGGGTTTGAAAATAATGGAATATAGGCATGGAAGGTCTTGGTAAATATTCCCATCATAAATATAATAATTATATTCCCTAATAACCACTTCATATGAATTAGGAAAAGTGTTACCTTCTATAGATTATATTATCATTTAAATTTCAGTATCAAAAGCCTTAATATAATAAAGGAAAGCATGGTGAGATATGGGTCTTACCAATATTGGAATCCTATCCCATGTCTTCTAAAATCTTATTTTTAAGTCTTGAATGACTTCTTGAGGTTCTATCCTTGTGTTGGTTAAATGCTTAGTCAATGATAAGTTATCACTCTTATCCTTAAATCTTGTTCTCAATGTGTCTCCCAAATCATCCCATGTCATGATTGATTTAGGGTCAAATGTACCATACCAATCAAGAGATTTACCTTTGAAAGAGATAGCCAACAACTTGATCACTATGTTCTCCTCAATGATGTGATGGATATTATAGAAGTTAGAAATGTTTCTTATATGTTCAATAGAGGTAATGATAGACTCACTGGTGTATGAGAAAGTGTTAGAAATATACAGACATTAAAGGCTATAAAAGGTAGGTTACTTTCCATGGTAGCTTTATGACTTTGAAAGAATGGGGTAATCAAGAACTTTTTTATGGATTTATGAGCAAGGTACAAATTCTTTGGGTAAGGATGGGTGTTTTAAAATCTGATTGCTTTATATGAATAATGAGGAAGATCTTAAAACTCAAAAAGGATGCATTTAGTAAGATAATTTTTTTTTAGCTTAGGCATGAAAGACTTCCCTAGTCTACAAGCAATATTAAAATGTTGGAATCATCAAATACTGTAGGAAGAGGACTATTACACCTCTTTGTTGTCAAAGCCAATATCTACCTTGAAAAACCTTCTTGGATTCATGTCCCACCAATCATGTCATAACTATTATATCCCAAAATTTCACCATAGATAATTTAGGTAGACCTTATCAAATTTGGGATAACATGAACTAACTCTCCTCATAGACAACTTATTACAAGAGATAGATCTCTAGATTTGAAAGGGATAGCTCCCTTGATCTATCTTTTAGGCTCACATAATACATTAGGCTAATCACTATTGGGGTAAAAAGGGAAGAAGTAAACATAAATAAACCTAAACTAATGAAGGTGATACACCAAAGACAAGTCCACAAAACACACTTGCAAATACTGCTAAAACTGACATTAACTCAATGTTCTTCTAACATAAGTATTTCTGATGGAGGTAGATTACTATGCATATCCAGAGGTGTATAAAAATGAGGTATGATATTCAACACTAATAGTATCTCTCACACTTATAAACACACTTAGAAAACATATGCACTTCATGGGACCTATTAGAAGAGATGTCACTCACACAAAACATGCAAAAGCAAAATGGAAACAAGGAGAAGACATTCACAACTTGCCAACCACATAAAAAAATTGACACACTTAGGCAAGATATTAAAAATATAAAATCAAATTCATAAATTTATTCAAGTGCAAATAAATATGTAAAATCAATAGGGCTTCACCATACTAATTGTGGATCCATTACAAAGCCAAAAAGGCTTGCATATATAGAGCATATGAGAGGAGAGAGAAGAAGATTAGTGGAAGGGTCACAAGGCCAAGTTTCAATACTTGGAAACCATTTAAAATTTAATATAATGAGTTGGAAAAGAGGCTAGGAAGTTGTCTTAGAACATGCATCAAAATGAAACATAGCACCTTCCTCAAGTTGGCGTAGAGATCTTCATTATCTTACTTGAAACTACCTTGATAATGAAGAGTCACTTGATTGGTTTAAACTGACTTAAAATTCCTTGAAACATATATCCTAACATGATAATTTAGAAACAAGATAGTGACAATCATCTACACCTCTCTAAATGGTGAACTCCCCTTTGTCACTTGTCATTCACTATCTGTAGTCACTCATTAGCTTTCTAGGCCTAGACCTTCCAACTTGTCACTTAAATGGCTTGAAAATTCTCATGGATATTAATTTTAGGGGTGTTATAAAACTCAATTATACCTTATTTTTCCTTTTGTCTATCATATATACCTCAATGAAATTAAGCAACACTTCTCATCTTCACACTTAGGGAGTCACTTTGCCTTCTCACTGTCTTATTCAAACTACCTACAATGAATATTCTAATAGAGATGTTTCCATGTTTAAATAAGGTGATAATTATATATTAGGAGTTATAAAAATTCCCTACACACCTCACTCAATGGATTTAACTCACCTATTTCCTTATATACATATTAAACACATCAAAACTTGCAAAAAACCCAAAATTAGGTCTGTATGTACAAGTGATAGTATAGAAAAACTGGATGTCAAGGAGAATAGGAGAGCGATAAACATGTATAAAACACTTTAAATTCAAATTTTCCACTTAAAAATGCATATCCATTCATTTTTTCTCCATTGGGTTCATATAAGGGTTTTAGGAGGGTTTTAAGTCATCTAGCTTCTTAGCAATGATTCATAAAATCTAGACACTTAACCTTCAAAAAAATTACACTAAGATCAAGTGTAGGACCCCCTTAAACTATCATTAGATTATTTAGGCACCATGAAACTCGTCCATATAGATATGACCAAACTAAAATGGCTTTTTGAGTTTCTACTTTCATCTTGAATAGGCCTGAGATAGATTTAGGGGAAAAATGACCAACTTGAGTTATTATTTGCAACTTGATGGATCTTACCAATCCTTAAATATTCTATGAAAGTCCTCAAGTTTATTTGATATATTTCATGATCATATGAATTAAGTTTGGAAGCTTGAGGGTTTAAGCCTAGTTTTAGGCCTAGTCTGTAGGACTGCATATTTGAGTTTATGACTACATCTAAATGTTTCTAATGGATATAGATGTTTATTAATGTTAATTTACTTCAAACTCAACTCTATATATCATCTAATGGTCACTTAAGATTATCCACTTTATCTTTTCACCTTTCATGCATTAGGTCTGTAGGTTACCTTATTTATGAAGTGCCCTCTATTTGAGACAAAACAAAGGGTACTTCCCCTATTCATTTGACTCAAATGAGATTATGGAGAGATTTCCTAGGTCATTGTGACATTATTTTTCAATTTTATAAACATGATCACCTCTCTATAAATATTAACATCAAATGTTCTCAAGACTACCTCCTAGGTTATGACAATGTGTAAAATTTTGGTTGAGCTTGAGAACCTTGAATTATGACTAGAGGTTGAGGTTATTACTTATTGAAAACACCTAGGAATGTGACATTACCACTATGAGAGTGGTTTAAAACATGTCCATCTATCCTCATCTCTACTCATCAACCGAACCTACAATCTCCATAAGCATGAGCTAGTCTGTAGACTATCTTCAACTGTAGGTGGCAATTCAAAAATCACATGGTTCTTATAGGTGTTAATTTATGTGTAACTATTATGTTTTAGCACTTTTATTTCCACTGAGTTCATTAGGCCATTATATATGTGGGTGTGATCATCTCATGCCTTGAAACCATGCTATCATCAATATATTATATGGTCACTATTGTTCCAAGTTCATTTTGGCTCAATGCACTGTAGCTTTCACTGAGTATCTTCAGTAGAAACCTGACTGAGTTGGAGGTCCACTTATCATCCTCTTATTTTGACCTAGTAACTTTATTCCATGTTGATAAGTGACATATCCATCTAGGCTACAATAATGAAGTGATTATAATTTCTTATACCTCATATACCTCCACCAATAGATGAAATTTTATAGGGCAGAAGCCTTTTTTAGAGAAATTAAGGTAAGTTATCTCATTTGTAACTTTTCAGTAGGCTAAATATGAGTGTTGTTTGAAGTGATCTTATCAAACCTATTATAGCTTCCTATAGTCTTAAATCCTTACCAAAAATCATTATCACTACACTTAAATCCTCATAGTCTTCTCAAAGCACATCATTAGGCCTCTACACTTTGACTACTTACACATACAACCATGTAGGTCTTCATTTAGTTGGACTATGGTAAATAGTCTCACAGTCTTGAAGTCTTAGATCTCTTCTTTGAGTTGGAAAGACATGTTATGATTATATAAGGTAATGGAAACATATCACAAATATTTGAAAGCCATATAACTTGGTTCTCTCACAAATCAGTGACACTTTCAACTTCTGAGACACACATACTCAACGTATACTCTACCTGCACATGACAATGAAAATGTAGGTCTATGTGACCTCAAACAATGAAGCTATATGATCAATTGATGTTTAGATGATGCATTGAAATGTGATTATTCACCTAGAGTATCTCTTTAAACCTCTACTATAACCTTCACCTGCAACTATCAAAACATGTTCTGTATAACTCAATGGTGCCTACTTCTAGCTTAATGAGATGGTTCCTGCTTATACCTTCATGTTCACAAATACAAAATAGATTTAAATCTACATGAGAAGGTTTTTCATCCTCTATAATACCATATATACTACTTGGTTTTATCATATCAATGTAAATAGAGAATAAAACCAAATCCCTTAGGGATGTACAGGAAGTTTGGAGTCACTAACAATATTAGTGATTGTTCATACAATATGGAACATAAAATTTGAGATTATGAATATGAATTAGAAGCTCATAAGGATTACTAACACCCATCAAGTGCACTTATTCCAACTTTTCTCCTCCTATTTGTACTAACAAAAACCCATTGACCTATTTTGACTTGTCCAAGAGAGTGATGAGGGAGAGAGGTCAGTTTTTACCATTTTTGAACCTGTTTGAACCACCTAAGCTTGGAATTTAATTTTAAGGATCTCAATAGACTTACCTAAATCCTTCCCATGTGATAAATAAGCTATGTAATCTGTACAACTACCTAAAATTCCTCTTTTTGTAGTGATCTCCTTCTTTCCACATTAAACCTACATCTTTTTTAGTTTCAAAATAGTTATCTGACATTCCCTCACATATTTTATGTTAGCCTTCATCTTGAAACCTTTGTATTTTGTGATAAATCTGTACATTTCATCCAAATGGCCAGAAGATGTCTAAAAAAGGATATTAGGATAAAAAGACAAATATGTCCAAGGTAAAACATATCATGTGACTTCATAAGATTACTTGACATTATTCTAAGACCATAGTGACCATGTTCAAACCTATAAGTCCTCATGACAATTTTGAATATGTAGAGGGTTGACCTAAGTTGACCTAAGGGTAAAATTAGTCAATAGGTGACTTGAAGAGTTAATTATTTGCAACCCAATCTTGAACCCTATATCACTTTTGATGACCTTATTCACATGATTTCTTATTTTCATAAAGGCCTATTATGTTGAATTGGGTAATTTAAACATTTCTTGTATGTGCTAGCATGAGAAATTAACTTAATCAAGCCAAACAACATAAGATCCTTAACATTTCCAAGAAACCTTAATATATGCTAAGTTACCTTAACATTTGCTAAACATGTGTAAGTACTAAGTTATAACCACCAGACAACCACTTTAGGACCATGACCTCATGTTTTGATTATGTCACCCTAGGAGACCTTATAATACTACTATGATAATGAGATAACTCACCATGATCGACAAGATATGAATTGAATAAACACTCTCAAGGCTATCAATAAATGTTAAAATGAGCTGACTAACAATTTTTTGATGAGACTCACCTATGGTAGCCAAAATTGGCTAACATATTTAGTGACCTACTAGGATTGCATACCTGCTATGCTCATTAGACCAGTTGCCTAGTCCATCCATTGGGCATGGGGTTATCTCTCACTCAATCTTAGACCTAATTTGACCTTGACACTTGATTGTAAATGCCTCAAAACACATGAGATAGCTGACTAACTTCACCAAGACAACAAAAAAAGAAACAAACACACCAAATCAAGACACACACACAAACACACACTTGTGCTACAAAGCACTTAGGGGAAAAAGATAATAAAACTACAAAAAAAAACTAACCTTGAAATATTTTCCTCTTGGATCAAAAGGAATTTTTTTTCAAACTCTTTTTCCATGAGATAGGCAATTATGTAGAGCAAGTTGTTCCCTGGACATTATATTTGGTGGAGTAGTCTTGTTTCTTTCCCACTCATTTGGCATACTCTCATGTGAATTTTTAGTATAAAATATGTTTATAATTAAAACATATTCATTTTATATCCCAAGATTCTTTTCATGATGCTTTTTGATGTTTGAACCCACCTCAAACACTACCTCCTGACTCATAGGGACAACATCATCTATAGTTCTAAGAGGTTCCATGAAATGATATTTTTGATCTCGTATGACTTTTTAGGGATTCCCACATTGTTTCTCAAGAAATAGAGTAGACTCAAAAGGATCCTCAATCTTCCCAATGGGAGGTATAGTCCAATTAAGATCCTTAAATTCATTGCAAATCTCCAAATACTATTGCCACATATCATCTTGGATAGTTTGAGAAGGCATGATGCATATGATTATCCTCTTGATGATGTGTCTCTGTCACCTTTTTAGCTATTATCATGTGATCCTAAACTTCATGGTGATTGCTTGGGAGAACTACAACCTCATTCACAACTATACTTTCCTCTTCAAAGGTGATTGGTTCATACTTATTAAAGGATATTTCAAGCCTGATCAAGACTTCATCTTTCTCAATTATGATATCCTCTATCTCAAGTCCAGATTCAACCTATTCATGAATACTCTCTATGCAAACATTCCCTTTAGATTCATCCATTATCAAACTAACCAACTCTTCTTTGCAATAAGAAGGAAGAACAACATTTTTAGTCAAAGGAGAGAGTTCAAAACAGACTTCTACCTATTCTAGGCTACTTGAGGCATCTTAGAAAGTATCCAAATGCATCTCAATTGCATATAAATACTCAAATTCATCAATGGGTTCTAATAAATATTGTTCTTTATTATCCATGGTCTTAATGAGATAACTACATAGCTTTGATACTGTTATAACAACCTCAATTGGGCTTTATTCATCTTATAGAGCATTTTTTCCTTCAAATTATGTTGTTACATGATTAAGATCACCTTCCCTTTCATTACCAAATATTGGTTTGTTCTTTTCTTCACTAAGGGGAGTGCCAATGATGAATTCTTCCTCATTTTCACTTGAAGATTCTTCTTCATAGCCCTCATTTTTCTCACTTATAGTTGTAACTTGACCTTCATTAACCTCTAATAGAACATGTTCTTATTCAATGATGGGATGTTCAACCTCAAAAATAGGTTTTGGACTCTTATGATCAATGAGATTATCCTTCTTATTTCCATATACACCAACCAATCCCTCAAACCTTGCTATGCTTTGATCTTCAATTTTCTCAACATGGACCTCCTTCATTTGAAATCTCTCTTGAGTTGACTAGCATGATGGGAAAGTTTTAGTTTTTTGAGGAGGGAGGGGTGGGGTTTGAATAGGTTCATGAATTGGCTTGAATCAAGGGACCTCTCTCTTGTTTTGGATACCCTCTTAGATAAACTTCCATGATGGGAAGGTTTGGGGCTATTGAGGAGAGGTAAATGATGGTTGAATAGGAACATGTTCCTTTTTGGCTTCAACTTCTTGGTCTAGGAATGGCTCATATTTATTTACCAAAGAGTCTACTACTTGCTTCCAACTTGGGGTCTTGGACTTAGGAGCCTCCTCTTGATGGTGTGTTGTAACTTGAGGGGTGAAATAAGGATTAGATAATCTTACACATTGCCTTGGAGACTTATCAAATTTTATGATTTTGGAATGGCATAGGAGAAGGTTCATGAGGGAGATCAGGTTGAGCTTGGGGAACAATGAATGAGACCTTCATAGAATCAATCCTTTTTTGATGGGTTATTGAAATTTAGAGTAAATTAGTCAAATAAGAGGACTGATTTAGGATTGGAGAGGGTGATTGAGGATGAATAAACTTCAATTCTTGCTCTTCTCATATTACTAATGTATCCTCCATACATTGGTTCAAATATCTAATTTCTAGCCTTTCATTAGTTAGGACATGATTATTTTCCCTCTTAAAGGTTACCCACTCAGTTCATGAAAACTGTAATGAGTCTGTTAGCTTTTGAATGAGATGACAAGGGACAACTCAGCTAAATTCTACATTTCCATCTATCTTTCTCATTATTATTTTATTATTTTACATCTTCATGAGCAGCTAAGAATCTTGTTCATTCTTAGTTTGGATTTACATAGCTATACACTCCTTATACCTTAACTCCTACTGATGGCAAAATTTATAGGATTGATATTAAGGCTAACAAGCTTGGTAAGGTTGATGAGGAAAGGAGGGAGGATAGAGCTCTTGGTAGCAATGTTGATCACATTGATAGATAAGGTTATATGGAGGGTAAGTAGAGTCATTATAAGGTTGGTATAGATCAACATAAGATTGACACAATATATTAGGTTGATGATAAGGACTAATATGCTACTTATAGGGTTCACCAACTTGGGTAAAGCCAATGTTTACTGCAAATTTAACCATGAAACCTCATGATAAAGATAAATTAAAAAATCACTTGATTGTAAGAATACCTAGGATAATAAAACTATTTGATTGTACTCAGAGTTACCATTAGTTCTTATGTTTATGCCTCCAAAAGTTGATGATTTGAAGAACACACCAATCACTCTTCAATGGATGATGTCTTTGATCCCACCAGGCATGCCAAAACTATTATCATCAAAATTTTCACCCTTGACAAGATTTTTCAAGTCTCCTCACTTGAGTGATATCATGGAGACACCTATAGGTCATGGGTGGCATAATTAGTGATATGAATCTCAAGATAGGGCTAGCTCCCTTGATGATATCACCCTAAACTACTACTAAACCTATTAATTTCAAAGTAAAAGGGTAAGATAAACTAAAAATAGACTAATATAGGAAGGTGATGCACCAATTTAACACCCTCCACTTGACTATCATGCACTAAGAACATGGATTAGACCTAAATCTGATCACACTACTCAATAAGGACCTTCAAGTATAAGTGTTTCAACATGAAGGTCATAGATAATACAGTGAATGAGAGGGACAATCAAGAGGTCTAAAAAAGACATTAATGACTGAAATCCAATTTTAAACCATAAAAATCTACTTAAACTCACCATGTGACATAAAATAAGACAATCCATTTTCCAAGAGGTAGGAGAGGACAAATGAGAGAGAGTACAAGCACTACTTCTAGCATGCATCAATAATCACATAAGTACACTAGTTGCAAGAATTTCAGAAGGTAAGAATCATATTTATTCATCTTTAAAATGTATATTAAAAGTGTTTATTTGAGTAGTGATTCACCGTACTTAGCTAAACGATCCCTAATAAGCCATTCAATGTTACATATATAAGAGAAACAAAGGGGAGAGAGAGAGGAGGCATAGGAGTAACCCCCATGACAAGTGTCACTACATCTAAGTCAGTTATAGTTAAAGAGGAAAGTATAAGATCATTTTTATCCATATCTTATAATTTTTTATCTACTTGATGATTAGCTTCTAGAGGAAAGGCATAGAAGAGACTCTTCAACTCCCTAGATGACTCATTAACCTTGTTTGAAATTGTATATTCTTGGCCAAAAGGGAGTTATAATCTTGTGTTTAACGCTTGGAATTATTGATCAAGATTTTTTGAGCTCTCCAATTCCATCCTAGGACAAATACATGTTCTTTTCATCTTGGAATGGAATGAGAATTGAGTTTCTCACATGGTCATGCTGCTAAGAACCTATAATTCACTCTCTTGTTACAAGATGGATCACCTATGAATCATCAGACTTAGTTATCCACTTGAAAGATATATTTTAATTATTAATACCTCTAAAATTAAATTTTAAATTACATAATACCTCTATCTTTTCTTAATAACATTCTATAAATGGTTAGGAAATCTTATAGGCTTCAAAACCTTGCAAACTAGCTCCAATAGGCAGTCTTTTAGGCCAAAACAATCTTACATTTATACCACACATACCACTTGATGGTTTTATTAGGTTATTTTATATGTATAAATTTCATTGAATTAGTTTTTAATATTTCAAGGGCACTTATATCAGTTAGGAAGCCAAATTCCTCCATTGGGTCCCATGCAGGGTTTAAGAAGGGTTTAAAGTGGCTTATCATCTTAACGATGATTATTAAACATGAGGGACATAATCCATAAACCAATGCCAATTTTTTTTTATCAAAAATGGACCTAATATTTTCATAATATCTTTAAGTTTCATTAAAATTTCCCTTCAATATCCAAGCACAAAATCGAGCCTTCTCGAGCTCCTCATAGTGTAAAATAACGATTTGGACTTCCCTTCCTTCTTAAGGAATATTCATAGCATGTAGGGACTTGATTAAAAAAATAATTCCATGGTTTTTAATTATTATACATCACGAAAATAATCTAATATCTCCATCATGCACATCCTCCATGGAGTTATAATCCTCTCAAGATTGCCTCTCAGCCCTGCAAGACTATGTGTGAGACTTAGAGAGAATTTTAGACCAAAATTCCTCAAAGTGTATTTTATGGTTATAAGAGCCTCAAATAGATATAAAATAGTCTATATAGTTTTTCTAAATTATCTCCAATATTTATTGACCTTATAAAAGTTCTAACGACTTGATTTTCATAATTTGAGGGTTTATAAGCCATTATGCTAGTTTAGCCCTAATAGCCTTGTTTGAGGTTTTATTTAATCATCCCAAGGTTAAATTATTTATTAAAACACATAATATTACTATGTTATCCATTATTTACCATTTATAACCAATCATAAATTCAAAATTACATGTTATCCTCACACTTTTGAAGGCAGACTTAAAACTTTCAATCAGGCCTGTCGGTCTACATTTTAGGTTTCTTGAGTAGTCATACATTCATAATGCATTTTGTGATTTTATAATTTATATTAGTGATTTAATAATTCACACATATCTTATTACCATGTTAAAATTACCTCCTAACATTCCATACTCATCAAATTACCCCAAAATTTAAGGTAATAGAGGGTGTGAAGAGTCTTCGATGAATAAATATAGGAAAATGTTACTCCTTTAAAGGAAAATAAACCACCAAAATGATGTCCTCTCAAGATCCAACAAAGTGAACGTAATCAAATTTAACATAAGGACTGCATATTCCTTTCATGATTTAAACACATGAATGTATATCTCAATTTTGCTTGTAGGTGTCCTTTCTTACCCTAACACTTGTTAAAGTTTAAGTGGAGATATTAAACTCATGGTTTACCATAAAAAATTTCCAAAAATATTTCCCATGGCTTCCATATATTTTTTTATCTTTATATCTCATCTTTCCATATAGGGTTCATTGCATTTCTTTTGAAAAAAAGACCTATAGGTTTGTAGACATGCAGGTCTGCATTTTGTCATTTTGAGCCCCTTATGAAGAATTTTATGATCATATTGGCCTTAAAATCACTTATATACATCACCTCATACTAGTATTCATAAGACTTTAGACCTTCATACCTCATATTCAAGGCAAGAGTTGTCTCTTTGGTTCATTCTTACATAAACAGACTTGTACACAGTCTTATAACATGAGGTCATTACGTGTTTGATTTGGTTTAGTTGGTGTTGAGGTGAAAAATATTTTTATATTCCTTGGATTCATAGTAACTATTTAAATTTATGTGAAACCAATTCTCCCATTGGTTTATTTGAGTTTCAAAATCAAAGCATGTTGACCTCCTACACCTGCAGGCTACACATTCTTATTGATGAACATGAGAATATGGTATATTTGCCCTTTTTGGCTCTAATAAATTATTATATGAGGTTTTAATGAGTTTAAATAAACTAACATATCAAAAAAAAATTATCACTCCTTCCATGCAATGCAAGACTCTCATGTTGTTATGATTTTGCCTACTACCTTGATCAGTGATGAACACTCATGGGAAATTGTTAGTCACAAACCTATTGTGAAGTTTTTGAGGTCCATGAAGGAATTTAATGTATATTAAATTAATCTATAAATCATCAAGGAAGTGTTTATGGGTTATAATATCCTCACCAACATACCCTCAACTGTTGAACACCCTAAAACATCAAGCAAACCATTGTCTTCAACTTGAAACCTATGCAAAAATGAAGGTTTATTGCCCCTTTGATCTCACACTTATAAATTTAAACTTTAAAAATAATATTTAAGGATATAAAAAACATTTTATATCCTCTTAAATTTCATTCTTGCTTCCAACAAGCTTCAAAATGCCATTCTAAGGAGAAAACTAAGTTAGTGGGATTTTTGTAGGGTTTTAGACCATTAGCATTTGTTCATAAATATTAGCCCATGAAACTCATGAATAATTCATGGAAACTCAAGGTAATTATGGCCACCATATTTTTTTGATATATTTTGACCTAACCTTCTCTCTCCTATCCATATCAAGCATATGCAAATAGTCATTGTGAACTTGCCAAGGGGTCAATGGAAGAAAGAAAGTGTTATCTACCTTATTTGGACATATGAAATCTTCTTGAGCATGGATTTTACTTGAGGATGATTATGATACAAATTTTGAAACATTTACACCTGAAAATGAGCCCTCCATATCGATATAAGTGACTTAACTTCCCTCTTTTGGCATTGAAACTATAATAACTAACCATTTTTATGATCTGACACTGCATATCTAACCTTAAAACTACCATATCACATTAAAATAACCTTATAAAACTCCTTTGACACATTCACTTATATTCAAGATAATTTTTTCCTTTAGACTAACTTACCACCTTATATCATGTTGAATTAGTCATGAGGGTGATTTGAAGAGTTATTTCTTTGTAACCCAATATTGAAGCCTATACCACCTTTGATGACCTTATTAACATGGTTTATCCTTTCCATAAAGGACTATTATTTTTAATTTGGTACTTTATACATTGTTTGTAAGTTCTATCATGATAAATTTAATTGATCAAGCCAAACATCATAATATCCTTAACATTTCCAAGATACTTTAAAATATGATAAGTTACCTTAACAATTTTCAAACATGTATAAGGACTAAGATATAACCACCAAACAACCAATTTAGGACCTATTCACCAAATTTCACCTAAGTACAATTTGTTCAACCATTTTCATAGAGAGCTAAATATTAGTTATATGAACAGGCCATTTTAGAGGTCCAAAATTGCAAGTCGAGGCTAAAGTGTTTTGGGTCCATTTTAGTGTATGTCAAGTTCTCCATAAGTCAAGTCTTAGCCCCTCATAAACCTAAATTACATTATCAAGACCAAGTCAGGCTCTTTGAATGACTCAACTTGTTAAAATTTCATGAGTAAAAGTAATCTGGGTTTATGAACCTGAATTACTCCTAATGCTTTGTGGGTTTCCAACTATGCATGACTTTGAGTTTTCCAAGGAGATTTGCTTATAAATTTTATAAGCAAAGGCAATCAAAAAACCCAAAATGGTCTTGATAATGTTTTCCCCCCAAGTGTCCCTTCAGACTTTTTTGAAGGACACTTTGTTTTCCCAAGTGTCCCTTCAAAATTTTTTGAAGGGCACTTTGTTTTCCCAAGTGTCCCTTTAAACTTTTCCAAAGGGAACTTTGTTTTCCCAATTGTCCCTTCGGACTTTTCCAAAGGACACTTTTTTATCCAAATGACCCTTTGGAAAAGTTCCAAAGGGCACTTTTCTTCCTAAGTGACCCTTCAAATTTTTTTGAAGGGCACTTTGTCTTTGAAAATGCCCTTTGAAAAAGTTTCAAAGGGCAATTTCCTTTGGAAATGCCCTTCAAATTTTTTTGAAGGGACCTTGTGCCTTCCCCAAGTGTCCTTAAATTTTTTTTTGAAGGACACTTTCCCAAGTGTCATTTAGGAAAAGTTATCGAAGGAACTAACCATTGCCTTTTAGGCAAAATCCTTGAAAGAATTCCTTCAGACAAATTGTTTGAAGGAATTGTTTCTATTCAAAATTGCTTTCTACATTCAAAGAAGAAATAAGAAACTAAAAGAAATGGTCAAGGCTAGAAGTACCTGATAAAGTCGTGCGCACCGAAATCAGACGTTGGAAGATTCTCCTCTTTGGCTGTGGAGGAATGACACCTGCGAAGAAAAGGCTAAAACACGGAAAAACGTTAGTCAAAGATATGGTGGGTTGTCAGGCGAATGCCCGATCCCGGAAGTACGAAGACTTCCTAGAAGGATATCAACCCACTGATAAAAAAGCAGAATATTGGACGAAAGTAGATAATAATGACAGAAAATAAAAGTGCATACCTGATATGCAGCACTATTCTGTACAGTCGCCGGCGTCGGTCTCTGTGGTGCCAGCATCGGTCAGGTAAGGTGCCGACGTCGGTTAAGGTGCCGTCGTCGGTCGGGGTAGTGACCGGCATCGATAGGGGTAGGTTCTGGAAAAGTCTGAACAGGTTCGGGACAGGGTCTGAGAGAGTCGGGACAGGGTCTGGGCAAGGTCTGAGAGAGTCGGGACAAGGTCTAGGCAAGGTCAGGTCAGGTCTGAACAGAGTCTGGGGGTTTTAGTCTGGACAGAGGTAGGGATGTAAATGAGGGATGCTGGGTCTGTGGTTTGAAGAATCGGGATGACAGAACTGATAAAGAATAACCAAGGAAGAAATAAAACAAACAGAATAAATACTTACCTGCCAGAAGACGCGATGAAAGCCATAGTTGGAGTTATCTGTGCAGTGCCAGGTTGAATGCAGATTGGTTGATGCCGAGAGTGTTGATCGCCAGAGTCTGTGGATGTCAGAGTTCACAGGTTGGTTGAATGATTGCTCGGGTTGTGATTGATCAGAGAATCGAATGGTTGAATAGCGTTTGGGATCGCCTTTCGAATGGTTGGCAGACGCTGATGAAGGCAGGGGATGATTCCAGAGATGGTTTGTCAACCGTTTCAGGAAACTGAATGATAATTGATAACGGATAACGGCAAGGTGACCGACGTCGGCAGGATTGTCGACGTCGGTCGATAGGTGACCGACGTCGGTGACATCGGCCGGGTAAAGACCGTCGTCGGCAGATGCATAATGGGGATAGAGTCTAGCTTTAGCTCTGTGCTCATTTTTACATGCTGCCAGGGTCAAGGTTGGTGGAACAAGTGATCAGCAAGGGTTCAATAGGCGAAGAAGAATAAGACGGGGAATGACCAGGGGAGTCGACACGATTTCGGTGTCTACATTTGCCCCTTTTTGTCTTGTTGGTTGTTCTGGACGAACTGCAAGACAAAAATAGGAGGGATTGCCCCAGGTGAGGGATAAGGTTGATTTCGTCTTGTTGGTTGTTCGAATGAACTGCAAGACAAAAATAGGAAGCGGAATGCCCCGAGTATGGATAAGGTATTCCCCCTCAAAGCAGGAGTCGAGGGAAGGGAACCGAGAATCGGGTGCTGATTTGACAAAGAGTGGATGAAAAAGGGGTGAGGGTGAACGCGGCAAAAGTCGTGATTGCGCGCATACTACTGCATGAGATGGTCAGGCCAAAGTGTCACAGGTCAAGGGTCGAGGAGTGCCAAAATTGAAGTAACTGGGCCCCAGCATTTAGTCGTCTGCTGATCGGGTTACTCAATCTAAGCTGAAGCTCCAAATGGTCATCGTGTTCCAGGTATCCAGGGCTCAGGAAGTGCTCCTAGAAACACGAAAAAGTCACAAGTAGTGCGGATCAACCGGCTTGCGATCCTATACTTGCGAAGGTCCAAAAGGTCTGCGCACAATTCGGCTAACCAGCCGTGAGGTAGCACACACACAAAAACAACCAAGGCAACATTGGCTTGGAAGTAGTCGAGGTCGAAGGAGACACGCATGATCTCCAATGGTTGGTGGTTGATGGATGGACGAAAGGATGCGGCCGAGCTAACCCCAGAAGACCCCATGTCAACTGAGTGCTGCCTACATAGCCCTGGTGATAGGGCCTCAGGCCGAGGTAGTTCTCCCTAGAAGGGAGGAAGGGTCAAGGGGATGGAAATGGGTCGTGGTGAAGGGCAAGGTTATGGTTTAAAAGAAGGCAAGAAGGTTTGTCCATCAGAGAGACGAACAAATGAGAATGGTCGAGCTAACCCCAGAAGACGGTCGTGTCATCTGAGTGCTGCCTACATAGCCCCTGTGGAAGGGCCTCAGACCAATGTAGTTCAGACAAAGGGTCTGAGTGGTAGACAGGTGGTTAAAATAGTTGATAGATTGGTCTTGGTTATGAGGAAATGATGAGGAAAAAAAAGATGTTGCAGCCTTTTCCAAATGGTGTATTCTGCAACATTGGTGGATGGGTTTTTCATCCCTAGCAATATTCCATATTCGTGATGGATGTATGCTAAAAATGAATGGAGGTCTATTTATGCATCAGCAAGTATTGGTTTATGCTGAACATAAATTGCGGCGGGTCGATAGTTTCCATGTGTATTGGTGTCCATAGAAACTAGGGTGAATAGGCAAGGTCATGTTGATGGTCTGAAAAGAGAGTTGAGCTAAGTCGATTGACAAGTGATGAGGGTGAATGTGACCAAAGTGCAGAAAAAAGATGAAAGACGAATCGCTCTTTCATTGACAAGGACCAAAAAGATAACATAGATAGGGGTTATGAGAACCAAGAGCCCCATTCATGCGTGACGTCGTTGACCATAGTTATGTTAGAGCGGTAATCGAATCACTTAAACATTAAAGTGAGCTCGAAGTCCCTTGAGCAGGTAATAGGAGGAGGAAAGAGGGTAACCCATTTTAAGAGCAGAGATAACTTTGCCCCTTTTTATAGGAGACCCTGAGACAACTATAAGTCAAGTCCATGACTTTTTTTTTTTTTTTTTGGCGCAGACTGATCAATACGGGAAGCCTGCATGGAGATGTCATTTGCTTGGTGGTCAGGTTGTGAAGCTGATCAATGCGGGAAGCTTCTAAAATAATGCTGTTTATTGCCAGATTAGTCATAGCCATCCTTCGAGGGAGTGGTCTATATTTTGCTTAATAATGTTTGATAAGTTGGCCTAGCTGTCCTTCAAGGGATCAGTCTAGTAATACAGCAATGATAGTACAGCTGTCCTTCGAGGGAGCAGTCTGTTTTGTTGATTTTGATATTGATATAGTGACCATGGATATGTTTTGACATCTTGATTTGTTTTTATAGAAATGTGAGTCATGGACAAGATTATAGAAGGTCAAGGGCTCCCTTTTATTAGGACAAAGCATCCATACATCATAAAAGGGTTATAGGAATTGTTAAGAGGAATAGGGTTGAAAGGAAGTAGGATTAAAGAGAACGGGGATTGCTCAAGGGACGAGCTCAAGTTAAGTGTCAAGTGGACGAATACTCGACTAGCAGTAGAACAGTCGCAGATGCAATGCATTAAGAGGCTCAGGGTCTGATAAGTCCCTGGTGTATACTTGTGCGTGATAAGGTCCGAGTCAATTAGGAGCAAACTTGCCCCATTTGCCTCTTTCCAGATTGGTCAGGCGTTGATTGATGAGTGGATGTTAATTTGGTTGATATGGTTGTTGATTGATCGAGGCTGGTTGAATATTTTGATAAAAAGATTGGTCAATGTTTGGTTGAGATTTGGTCATTTGATAATTGGGCAATGGTTGGTCGAGGGTTGATTGGTTGGTATTTGGTCTTTGTTTGGGTTGAGGTTTGGTCATGTGATAGTTGGTCAATGGTTGGTCGAGGGTTGATTGGTTGGTATTTGGTCTTTGGTTGGGTCGAATGTTTGGTTGAGGTCGGGTTAAATGTTTGGTTGCGAGTCTGGTTGAGGTTAAGTTGACAGAGTGATTGATATGTGGTCGAGACTGTGTTGAAAAATTGGTCAAAGTTTGGATGAAGGTTGAATTCCCCCAGCGGCTAGGGAGAATGTTTGACGGATTAGTTAAGGTCGATTGAGGTTTAGTGGTCAGATGGACTGTGTTGATGTTGAATAAAGGGGTTAAAGGCAGCGAAGGGACTCTAGTCTGTTGTGGAGATCCCGATTTAGATGACGAGGTTGGAGAGGTATGGGTCGGTGTTGATAATTTGTCAAAGGGGGGGTCAAGAGGATCCTTGATAAGAAAGGAATCCTTTTTCTGGTGGTGACGAATGACAGCTTTAAGAGCGCAACAACGCTCGGTGTCATGTCCCGGAGTGTGATGATAGTGGCAGAATTTAGAGTTGTCGAACCAAGATGGTTTTGATCTGAGAGTTGATGAGTGGGGTGGTGTTGAAGGTTTGTTGATAACGTGGTTGAGAAGGGAGGTGTCATTCCCCAGACATTGGTGAACGACGACCTTGAGGGCATGACAATGTTCCGTGTCGTGCCCAGGCATGCGATGATATGCACAAATGCGAGTGCCATCGAACCATGGTGGTTTTGGTCTGAGAGAGTGATATGGTCTAAGAGGCGGGAGATTGAGACGAGAGGACTGCAACAATTGCCGTAACAGCAAGGCATAAGAACCTGCTAACGGGTTGGAATGTTTTATTGCAGTGGGAGTTAATGACTTTGGTTCAGGAGGTTTAAGAGGCGCTGGTCGATGGTTTGAAGGAGGTATAAGTCTGACGGGTTGATAGAATAATGGAGGTGACTTACCTCTGTGAAGTATGGGAGTGGGAAGCACTCTGAGTAAAGTAGACGGATGTGGACCCAAGATTGAAGGTAATGATGAAGATAGGGGAGGAGGCCTCTGGTGTGGTTTAGTAGCCTTCTTTGGTTTGGGTTGAGGGCCACCTTTGTGCGAGGCAAGATTAGATGTGGGGCGAACACCAAGAGGTTTAATCTCTTTGGGTATGATGGATGCCTGCGCGGGTTTGGACTTAGATGTGGACGGTTTTTCTCTCAATGGAGAAGGGATTAAAAGTGTGGGCTCTTTAAGTGGAAAGAGCTCTGGAGTAGTCATGGCTTCTGTGTGTGGTTGGGGAGTCAAAAAGGTATGATCGTCTATGGATAATAATAAGGATGAAGGCGAGGCAGCTGGTGTTGATGTGGTCAAAGCGTCCTCCAATATGGGAGAAGTCGCTGGAGGACAAGTGGGAGAAGAAAGTTCTTCGCCATGTGGAGGAGGTATAGGGGAAGAAAGGTCTTCCACCTGTGAAAAAGGTTGGTCAGGGATAATAGAAAAGATAGTGTCGACCATGTGTATATCATGGTCTTGAGGGTCATTGATCATGGTTTGGACGTTTTCTTGAGTATGCGGGTGATTAGAAAGGGGTTGCTTGAAAATGTCAAGGTTTTGGTTTGGTGGTGTGTTCGGGTTATCTAAAATAAGATTCCCCTTGTCTAGCATGTCTTGGATGATGTTTTTGAAAGTTTGACAGTGATTCGTGTCATGGCCTTTGACACGGTGATAGTTGCAAAAGTGGTTCTCCCTGTACCATGCAGGGATAGGTGTTGAGGGGTCGAATTGATGTGGTCAGATTGGAGGGAGATTGAGGACCCCCTGCTTGACGAGTTTATCCAAGACAGAGGCATATGACTCCCCAATTGGAGTGAATTGACGCAGTAAGGATTGACGTTGAAAATGTTTATTGATGTAGTCTAATGTTGAAGATGATGATCGGTTGGTTATTGTTGAAGATGATGGTCTAAAGATGACAGTGTTTGCCGACCCCTTGGAGTGAGAGTGGGAAGAAGAAGGTCTGGAAGAAGAATGGTCATTGGTTCTTGTGTTAGTGTTACACAATTTGACCTTATCTTCTTCAATGGCGCGGAGTTCAAGCTTTCGGGCCATGGTGAAGGCCTCGTCGAAAGTGTGGAATGTTTGAACCCACAAGGTGGACGAGATGTGACTGGCACATGCTCGGGAAAAGAGCTCAATGAGCTCGGGTTGAGGCAAGGAGAAGGAGAGCTGATTAATCAAGCTTCTCCAACGGGCAACAAAATTGGCTATGGATTCGTCGTCAAATTGCCTGATGGAGTAAAGGTCTGTGATCGAAACTTGTTTGGTGATATTGATTGAGAAATGGTCAACGAATAGTTGGGCGAGTTGAATGAATGAAAAGATAGAATGTCTGGCAAGAGAACTATACCAGTCAAGGGCAGGGCCAGAAAGCGACATAGGGAACGTGCGTAAAAGCAACGCATCGTCATGGGAAATAAGATAACAGGCATGTCTAAATGCCCATAGATGTTGTTGTGGGTCTTCCTTACTCTGAAAGCGAGTGAATTTAGGAAGCTCCCAATGGTTAGGGTATGGTCGGATAGGGACAGAAGGGTGGATGGGCTCATTGTAAATCTGGTCATATGAAGAGACATTACTTGAACCAGAGATAGAAGCTTCGAGACTGGACATTTTATCCATCAGCATCTTGATAAGATCTGTTGACGGATTGGTGAGTTGAGTGCCCCCTAAGTTGTAAGGCGCTTGGAAGAGGTTAGAGGAGGCATGCGACATAGCCGGTTGTACAATGTACGGATGACTAGTCGCAGGGGCAGAAGTAGAGGTTAAGGGTGGTTGCGTTATGAAGGTCGAAGGTATAAGCTGACTAGATACCGCCAAAGGAGGTTGTGTGACGGCATTGACAAAGGGTGAGGTAGGCACTCCTGCATATATAGGCGCAAGAGTGTGTGGGGTCGAGACAATCAAGTTCTGGTATAATGTAGAACTTGGTTGAATTGCAGGAGGTTGAGGGGGTAACGAAACCCCGGTGGAGGTTGGTCTAAAAATAGACGAGGAGGCCGAACTTTGTGTATAGGCCATGGTCAGGTTAATGGTTGAGGTGAAAGGTTGAGTCGTAAAAGGTTGGGTGGCGAACGGTGTTGATGTCGTCGCCACGTCGTCCGAAAGGTCCCACATTAGTTTTCTCGCGAGATAGTTTTGGAGGGCTGCGGTATTGAGGTCCAAGAATCTTGCAAAATCTTGGTCCCCTTCTGGGATGATAGGCGTCTGGGTTGGAGATAGTCTAGTAGGAATTCTTTCAGTCTTCGAGTAGAACTCCATTATATGATTGTTTATAGACGGGGTAGGTGAAAGCGATTGATGGCTAGCGTGGTCAAGAAGAGCCTTGGTTTGACTACGTGTCAGAACCATTCAAGGCAAGAAAGAACGTCCTCACAAGCTCAAACAAGCAGATAAGAACTAAAAAAAAAGATGAAGACACAAGCAGATCCTAAAACCCTAAGAGTAAATTATTAGGATTATAGTGGCTTATGCCTTAGAATGTGTGTAGAGGAAGGTTGGTTTTGTGAGTCAGGTCCTAGAAGAAGCAGTCTATGGATGGTTTCGGGTTTTGTTATGGTGCTCAAGAAGTCTGTGTTAGGGTCTGGTACGTGACCTGGTGCTAAGGAGCAAGCTCCCCTCACTTCACGATTCCAGTGGTTAGCTGGTTTCGCTTAGCCAAAATATACCTCGCCTAGAGTTTAGACTCCGCCAGAGAACGGAGTGGGCTTCCCCTTTGGTGATGAAATCCAAGTAGGGTCACCGGGACGGGTAAGGTATCCGCTGGGGGATGAAATCCCAGTCGGGCCTTGTCTCAGGTAAGTTAAAATGTTTGTTTTGTGCAGGTGGTCTGGTCGTGTAACATCAAGTGATCTGGATTAATTCAATATGCGGTTTAATTACTATGTGTGGTCTAAAAGATGCAGGCAAACAGAAATGAATGCAAAGTGTTTTAATGCCCAAGTTGAAATGTTTGTTCGTATGAAGACGAATGGAGAAAGAGTCGAAGAATATGAGTTTTAGCTAGTCTAGAAGTGCAAGAAAGAAAGAAATGTTCGTTTTAGTCCTGCTTATGATGTCGTTTAAGAAGAGACGAAAGGAGGTGAAAAGGAAGAAACCTAATGCACCTAAATGAACGAAAGAAAGAAAGAACCCAAGGAAGACCTAGGGTCCCACCGGGCGTGCCAGAATGTTTCTATTCAAAATTGCTTTCTACATTCAAAGAAGAAATAAGAAACTAAAAGAAATGGTCAAGGCTAGAAGTACCTGATAAAGTCGTGCGCACCGAAATCAGACGTTGGAAGATTCTCCTCTTTGGCTGTGGAGGAATGACACCTGCGAAGAAAAGGCTAAAACACGGAAAAACGTTAGTCAAAGATATGGTGGGTTGTCAGGCGAATGCCCGATCCCAGAAGTACAAAGACTTCCTAAAAGGATATCAACCCACTAATAAAAAAGCAGAATATTGGATGAAAGTAGATAATAATGATAGAAATAAATGACAGAAAATAAAAGTGCGTACCTGATATGCAGCACTGTTCTGCACAGTCGCCGGCGTTGGTCTCTGTGGTGCCGGCGTCGGTCAGGTAAGGTGCCGACGTCGGTTAAGGTGTCGTCGTCGGTCGGGGTAGTGACCGGCGTCGATAGGGGTAGGTTCTGGAAAAGTCTGAATAGGTTCGGGATAGGGTCTGAGAGAGTCGGGATAGGGTCTGGGCAAGGTCTGAGAGAGTCAGGACAGGGTCTGGGCAAGGTCTGAGAGAGTCGGGACAGGGTCTGGGCAAGGTCAGGTCGGGTCTGAACAGAGTCTGGGGGTTTTAGTCTGGACAGAGGCAGGGATGTAAACGAGGGATGCTGGGTCTGTGGTTTGAAGAATCAGGATGACAGAACTGATAAAGAATAACCAAGGAAGAAATAAAACAAACAGAATAAATACTTACCTGCCAGAAGACGTGATGAAAGCCATAGTTGGAGTTGTCTGTGCAGTGCCGGGTTGAATGCAGATTGGTTGATGCCGAGAGTGTTGATCGCCAGAGTCTGTGGATGTCGGAGTTCGCAGGTTGGTTGAATGATTGCTCGGGTTGCGATTGATCAGAGAATCAAATGGTTGAATAGCGTTCGGGATCGCCTTTCGAATGGTTGGCGGACGCTGATGAAGGCGGGGGACGGTTCCAGAGATAGTTTGTCAACCGTTTCGGGAAACCGAATGATAACTGATAACGGATAACGGCAAGGTGACCGACGTCGGCAGGATTGCCGATGTCGGCCGATAGGTGACCGACGTCGGCGACATCAGCTGGGTAAAGACCGTCGTCGGCAGATGCATAATGGGGATAGAGTCTAGCTTTAGCTCTGTGCTCATTTTTACATGCTGTCAGGGTCAAGGTTGGTGGAACAAGTGATCGGCAAGGGTTCAATAGGCGAAGAAGAATAAGATGGGGAATGACCAGGGGAGTCGACACGATTTCGGTGTCTACAGGAATTACTTTAGGAAAATTACTTGAAACATAAACCAAATGGATCCCTATCACATGCCATAGGACGTCAAGTTTAATATAGCCAACTAGCCATTGTGGTGCAAGATGACATGCTACAAGATGTCAAATTCATGGTGGCTAACTAGCCATTTGGATTCAAAGGCATGATGTGTCGTAGGACATCAAATTCATGCCTAAAGTCTTCAAGTAGGAAGTAAAGCCATTCAAAGAACTTGACAGGTTCTTAAGCAAAGATAGTGCAAATTAGGTTTCCCAAAGAGCTTTGCTTATGAATTTTACAATTAAAAGTAATAAAAAAGCCTTAAAATGAAGAGACAATGCTTTGTGGATTTTCAAGAGAGCTTTGCTTGTGACTTTTGTAAGTAAAAGCAATCGAAGAACCCGAAGAAGCAAGTAGAAGTAAAGTCACTTAGAAAACCTTAATGGGTTTGTAGTGCAAAACATGGGAGCTCTTAGGAAGAATCCATTGATTTTGTAGTGATCCAAGCCATTTCTTATGGAGGGTCATCTCACCATTGATTTTACAATGATCCTACTCATTTCTAGAGGGTGAATCAAAGAGAAGGATAAACTCCAACTGAATGAGAGAATAGCTGGAATTAGTTTCACCAGGATGGTGATTGCAAACCATTTTGGAGGATTTTATTTTGGTGCCTAATATTTCTCTCTTCTCTCCCTCTTTTTCTATAAATAAGACCCTTGGGCTCTTATTTTATTATCCACAAGTAGTATGGTGAAGCCCTGCTAGAATGTTTTGCCATTTTCTTGCCTTTGAGCAAAGAAGCATAAGTATATTTTATTTCTAAGTTCTAAACATTTTCCTAGGCATGCAAGAGACACAAAGTGATAAAAAATGATGTTTTATCTTTCTATTCTCTATCCCTCGTGTTTTTGAGCAAAGAGTTGATCCAACAGGTCATGGAGAGTGCATTCTAGCTATATGAGATTTTTCACGTGTAACCTTTTTTATGGACTATACAGGTTGTCTTTTCTAGTTATTTACCTTGTATGATCTCATTCATTTTGTCTCTACATTGAAATACTTATGTTGGAATCTTATAGAGCTTGAGTTATAGACTATATTTTGTTGTATTATGCATAAGTATAAGGCATACATGTGGATACCAATTCTTGGTGTATCACCATATTAGAATAGGCTTTTAATTAATGTAAACTTCTAACTCTTTTCACTCATACAAACTAGTTCAGCAGTCTTATTACATAAAATATAATACAAAGAGCTATCCCTTTCAACCTAGATGTTCATTTCCACTTATAGGAATGCCCATAGGCCTGGAAATGTCCCAACGTTGCCCAAATTTGGAGGAGGCCTAAACAACCCTCTTCTAGGGTGAAATATTTGGAGCCAATAGGACCATCACCTCATGTTTTGATTATGTCACCCTAGGAGACCTAATACTACTAGGACAATAAGATAACTCACCATGACATACAAGATATGAATTGAAAAAACACTCTCAAGGCTATCAACAAAAGTTAACATGAGTTGACTAGCAAGTTTTTGATGAGACTCACCTATGGTAGCCAAAATTGGCTAACACCAAGTATAATTTGCAAAACCCAAAAGAGTTTATGTTGAAGAGGAGAAATCAATCTAATTTTTGGAGACAAGGAAAAGCAATTAGCACATTCAAATAGTTAAAACCTCATTAGAAAATTAAGAGGTTCATTTGACATTTAATTTTTGTATTGGATTTAAAATATATATTTTATTTAATTATTTCACAATTAATGTTAATGTTGAATTATGTATAGGATGAATATTTTTCCAAAAAGTATAGACAAAAGCCTATTTTTATAAAAAAAATAAACGTTTACTAAAATGTGGTGTACTATCCTCAACTTGCTACTATTATGACCAAGAAATGCAACGTGATCCTATAAGGGTGTTGAAATGTCACATCTTCACTAGAGATCCCAATAGTCCTAGCTTGGTTTCCAATCTTCATCTTCACTAATGACATCGACCCCACCTCAAGTAACCAAATTGAATTAATCAATGACACCTTGTATTTAAGACATAACATGCATTAGAATAACCATGAACATCCTTTGATTGTTATTGATACATATAAAAGAACTTAGAATGGATCCATTGGTTATAATTTGATGTTTTTTATATTGTTATTATAATCTACTAAGTTAACATAACTCTTATCATAAGTAATTGACATATGAAAATTCTCGATGTATTATTTTGAATTTCTATGCAGGCACTTGAATGCTTTGGTAAATTATTGTTAATATACATAAATTACATGTTCGAGGATAAATTATTATTTTTAAAATTGATAAATCAAGTTTATTTATTGAATTATCAATGTTTGTTAATAAAAAAAATTGACCCTAAAATCAAATCACTATTCAGGTATAAGGTAAGATTTAGGGTGCAGGGTATGGCACAATGTCTTTACAAGTTTAGGCCTTTAGAGTGATAAGCACAATTTTAGAGTTATAAGGGATTATTTAGAATTAGATTTTATAGTGTATGGTTCACAATTTGGGGTGTAGGATTAATGATTGAAGATACATGGTTTATGGCTTAGGATCTTAGGCATTTAATTAGTCAAATGTAGGTATTGTTTAATTCTATAAAAATGGAAAAATATTAAGTTACACCATTCCACATTAGAGCATCATATCATTTTCCATCAAGAACCTTTGTATGACACACAAGTTTTTTTAAATCATTTTTATATCTATATGCACCCAAATTTTGTATAGTGCAACATTTCACAATATTTAATGATGATACAAAGACCTCCATTAATAAAATATACTCAGACTTGGTGTTTTAGTGAATGTTAACTTATATTTCAAGAAAGGAAGAAGAAGAAACCATATACAGGTATGATTTAAAAACCTATTTGATTGTGCGTGCATTGAATCAGATGATTGTGAAGAACTCTTTGGCTTGGGAGGATGACCTGCAAATAAGACAACACTAAATAAAATGATTGATTAGATAGATAGTTAAGTGGATTGCCTAGCATTAGCTAGATCCTGAAAGCAAGAACTTCTTTGAGGGTTGTCAATCCACACATTTTAAATAATTAATTTTATAAACAAAATGATAAATTACTTCATCAATAATCAAAAGTTACTAAAATTGAACACAATAAATACTTGCTAGAAATAGACTAGAAATGACTAATATAGAAATAATAAAATCAATACTAGTGCTAAATGGCTTGAGTTTGCTTCAAAAAATCAGGCAGGGTTCTGTGAACAGGTAGGGACATAGAAAATTAGATTTGGTTGAGGGTAGGTAGGTGGAAATAACTTGTTATTATTTCCTACCATAGTGACCATCGGTGGTTAAGGTGATTGTTGACATTTAAGGTCACCATCGATGGTTAAGGTGATCGTTAGCAGTTGGTCAGATCATCAGTGGTTGAGACAACCATTAGTGGTTACTATGTGTAAGTATTGGTTGGTTGATGGGATCCCAAATTTGGATTCCAAGAGATGGATTGGTGTTAGGTTCAGTACAAAATGCAAATAAAGTAATTAAATACTATAAAATAAATACTTATCTTGTAGAAAACTGATCGAGTGGGTGTTTGAGGTGGTTAACTCATTGGTGGAGTCTAACATGATTTCAATAAAGTAACGGTACTTGGAACTTTGGTGGAGTTATGGTGGCAAGTTGGATCTCTATATTGATGGTTGGATCATTGGATTTTTGATGATGATTGACTTGCAAAACAAAATAACTCTGGATACCCAAGCTCTTGATAACAATTACAGATGGATTTCACCTCCTTACTCCTCTCTTCTTATAGGTAAGGCAAGAGAGTTGTAACAAGATGTTAACTAGGCCTTTTAATTATAACTCACTCATGCAATGGCTTACACATAGATTTAAATAAGCTACTTTTATAAAATCAAGGTGGGTGGTTTTCATGTTAGTGGGTAAAGAGGTGCACCTTGATTTTTGATGGTCAGGTTGACTGTCAGCAGTCATCCTGATCGTCGGTGGTCAAGGATGAAGGGTCAAAGTGGGCAAAAAAGCTATTTCAAGTCAATCAATTAAATTGACTATGGGTTAGGCTTAGTTAAGGGTCAAGGGGTCAAATTAGTCCCAAGGGGGTCTAAAGGAATTTTGACATTTGGAATCACGGTGTGTGGATTTTTAGTGTCTACATTTACCCCTTTTGTTATGCAGATTTGAATCAACAAGATACAAAACAAAAATGAATTACTAGTCCAAGGTTTGATTGCCCTAAGTATGGGAGGACTTCCCCCTCAAATTGAGATTTGATGAGGTAAAATAGAATTACGTGTGATTTTTATAAGGTGGATAAAGGTTTTGATGAAGATGGATGCCATGAAGGTGGGTGATAGGTTGGGCACTAAAGCACAAACAAGTACTTAACGTGTGATAAAAAGTGTGATCTAAGATCATGCATTAATTAGGTTACCATAATTAGTAAAAATAAGGGTTAGTGTTAGAAGGATAAATGGAAAATAGACCTCGTGACCGCATTTAGGTGTGGTAGTTGGGTACACTCACAAGTCTCTTAAGTGAAGTTTATGTCTCTATGGGTATGCAAGGTAGGAAGTACTCCTGATGAAAACATAAACTAGTCAAGTATCTCAGGTATTTGAAGTAGGAAGTGCTCTCAAGAAGACATAAGTGGGTTAGGTAAGCATGAGGTGGTGTAATTTAAAAAATGTTAGCATGTCAATGTTATCACTATGATCAAATGACCAGGCAAAAGTCATTGTAAAACACATGCTAATTGGGTTGAAATGGACCAATTATGAGATGACGAGGTGGTTTGGGTGGGTGAAGGTAGTCTCTATGGGTGGGTGAGTTGATTTGATTTTGTTTAAATATGATTTCTCAAGGTAAGAGCAAAATTGAGGCACCTAACTGTTAATGATTAGGGTACTCAAGGGAAACTATTGGTGGTCACCTCAACCATCGATGGTCAGGGTAAAAACCCCAAAAAGTTTGGTAGTTAAAAGTTAAAATTGAATTACTTTTAACTCATTTTAACTTTTGTTGTTTAGAATTTAGAGTTATATTTTTTTTCATATTGAGACCAAAAAGAGTGCTGACGGTGATTGCTTAGAGGTGAGAGGTTGCCTAGTTGGACTGAGGAGACCCAAGGGATCAGGGAGGATGTAGAGAGCACATGAATGTGGATGAGGATGGGTAGGTCTATGGATAACTCTATGGTGGTGGTCATGAAATGAGGTAGGGTATGCTTTAAAATTGGTAGCTTAGCTTGATTTTTCAATTACATTAGGGTTTGATGGTAGGTTAGGTTTAAATGTTTGGGTTTGAACTGCTATGCCTTAATTAGGGTTTTTGTGTGATTTGGGTAAATTTGCAAGTGAATGGGAAAATTTAATGGGTGGGTAGGTAAATTAGGGTGTGTAGGTACATTAGGGTGGATAGGTAGGATCTTTTGGTTGTGTTTTGGTTGGTTTTGGATAGGGTAGGTTTTAGGTGTTCTGATCATGAAACACCCACAGTGATTATCGATAGTTGGGTTCATCCATCGATGGTTGACATTATTAATAAAATGGATGTCTAACCATTGATGGTTTCCATGACCATCGGTAGTCAACTAATAAAAAATATAAGGTGTGGAAAGTGTTTAAAAAGCTAAGGCAAACATGATGTTAGTTATTAGGTATAGGTTGACCTTGTAGGTTAGAGGGTTAAGATAGGTAGAATGGGTAGAGAAATAAGTTATTATGTAAATTTGAAGGGTAAGATAGGGTAGGTGTAGGAAAAGGTTTAGTTGGTTGGAAATAATAGTGTATTTGATTAAATTGTGTTTTCAAACAAATTGTTGCAAGCTCAAGAGTAGATACAGATGCATGATCAAGTGTCACTCATCTTCATAGAGATCTACTAGGGAATGACCCCAACTGACTAGGCCTATATGGAGGAGGTTGGGTTAGGGGAAATGAGGCATTATCAACATGTGCTTATAGATACATGTATGATTGTAGCACTCATCGAGAGATGGGATCTAGCTATGAACACATTCTTACTACTAACCGATAAGATGATGATCTTGCCAGAGGATATACATATGATCACATGATTTCCTCTCCAGGGTGATCCAATCTATCACATAGAGTGAAAGGAGTGGTAAAATCACATTGATCTATTATATGGAGATGACAGTGACCAAGTTAGATGGCATACTAGGGAGTTTAGCTATAATACATTGTACCAAAGGGCTCCAAGTGAGAAGAGACTCATGATGTTGCTTATGATGGCCATCTCATGCTTTACTCTTCCTTACTTGAGTATTAGGAGGTTCCCATACTTGATATTAGGGGTATTGGTTTAGCTACTACTAGGGTAGACTATATTTTATTGGGTACATATTCTCTTGGTATAGATATACAAGGATATGTGGGGGTTTAAGGCCCATAGGAGGTATGGTATTAGTATCAGCCTAGTTATATAATGTTGGACCTATAAGCACATCTAGGTGTTGAGACTAGTAGGATTACCATGGATAAGATACACGTAGATTGAGTTACCAGTTGGGTTCATATGGTGGAGAGGTGACTTTGCCACTTTAGGTACATGGGGAGGATCCCATGATGTTGAATGGTTTAGGGGTGCACTAGGTGCATTAGTGATTGATAACATTATCTAGAGGCCCTATGTCCAGTTTAGGGTATGGCATGGCTACAGGAAGTAGAATTTGTTTTTACAAAGTTACAAGTAGATTCTCAGCCAGAGGGATGGAGAGGTAGATCTCATCTCATTTGATAGGGTGTGGAGGTAGTTCAACCTTGTATAAGGTATTCCAGGTGTATTTCCTAGGTACAAGCATGAGGATTCAAAGATCTTATTGCCAAAGCTACATCTAGTGCTAACATTACTAGATCATGAGGAGTTGCTAGTCAAGCCACAAATAGATGATGCCAATTTTGTGGATGGCTACATGGTATGGTTCCAAGCATTATATATGGCAACTAATATTGATGATGGTGATGGTGGTAGGGGGCCTATGGATTTGGACGCAGCTAGGAGAGGGGGCCAAAGGGTAAAGGTCTAGGGGGTTGGCCTTGATGGATAGATAGGAGTGGCATTAACTAATGCAAAGGCATAGGTCATGGCACTACAGGGTCAGGTGGCTACCTTATAGTTTCAAGTTACTAATCTTATAGGTGATAGGTATTAGTCAAGGGCCTCACTATCCTTGGTGACATAGGAGAGGTAATCCTTGAGGTAGAGAGGAGTAAAGGCACATGGAGGACCACTGGACACCATCCCTCTAGCATGATACTTGGTTACAGTGGAATAACTATGGTATTATGAGGCTATAGTTTTAAGGTGGTGCCTTGACAAGCCTTATTGGGGTGAGTATAGAGTGAGTTTGTTAGGTGGTTCCAATGTGACAACACCAAGATAGTGGGTAACATCTGTAGGTGGACTAATAGGTGTTATAGGTGGATAGGTACCAAGACCTAGTGGTACACCAGGAGACAGTGGTGCCCCAGGGGCATGACATAGATCATACATTTTATATATTATTGTATATCATTTTGATTCTGGCCTATGAGCCGATGCGGTGAGATTTACATTTAGAGAGAGAGAGAGAGACATGTATGTCTACTTGTACAAATTATGATGTTATCTAATTATATATATATATATATATATATGATCCTTGTTTATTACTCATTATCATGATCTATGATTTACATTGATGTTTAATGATTATGATGTGATTTTTATATTGATTATGGATTATGCTATTGTTATGGCTTCTAGACATTTATGTAGACTTAGCTAACTAGGTATGAAATGGTTTTTATTTGTGGTTATGCTTTCTGACATGCTAAATTTTGATGAGTATATGTTCCATTATTTATATTTAGACATATGGTGAAAAATGGTTGGTTGTTTTATTGCTCATGGATGCTATGGTTTTATTATGCTTGTTATGGTTATGAGTATGATTATGTTGTTGCTTATGACACATGTGCATATACTTTGTTGTTAATTTGTTTTAAGATAAAACACATGAGGTAAGTTAATTAATAATAGTGGATGGGAAAATAGTGAATATAATCAAGAGATAAATGCCGTAATGAAAATATCAACTATTCATGATAGGATAAGAAGAGGGCATGATGCTTCTTCTTTGATAAGGACTAGAACAAAATTGAAGTTGGACTGGCTTAATCAACATAAGCTATTTGAATGTTTCACATTAGTGTTCGTTAGTTGGTTAAAATATGTCTTAACCACATAATGTTAAGTAAGCTCAAAATCCCATACTTATAGTGTATAAAGGGAATATAGATGAAAATGGAACCTTCATGTGAAACTAGCATGCCTCCTCTATAGGTGTCCAAAGAGCCAATATAAATAAGTCTATGTCATACAATGTATAGACTAATCGATGTAGGGAGTTTAATTATGAAAGCCAATTGCAGCTCTCATTGTATTTTATTATGCAAGAGCTGATTGTGGCTTTCAAGAGTAGTTTACTTTTCTTATGATTTTGAAAATGGATCTTTTGTTTTGTTAATGTATGTGGGAATTTGATCAATGCTGGAAGCTTCTAGGAATTTCTTGTGCTTTTCACAAATGATTTACTCAACCATCTTTCAAAGGAATGGTCTAAGTTTATTTGTTTTATTCAAGGCTTTGTGATAGTTGTCCTTCAATGGAGCAGTCTACCTTATATTTGTGAAATTTTAGTATGCTTATGTAGTTGTCCTTCAAGGCATCAGTCTATGAATTTTAGGAATGATCCATGATTGTTATTGGTTTTGATTTTGCTTTTTTGCTTTTTTTAGTTTTGTTGCTTGACATAGACATGCTTATATAGGCACAAGGGTTCACCTTTATGAAAGAAAAACTAGAAACATAAGAGGTTGATTAGGTGTAAAGAGGTTTAGGTGATAATGATCATGGGAATCCATTCCAATAAAGGGGTGGAAAGGACCATGAGAATCATGCCATGGGTAAAGCCATAATACTCATTGTTCAAGATTAGGTTATGACCATGATGGATAATCACATGATCCAGTCTTAATCAGTTGCCCCTAAAATAGGGATATGAACATGGTTGAAAACAAGGGATGAGCTTAAGGTAAAATAAAAGGTGAACTTTATCTTTCTTAACAAAAGAATAGATGCATATGTAAAGCATTGAGGGGCTCAAGTTCTGGGTGGCATTTGAGAGAAGACAACCGATAATATCTTGATTTATACTTATGGGTTATGATATAGGGTCTAAGCCAATTGAAAGCAAACTTTCCCTGCCTGCTTTTCTCCATATTAGTGACATGTTGATTTTATTTTAAGATAAGGTCTCCGATGTTGAATTCTCACACTCTAAGGTGTTTGTTATAGGCATACTTGACACTCTCTTAATATACATGAATATGGGTAAGGTATGCTAAGTGATGCTCATTAAGTAACTCAAGCTTAGCTAAATTATGTTAATGATAATCATCCTTAGAAATGAGATCTTGCAAAGATATGCAAAGAGAGGGTATTTGGACTTCAAGAGGTAAGATAGCCTCCACTCCAAACACAAGAGAAAAATGTGTAGCACCCATAGGGGTTATAATGTTAGTAAGATATGCCCATAAGGTGAATGGGATGTGAAAATGCCAATCTTGACCAAATGTGTTAACCATTTTAGCTAGCATGTTGTTAATAGTTTTGTTAGAAGTCTTAGCCTATCCATTCACTTGAGGGTGATAGGGCAAGGATAAGCTTAACTTAATGCTAAAATCATCATATAGACCTTATAATTACTTGTTATTAAAGGATTTACCATTGTCAATGATAATCTTATGAGGAACATTGAAGTGGTAGATGATGTGATGGTTGATAAAATCGATAATCTTCTCTGCTTTGGTTGAGACTAGAGGAATAGACTCTACCCACTTGGTAAAATATTTGATTGCAGTGATGATAGAATGGTGTCACTATGAGGAATGGGGGTTATTTTCACCAATAAGTTCTAGACCCCATTGTGAGAAGGGTCAAATATTAGTGGAAACATGAAGACTATGGCTAGGTACATGATGTAGATTGGCATTTTGTTGACACTTTTTCACATAACCACAATAGTCTTGTATAAGGGTGGGCTAGTAATATCCAAAGTGAATGATGCATTTAGCTATGGTGAGGCCACTAAAGTGTCCCCCATAGATCCCATCATGTATTTACTTGATAGCATGAGAGTCTTTGTGACTTCATAGGCAATGGAAGAGGAGGCCATCAAAGCTTCATTTATAAATAATTCCTCCCATAATGGTGGAGTGTGAGGTACTCTAGATAAATGCTCTTTAATAATTCCTAAAAAGGCCAAAATTAATGATGGCAAGGTTGAGGTAGTCGAATGTCTATTGATACCAAAGGTTAGGTGGGGTCTCTTCCACATTGAAAATGGTGGGAAAATATAGTTTGACATAGGAAGGTTGGGTAAGTCTATGGATAAATATAGATAAGTTAGAGTCAGATGGTGTAGATGGGATCTAAGAAGTGAGGGAAGCCATGGTGTCGATGAATTTGTTAGTAGATCATGGGGTTAATTAGATTTTGTAGTGTTCAAATGATGTTAAGAGTTCATCAAATAATTATTTTTACTATTACAAAACATCATTCTTACATTGGTAAAAGCCATTGATTTGATTGACTACAAGTTAGGAGTCACCAAAGATGTTGATTATTTTGACTCCTAGGGCTAATGTAGTTTGAAGGCCTATCACTAGGGCTTCATACTTATCTATGTTATTAATACATTTAAAATCAAGCTTGAAGGACAAAGGAAGAGGTTCACCATCAAATGGGATAAGGATGATACCCACTCCCCCACCATGCTAACACTTTGAATCATTAAAGAACATGGTGGTTTGATAGGTGAAGT
Source organism: Torreya grandis (assembly GCA_037957365.1). Classification (NCBI taxonomy): domain Eukaryota; kingdom Viridiplantae; phylum Streptophyta; class Pinopsida; order Cupressales; family Taxaceae; genus Torreya; species Torreya grandis. The sequence continues at coordinate 3,199,016 of JARHVA010001630.1, read as the reverse complement.
CTGCCTGAGAGAGGGTCATGATGGACTCATTATGGAACTTAAAAGGAGGAGTTTGGTTGTCTGCTAGGGGAGATTCAACCAATTGGTTGGAAATAACATGCCCCTTAATTGACTTTTACTAAAGGAACTCAAGGTCAAACTTTGCTAAGAGCATGAGCCATTTGGCCATACATTGGTTTTGGTATGGCTTGGAGTGCATGCACTTGTGTTAGGATCTACACATAGCTCTGATACCACTTTTCAGGATATTAGATCATAATTGATTACTTTTGTATAAGCAACTAAACACATAATTGAAACCAAAAGTAATAAGTAACTAGAAATCAGAAATAGCAAAGAATAGGAGATATGAGAAACAATACAATCTGTATTAAATTCTTCCAGAAGAAAATACAATGAAGAAATATCTTTCTCCTCACACCTCTAAGATGTACAGTAATTCTCCCTCAATATTTCTCTCTCTCTCTCTCTTAATCAATTACAATCACAATCAACTCAATACTGAGTTGTTGTTCCCTATAGTGACAATCAACTCAATTTTTGTTGCCTCCTCTGCAGATCTTCTTGATCTTGCACCCTGTAGATCTAAATGATCTTGCTCATTGTAAAATACAGCCCCATGGGTCTCTTAAATAGAATTGAGAAGCAAATAATAATTAGAAAAGTTAACTCAAGACTAAAATTAGTCTTTACATGCAAACTAACTGTTCATCTAAAATTAGAACAGTTTTGGAAACACACAGATGACTGATGTCGGTCTGAAGGTGACCGATGCCAGCCGACCCTAACTGATGCCAGTTACAATGTAGCTAAAGATAACCAATGTCGGTCGACCCCTAACTGATGTCAATTGGCTCTGATCGATGTCGGTTACTGTGTAACCCACCAACCTCCACATTGACACATTCAATGAAGCTTTTAGCTCCACAACTCAACAATCTCCCACTTGGAGATAAACAGCTGCACCTGTACCTGTACAACAATATCCTCTAATTTGTTTTTGGCTTGTTTCTCCATCTTCAAGTTCAATCTTGAAGACCAACAAAAGTTGAATGAAGATTCAACTTCTCCTTTGTTACCGGCTTTGTTAACATATCAGCAGGGTTCTTATCCATATGAATCTTTTCCATCTTCAACTGACCATCCTCCAATACCTATCTAATGAAGTGGTACCTAAGCTATATATGTTTGGTTCTTGAATGAAAGGCTGAATTCTTTGCCAAATGAATTGCACTTTGACTATCACTATACAATCTGCAACTCTCTTGCTCCTTTCCCAACTCTTTCATGAATCGAGTCATCTAAATCATTTCTTTGCTAGCCTCTGTGACTGCAATGTAATCTGCCTCTATAAAAGACAAGGCAACAACCTTCTACAACTTTGAAATCTAGCTAACTATTTTTCCACCAATAGTTAACACATATCCTATGGTGCTTCTCCTACCATCCAAATCACCTGCCATATCCGAATCTACATACCCATGTAGAGAAGTGTTCGACCCTCCATAGCATAAATGCCTACTACTAGTCCCTCTCAGATATCTGAGAATCCACTGAACTGCTTTTCAGTATTCCTTTCCTGGATTGGCCATAAACTTGTTGACAACTCCCACTGCTTGGGCAATATTAGGTCTAGTACATACCATTGCATACATCAAGCTCCCAACTGTTGAAGCATATAGAACTCTACTCATGTACTCAACCTCATCATGTGATTTAGGACACTATTCTTTGCTCAAATTGAAGTGTCCAGCCATAGGTGTGCTTACCAGTTTTGCATCCTGTATATTAAACCTCTCCAACACCTTATTCACATAATCCTCTTGAGACAAAATCAAATTATGATTTTTCTTGTCTCTCTTAATACTCATGCCAAGAATTTTCTTTGCTGCTCCTAAATCCTTCATGGCAAATGTGTGAGCTAATTTTACCTTAAGCTTAGTAATTTCTTACATGTGTGAACCTACAACAAGCATATCATCTACATACACACAATGGTCAGATTGACATTTACTAAAGCCATGCTTTGTCATAAACCTATCAAACCTCAAATACCATTGTCTTGGAGCTTGCTCAAGACCATATAACCTGGCCTTATGTCTCACTTATCCATTCTCTCCTTCCTTTAACCTGTAAACCCATTTATTTTTTAGTGCTTTCTTTCCTGCTGGCAACTCAACCAAATCCCATGTATGGTTCTCTTCCAAGAAATCAATTTCCTCATTCATGCCATGCTCCCACTGTTTCCTAGATTCTACCTGCATTGCCTCATCAAAACTTTTTGGTTCTCCACCATCAATGAGCAACAAGTAGTATAATGAAGGGGAATAATGAATTGGAGGTTTATTTACCCTTTCAGACCTCCTCATGGGTGTTTGAGACTCATTTACAGCTTGTTGTCTGCCCAAATTTCCTTCTGACAGTGACTGATCCTAGTCATCTCTCGGTCTGCTTCATTAAAACCCCACCCAATGGTAAGTACAGATCTTTCTGATATAGATAATCTTCTATCTACATCCTTCATAATTGATAATTCTTTCCATTGAATTTCTCCATTCTTAGTTTAATTTCTTCTGCCATTGCTTTACTCCCACTCAATCAGAAACCCCTGTGAGTGAATTATGTAATCAACAAACACTAACCTGGTCTGAGCTTTTCTTCAACTTGGCTTTGAGATTTTATTCAACCTAGCTCTAATACCACTTGTTATGATCTACACATAGCTCTAATACCACTTGTCAAGATCTTAGATCACAATTGATTACTTTTGTATAAGCAACTAAACACAGAATTGAAACCAGAAGTAATAAGTAACTAGAAATCAGAAACAACAAAGAATAGGAGATATGAGAAACAATACAATCTATATTAAACTCTTCCAAAAGGAAATACAATGAAGAAATCTCTTTCTCCTCACACCTCTAAGATGTACATTAATTCTCCATCAAGAGTTCTCTCTCTCTCTCTCAATCAATTACAATCAGAATCAACTCAATACTAAGTTGTTGTTGCCTCCTTCTCTGCAAATCTTCTTGATCTTGCACACTGCAGATCTAATTGATCTTGCTCACTATACAATACATCCCCATGGGTCTCTTAAATAGAATTGAGAAGCAAACAATAATTAGAAAAGCGGACTCAAGACTAAAATTAGTCTTTACATGCAAACTAACTATTCGTCTAAAATTAGAACAGTTCTAGAAATGCACAGATGACTGATGTCGGTCTAAAGGTGACCGATGTCGGCTGACCCTAACTAATGCCAATTACTGTGTAGCTGAAGATAACTGAGGTTAGTTGGCCTGACTGATGTCAGTTACTATGTAACCTAGCAACCTCTATATTTGCACATTCAGTGAAGCTTTTAACTCCACAACTCAACAACTTTAGTGGGTCAGTATTGGTTATGAAATAGGTTTTGTGGTTAAGAAGGTATTGGTGAAGTTTGGTGACCATGAAGACTAAAGCTAAACAAAGCTTCTCAGTATAGGTATACCAAGTCTCATACTCTACAAGTATGTAGCTAATGTAATAGATGGCTTGTTCTCTATGTTATTCATCCTGATGAGCAAGCATTGCCCCTAGGGAGTGGTCAGTGGCAGAGATATAAAGGTATAAAGGTTGGTCATCCTTGGGAGGGGTGAGGATAGGTAGAGATAAAAGGTACCTTTGAGTGAATCAAAGGCTTTTTTATGGTCACTATTCCACTTGAAAGATACATCCTTCTTCAGAAGGTGGTGAAAGGGTTGGCATCAATTTAAAATCTAGGATATGAAGTGATAGATGCATTGAATATTTCTTTGTAAAATATGGAGTTGTTTAAGATTGATGAGAGGAAACATGTCAAGGATTGCTTTAATCTTATCAGGATTGAATTTGATACCATGAAGGGAGATAATAAAACCAAGGAACTTTCCTGACAAGACCCCAAAAATGCACTTTTTGGGGTTGAGGTGGACATGGTAGTGGATAAGCCACTCAAAGATGATCTTGAGAATGGCCAAATGATCTTTCCAGAGTTTGGATTTCCCAAGAAGGTCATCCACATAGTCCTCTACAATCTTATGGATAAGGTCATGGAAGATGTAAGTCATGGCACGTTGGTAGATTCCACCAGCATTCTTTAATCTGAAAGGTATGAGTTTATAGTAGAAGGTTCCTCATAAGGTGGTAAAGGAAATCTTGTGATGATCTTTAGGGGCATTTAGGATCTGATTGTAACCCAATAATCCATCCATAAGAGATAACATCTCGTGTCTAGTTATAAGATCAAATAGTTGGTTGATGCTCAGTAGAGGAAAATCATCTTTGGGGCAAACAAGTTTGAGGTCATGAAAGTTCACACAAATATGTAGTCCCCCTATGGCTTTGGTAATAAGCATGACATTTGATACCCATTAGGGATAGTCAATGGGTTGAATGAAATTGATAGATAGAAGACATTGAAGCTCTTCTTTGATGAGAAGGGCTATGTGAAGATACATGTGTCAGAGTTTTTGTTTAATAGGCTTGGCATCATAGTGGGTGACTATGTTATGGGTATCAATGGTGAGGTCAATTCTAGGCATGTCACTATAATACCAAGTGAATGTTATGTTACAATGTTAGAGGAAGGAGGGGAAGTCCTAAAGTTCCTTGGTGTTCAGTGATTGGTCAATTTTGGCAATATAGGGGTTTTTCAGAGTACCCAAGTTGATATCCATGGTGGATTCATTCAACATGGTCAAAGTCTCAGGAGGAAGGGATTTATGGATGGAAGAATCTGAGGCACCAAGGTAGGTGAGAATGGAATCATCATCCTAACACTAAATAGTGTTAATGGTAAGAGAGTCATCTCCTATCATCTCAAGATGGGTCAAAGGGATGGTCACAATTTCCCCTTCTTTTGATAAATTAGGGGTCTAAGGCTGATCATGTTGATGAAAAAAAGTTAGGTGGGATGATGTCATCATCTTCACATGTAGGTGGAGGATAGGTTAGTGAGGAAGGGATGTCTTCTTCAATAATAGTGATGATAGGTGGTTTGATTTGCTTCTTGTTAGGTAAAATGAAACCAAGGCCATGCTTCTCATGAGGTTTTCTGGTTTCAATGGAAATCAATTAATTTGGGCCATGATCATATCATCCAAGACCAAATCCTTTCTAAGTACACCTATGGAGGCATGTCTTGGCAAGGTTTAGTTTATCTAGATAGGAGAAATCGATGATAAATGGTTGAGGTAAAAGAGAGGTGGTAGAAGTGCAATTGGGTTTGTCAAGTCCCCCATAGATGAAATGGGTTTGAAAATTTGAAGGTCCAAAGGGAACAATGGCCCTAACATAGGGTCATACTCAGGTTGGTGTTCAAGTTCCCCATACTGTTGGGAAGTAGGGAAAGTGTCAGGGGAAAGGAGGCAATATTCCCCCAGTAAAAGACATTAGAATGTGGATTCTAAGGGGTCTGAGGTGGGGATTTGATATAAGGGGATGGATAAGCTAGTGGATGCCTCATTGGCATATGGAGGTAGGGATTCCTCTTTCATAGTGGAAGTCTTGTCCTTGGTTAAGGAAGGTGTGCTAGATGGGGTTAAGAGGATGTTGTTGGGTCGGTAGGTCATGTTGCATGTCAAGAAGGGACTTAGGCTAGCTTGGATGGTGATGACCTAGCCTTTGTGCTCAAATTTAATGTAATGATGAAGGTTAAAGGAAATGCAACCCATGGAGTGGATCCAAGGTCATCTTAGTAAAACATTGTATTGGAATTCACCTTCCACTACATAGAAGAGTTTGGGGAGTGTGCAAATTCCTACATAGATATGAAGGACAATCATTCCCAGGGTAGTGGTTATGGTGTCATTAAAGGAATGGAGGATAACTAAGGTTTTAGACATGACATTTTTTGGAAGATTCAGTTGGTTATAGGCATGGAAAGAGATGATATTAATACTAGATTCCCCATCAATCATGACCTATTTGATGTGGGTTTGGTTGATGTAAGCAGTAATAAAGAGAGGGGGATTTGGGTCATCTAGATGGATAGAAAGTATCTTCAAATCTTTAAAGGTGAAAAGGTTAGAAATTTGGAGAGTGCTGACAAAGGTTACCAGAGGTTGAGGGTCTTCAAGTTGGACCTCTACCGATTACAATCCCTCTATCATTGCTTGGTGATGATGAGGTGAAGTGTTGATCAACTCATATAAGCTCATATTCATCGAGGTTTGGTGAAGCTATTTGAGCACCACTCTCTTGTGGACTCAGAGGGGTTGGATTGGGAGGCACTTAAGATAGATACCTTAGGTTTGGGTGAAGGTGAATATGTTTGGGTAGGGTTTGGTTGGGAGGTAGAAGATGAGTGTGTCTATGGAATGGACACTTTTGCTTTCCCTTTATCCTTCTATTGTGATCTTGTGACCACATGAATGGTATGGTTAGAATTAATAATTGGGTTAGGAGAGTTATTTGGTTCTACATCACTCTGAGATGAGAGTGGAGGAATAGGTAGGTTTTGGATAGTGGTTTTTGGTTGGTGGATTGGTAATGGACCTATGGGAGGTTCATAAATTAATAAATCATCCTCATCATAGAGCTAATGAATAATGGTTTAGAGAGATTTTTAGTTATTTGTATCATGGCCTAGTGTCCTATGATAAGATCACATGTGGTGGTCATTATACTAGATGAGTTTTGAATCGAGAGGGTCAAACAGTCTGATAAGGGGTAGGGTCAAGTAATAAGCTTGTAATAACTTTTGTAAAAATGGTAGAGTAGGATTAGACTAAAGGTGGAGAGGGTTTTGGGGTTTTGGTATTGGTTGGTAAGGTGGAAGTCCTTTTGGGAATAGGTCTGGTGATAGAATATTTGGGTAAGGCAGAGGTTGAGAAAGTAGAGGTAAGAGTTTTTAGGATAGGTAGCTTGATTATTAATGGTTTTGTGAAAATAGGTGTGTTTAAAAGTAAGTGTGTTGGGGTAACCAACAATGGTGGTTGGGTCTTAGTTGGGACAAATGAATTTATAATTAAAGTGGAATGATTAGGCCCCTATAAAGAGGACAAGGTGGAGGGAGGTAGGGGTTTAGATCTCTAACCTTTTAGTATTTATACTCCCTTGGTTGATATAGGTTAGCTCTTGCTTGTTGGGTTCGGTGAGGTCAGCTCTACCTTCATAGATGGGTGATTAAGACTCTGTTTAGGGAAGGTGCCAAGGTTCTTGGCTGGTTTGGTTGGCTTGGTTGGAGAAGGTGATTTGGTTACGTAGGGTTTAGGTGCCTTGGATGGTTAAGGAATTGTTGGGTTGGTAGAGGCCTTCATCAGTTTGGTTGGTAAGATAGGGGTTTGGATAATAGGAGTGGTGGGTTGGTCTATTAAAGGTGTGGTTGGAGGTTCTTTCTTGGTGATATAAGATAGCCCTAATTACTTCCATAAGGTGGCTCAATCTATGTTAGGTTTGGAGACAAATTCTAATTTCTGCCCTAACCTAGAGAATGGTTTATAAGTTGGTCTTATTCCTTAGATAGTGGACCTAAAAGGTAAGCCCATAGGTTGGGATAGAGGGATGGTAACCTCATCTTTTTATTCAATCAAAGGATGCAAGGTTTGATTAGGTGAATACTATATGGGAGGTGTAGACATGGGGGCTTCCTCTTTTGGAATGATCTCTGAAGGGGTAATAAGTTGATCGATGTTTAAGGTAGAAGGTAAGATGGGTACATGCTCTAGTATGTTAGTCGAGGGAGGGGTTGATGGATCCACTACCTCAATAATTAGAGGAGAAAGGGGGGATTCCTCATTTTGGGTCTCCAAAAGAGGAGAAGGTAACTCTGCTACCTCAATAAGTAGAGAGGGTGAGGAACAAATAGGTTGGGCAGTAGGTTATTAAATAACGAGTGTGCCAAGAACCATGTTAACAGTATGGGCATCATGAGAGCACTCAACCATGTTGATCTCATTGTTTATAGGTGCATTATTGGGTAAAGGCTTCCTAAATATGCCAAGGGCCTAGTTTTGAGGTGCATTGGGGTCATTCAATACAAGCTCTCCCTTATCAATGAGGGATTGGACAACGCTCTTGAAGGTGTTGCATCTACTAACATCATGCCCTATTACTCAGTGGAAGGTGCATAAATCATTCTCATTGTACCAACTAGGTGTAGGATGAGAAGAATCAAATTACTGAGGTGGTTTTATAAGAGGAAGCTATATGATATTAACTTTCAATAGCTTCTCCATGATCTAAACATAAGATTCTCTAAGTGGATTAAATTGCTTTGAGGTGTTCTAGTTTTGGTTTCTCATGTTTTATTTTAAGGAACTAGAGGAATTTGGTTGGTTGGTGGATGATGGAGAAGTGGATTTAAGGACAACCACATTCACAGTGCCCTTTATTTTGGTCCCAGTGTTGGTTTAGAGGAGGAAGTCTCATTGGTTTTGTAGGTAGAGTTCTTGTTTTTTAGTTTTAGCTTTCCTTAGTTGATGGCTTTGTTCTCTAATTTGCACGCTATGGTGAAAGCTTCGTCAAAATTTTAGAAGCTCTAAAAATGCAATGTGGAAGAGATGTGCTTGGTACATGCTTGGGTAAAGAGTTCAATCAATTCAGGTTAGGGTAAGGAAAATGAGAGTTGGTTGATTAGGCTCCACCAATGAGCTACAAAATTGGCAATAGATTCATCATCAAACTACGGGATAGAGTAGAGATCAGTGATAGAAACCTTCTTAGAGGTATTTATTGAAAAGTGATCTAAGAAAATTTAAGCTAGTTGGGTGAAGGAGAAGATGGAATACTTGGTTAAGGCACTATACCAATCTAATGTCGGTCTTGACAAAGACATAAGAAAAGTACAAAAAAGGAAGGCATCATTATAGGCAATCAAATAACATGATTTCCTAAATGCCCTAAGGTGTTGTTGGGGATCCTCCTTAATCTAAAACTTGGAGAACTTAGGAATTTCTCATTGAGGAGGATATGGATTGATAGGCACAAGTGGGTGGATGGGATCGTTATGGATCTGGTCATAAGATAGGAGATTGTGAACCCCAGAGATGGATAACTCCAGAGTTGTCATCTTTTCCAAGAGAATTTTCATTAGGTATATTTGGGGTGGTGCACTTGAAGGGTTTTAAGGTGCATACTGTGGTTGGGGTTGAGTGACATATTGATAATTTATCAGAGGTTAAAAAGTTGTCACATATGGGTAAGTGGCCACAGGTGGTTGGGTCAAAGCCACATATGAATATATGGACATTGGTGGTTGGGTAGAGGGTATGTATTGTTGAGTAGGCATGGGTGGTTAAGTTGAAGGTAAGGGATAAGTGGTAACCCAGGTAGTGACAGGTGGTAAGGTAAAAGGTATTGGTGTTACTATGCTTTGAAGTAGAGTGGGGGTAACCAAAGGAATGGTAGTGATGGTGGTAGTGGGTAGTCCAATAATAATTAGGGTATGGGTAGGTAAAGGTTGGGTGGTGGTCATGTTAGAAGAATTATTAGTCAGGCCGAAGGTGTTTAGGTGCTAGAAGGTTGAGTTAGTTGTTTTTGTGTGGCGTGTCAAATGGGTTTCTAGCTGACATAGATGCTTGAGTAACTAATGGTTGGGTGGTGAAATTGGAAATAAAAGAGTTTCCTAAAAGCCTTAATGGCATGCCATAGGGTGGATCAATAGGTGGTGCTAAAATGGGTGTATGGTGAGCTACTATGCTAAGATAATGTTTTAAGGCTACTGGGTTATTATCTAAGAAGGCAAAAAAGTTTGGGTCACCTTGGGAGACTATTTGAGGCACACTATAAGCATCAAAATGATGAGGAGAACTCTCAACATCTGAGATATACTCTATAGAAGAAGAGGTAGAGGAGACTGGATAATCTATAGATGAGTTCTGACTCGCTAATTCTCTTCATTATTGATGAGTAAGAACCATGCAAGTAGGATGAGAGAAAAACACAAAGAATCTTACAACTCAAATAGAGAGAAAGCAAGAAAATCCAACACACACTAGAGTACGTTAAAATCATGTGGTTAATTTTAATCTCACTTTTGGCTTATGCCTTAAGTTATGAGAATATGTGATAGAAGTTGGCTTGTATATCAGGTACTATAGAAGTAATCTATGGTTAGTTTTCGGTTGTTTAGGTGCTCAAAAATATCTGTGTTGGGAATCAATACGTGGCTTGGTATTGGGGCCTACCCCATCACTTCACACACCGTAGTGATAAGGGTGTTGAATGCTTAACCAATATATATTTATTTCTAGAGTTTATACTCAACCAAAGAGATGAGTTGGTTCTCCCCTTGGTAATGACCTCCAAGTAGGATTGTTAAGAAAGGGTAAGGTGATTGCTAGGTCATGAAATCATAATCGATCTTTGTCCCAAGTTTGTTTGATGTTTAATTAATGAAAGTGGTTTGGTTTAGTGTGTGTAACAAAAGTGATGCTACGATAAAATTATTGTTCTTTAATTCAAAGTGAGCTAAAATTACAAGCAAGAAATGGATGCACTTGATTTTAAACTCAAAAGAAATTTCAGTTTTGTTAATGAGCACAAATAGAGATAAAAACATACCGATGCAAATAAAATAAACCCAAATTAAAGACTCAAGGTCCCACCAAGTGTGCCAAAATATTTTAGTGGATTTTAACTTGTATTCTGAGAAAAGAAGAAGAAAAAAATAAAAAGGGTATGGTTGAAAAACCTATTTGATTGTGCACATGTTGAATCAGGTGATTGTGAAGAACTCCTCTTTGGCTTGGGAGGATGACCTGAAAATAAGACAACACTAAAGCAAATGGTTGATTAGATAGATATTTGAGTGGATTGCCTAACGTTAGCTAGATCCCAAAAGCAAGAACTTCCTTGAGGGATATCAATCCACACATTTCAAACAATTACGTTTATAAATAAAATGATAAAGTACTTGCATCAATAATCAAAATGTACTTAAATTGAACACAAGAAATGCTTTCTAGAAATAGATTAGAAATGATTAATATAGCAATAATCAAATCAATACTAGTGCTAAATGGCTTGGGTCTATTTCAAAAAATCAGACAGGGGTCTGTGAAAAGGTAGGGACATAGAAAATTAGATTTGGTTGAGGGTAGGTAGGTGGAAATAACTTTTTATTTCTTGCCATAGTGATCATCGATGGTTGAGGTGACTATCGATGGTTATGGTGACTGTCAGTGGTTAAGCTGACCATTGGTGGTTGGCTAGACCATCGGCGATTTAGAAACCCATCGACGGTTACTTTATGTAAGTTTGGGTTGGTAAATGGCTGATAGACGGGATCCAAAAGTTGGATCCTAAGAGATGGATTGTTGTTAGGCTGAGTGTGAAAAGAAAATAAAGTAATTGAATACTGGAAAACAAATACTTATCTTGGAGAAAGTTGATCAGGTGGGTTTTTGAGGTGGTTGACTCATTGGTGGAGTCTAACGTGATTTTGATAGAGTAATGGTACTTAGCACTTTGGCAAAGCTGCAATGGCAAGTTAGCTCTTTGTCATGATGGCTAGATGGTTGGATTGTTGATGATGATTGACCTACAAAACAAAGGAACTCTAGGTGCCCAAGATCTTGATAACAATTATAGATGGATTTCACCTCTTTGTTCCTTTCTTCTTATAGGCAAGGCAAGAGAGTTGTCAGAAGATGTTAACTAGGCCTTCTAATTATAACTTGTTCATGCAATCGCTCACATTTGGATTTAGACAAGCTATTTTTAGAAAATCAAGGTAAGTGGTTTGCATGTTGGTGGGTAAGAAGGTGCACCATGACCATCAACGATTAGGTTGACCATCGATGGTTGAGGATGAGGGGTCAAAATGGGTTAAAAAGCTAGGTCAAGTCAGTTGGTTAAAATGACTATGGGTTAAGCTTGATTAGGGGTCAAGTGCTCAAATTGGTCCCATGGGGGTCTAGGGAAATTTTGACATTCAAAATTGTGGTGTGCAAATTTTTGGTGTCTACACTTGGTTTTCTCCATATTTTTTCCCCTTTGCCTCCTTTCAGGCCTTGTATAAGTGTCAAACTTAAATTTTAAAAAGAATCCTTCAAACCTTAGGTTTTGGTGTTGCATAATAAAACTACCTTGGTAGTTTATACAAATGTCACAATGGTTCTGTAAATCACCTTGGTCATTTTGCCAACCTCCATGATGATTACATAATCACCACCTGCATAAAGTGTCAAATTTACAACCATTATGTATATTTTAAAATTTACTCTCAGGACATGTGGTTAGACGTATTTTGCATGTTTTAGTGCATTTTTTTATTTTTTACTATTACATTTTCCTTCTTATTCCAATTTATTCTTAGTCATGTTCAAACCAATTTTAACTACTTCTAAGTTGACTCCAATAATCTCTTAGTTAAGCTTTAGTTAACTCCCACATGCAAACTCTTCTCTTTCTTTAGAAATAACTATGTTTCCCTTAAATTTTAGATTAAAAAAGTATTAATATTTAAACATATAATATTTAGAGCTATAGTTTGTCTTTTGTAGCTTTTTAATAATTCAACCCATGTTTCATACCAACCTTCTACTTACCCATGTGAATCAAAGGAATAAAATCATAAATTTGTAACACAACATAATATAACTGCCTCTTTCTTCAATTTATGATTGTTTCTTCATCGTCTTATGTTGTTTTCTATTGTTGGATGATTCTTGGGTTGTTACTGAGCAATAAACACAAAGTTAGCATCCTAATGATCAATTTATTGAAGTGATTAGATCAAACTCCTCTTCTCCATATGTCCTCTACTTTGGTCAAGTTGGGGAATTTAGTTTTATTTATTAGTTAGATTATATTTATTGATTTTAATTAAATTAGTCTACATATTTAAAAATCATATATAAAATACAAAAAATAATTAATCTTTCATATTCTTTCCATTGAAAATTGTTCAGTTTGTTGTAGTTACATTTACATATAGTAGATATGAAAGCACGGTATTTTACATGTTAGAATTATAATTTTATTTAATTTATAACTATTAATCTCTTATTTTTAGCTTCAACATACACATTCACATACAACACAAACAGACAACCTTCAAACCCACTTGCATAGAAAAAACTAGAAAACACAAGAAATAATTATAATTAGATCATTCTTTTTTCTTCTATGTTAGTAAAACAAAAATTTAAATTATAAATTAGAATTTTTTAGTTGTATATTAAATCTAGTTGCATAAAAAATAAACAAAATAAATATAAACTTTGCATCGAGTCTTTCATTCAAAAGTTACATATTTTAAAATTCAAAAATTCCGTTGCATGTATATAAAATATAAACTGTAGAAATTAGCTTTCTCTTGTATATCTGAAGTTTCAAAATAGTCATTCCTCTTCCATAACATTTATATTGAAATAACATTTAAAAAACATTCATTTCATGCAGGCCTATTAAAGTTTTTGCACTTCAAAAAAATCAGAAAATAAACAAAGAAAATCAACAACTGCATAGCTTAGTTTTAATTTATAAATCATTAGCGATTTCACACATATTATTTTTAAAAATATATATTCATTTTCAGTGATAACATAATTTCTTTATCATTTCAAAAAGCCTTACTCAAACACAAACAAATAAACAAAACATTCAACTCCAAAATCAACAAACATACACTTTTGTCAAACAAATCAAATTAACCATACACATCAAAACAACAAACCAAGTAAAGCAAACATCACTTTTCAAACCTTAAACAAGTGTTTCTTAACCTTGGATGACATTCCCTGAATAAGATCATTTATATAGAGTAGGCACATTTCCACAAGTACCGACCCATGTATCAGCTCTTAATATTCAAAGCGATATAGACTTTGATCTTAGGCTACAAGTCTTTCACACTGTTCATTTTCTTAATCTCATTATTATCTAGTTGAATGTTTTAGATGAGTAATTTAGGTTGTCAGAAGCCTAATTAACTAGACAGATCCAACTCCTAGCCCATCAAAACCAAAACTTCCATGTTTTACTTTTATTTTCATCCTTAGGTCTAGCCTCATCTAATTTCATTTGCTTTGTGTATGACATTATTCGGGCAAGCCCAACCTGATAGAGACAACCAAATACCCACGGTAATTCAACCACACTTCAATCCATTTCCAGAGCCTAACATAAACCAAGAACTTCACTACCTAGTTCTCTTGAATTATGGAGATTATTGGGATGTTATCACACCACAATTTGTTTCCCTTAACGATCATTTCAATGTACCTAAGCTATTTTGGTACAAATACAATCATCTATTATTTCTGCTCAAAACCTTATACTGGTAGCTTGCCCCAATCACCTAGCTCTCCCAACTCAATCTATTCATCCAAACCAACCAAACTGACTAAATTAATCAAACCAATGAATTGTCATCACAACATTTCTTCATCCACTGTCTCACACAAACCTCAGGGAGTTAAGTGCACAAAGGTTAGCTTGTTGTTTTTTGCGTGTATAGTGTAATTTTACAAATTTTGTCAAAACGTGTGTCACATTTATTTTTTCGCACCCAAAAGACCCTTTTAACATGTCTAATGCAAAAAGCATCAATAATTATGATTTTTACACTAAAGCGACATAAAATTTTCTAACCTTAATTACATCACAATGTTAGTTTACACTAAAAAAATATTACGAGAAATAATAAAAATCGATATGTGTCGATTGGCTCACCTTGTCTCATTTATGTGCTAGTTAATTCACACTATTATGATTAGTGGACCCTTAGAACAACGTCATGCAATACTAAATGCATGCCTTAATATTCATAATAAATATAAAAGTATTATTCTTTATCTCATTCTCCCAATTTTTTTCGAAAATGTTATATTATATTAAATAATTATTAAAATAAAATAATTTACCCCAAAGTATTGAGCATTCCCTGTCCTCCACACCACACCACCGTCAAATTATTAAACAAATCTGAAACGACAATCTTTATCCTTGTCTTATTCCTATTAAGGCAAACAAAATTTATATCATAAGTGAAGGTAAGAAATCAATCTTTATCCTCGCCATATTCAATTGTATAAAGTGAACTACTCCACATCAAATGCTCCCACCCATGTGATGCCCAAAATAAAGCCAAGAATATTAAGTCTTAGTCTAATGTTAGAAACAAGATATATGATGACCAAATGTTGTTTGTGAACGTACACCATGATTGGATTCGATGTTACTAGAGACAAATTTAAAGATTAAGACAAAACGAGAAAGATACCCAATAGTTTAATAGTAGCGGAATTACAAGTGGTCCTCACATTCAGAGGTCTTCATAATTGTAGCCGAATTTCTGATAACCAATAGTTCGAAAAATAAGATGCCTCTTTTATTTATGATATGTAGGGGAGTTTCTATAGTTTATCACTAGTTTAGTGATATCATCAAAGGAGGTAGTAAATGGAGTAAGGTTGGAACCATTGCCCCCATGTCTAAAAAAGAACTTGAATAATTGGGTCACTGAGTAATAAATATTAGAGACTGAAGTTGAAACCTTGTTGTCATTTGGCAATAGGCTTCCAATTCCACAATATTAATTATAATGAGTGGTATATATAACCCTCTTTTTATATTTGGATTGATCTTGTAAATTTCACATTTCAAAAAAAGAGATTAGGTATAAAATTAGAATATAACAAGTATATAATTAAATAGTATATCACGTGCAAAGATATTTTATTGATGAAATTTCACCAACAATATTTTTTTCCATGTGGGTTCAAGACATAGGCAAAGTATGATCATTTGTAACATAGTAATACATAACAATAAATTCATCTTAACATTGAGATGTAGTACCCAAAGATATAGAAATGAGGATCATGAACAACGCAATGAGGTGTTTCTCAAAGAGACATGTTCTAAATATGCACATATATGATAAGGATCATGACAACATCACAAAGTATAGATATAATGAACATAATCATAATAAAGATTACGGAAGAACAATATAGCATAAATATAATGAACATGAGTATGATAAGGATCATAAAAACATAGCATAGCATAGATATAGTGAACATAAGTATGATACCTATCATGGCAACATAGCATAGTATAGATATAATGAACATGAACATGATTAATATCATCAATAGAAACATAACAAATTATAAATAACATCATATTGAGCACTATAAAATATTAAACTTGTGACATTAGAAGATAGTGAATCTAGAAATGTTAATTGTGTATCCTAGAAATCCTGCATCATAGCTAATGTTATCCATATCAAATGTCTCAAGAATAAAATAATTTTATATCATAAAAATCATATTAACAATAAACTTTAAATATGAAATATATATATAATGTTTCAAGGATTTTTATTCAAGTAGTAGGTTGTGTTGGCTTCTTAAACAGTCAATAGGACATGATCATCATAAATATCAATTTAAACTAAAAAATGGCATTGCTTTAACATCAACGTGTCTATTATTTTTCTCTGTGAATGTTAGCAATTTCAAATTCATCAAAATAATTAAAAAAAACTTATGTACAACATTTTCATATAAAATAATAATACATTCTTTAGTGTGATAAGTATATATTATTTAATTTTATAATATAAATTGACAATTATCATACACTTTGATAGCTTTAACATTCAATTATTTTGTTATATAAAGCCCCAATTTTGTAATATTGTTAATATATAAAATACCCAAACTATATACTAATAATATTGTCTCCCATTGACAAGTGATAAAAATAATTATTGTGCTTGCACTTAAAGCACACTTAAAACTATCAAAGTACATTGTCTACCTCTTATTTTCATCAATATACATAACAAACTCAAAGTAAATTATCACTCAAAGGAACATTTAAAGGTAATGGGGCCTATGTTGATTGGTATGTAAAAACAAACTTTAACATCAAATCACATTATTAGTATAATCCACTTAGCATCCCTACCATATAAATAAGGTTTGGACATCACATGTTTAAAAGGTTCAAATTTTATAATCGCATTAATTTTATTGTTGAGCATAGAGTGTCTAAGTTTTCTAATTACAAATATTATAGGTATACATAAATTTTTAATTGAAATATGTTTTGTTTTATAGTCAATAAATTTTGTATTAATGTAATAAATTATTATTTTTAACTTTCGTCATTATTTTATGCAAGTCACCTAAAACATATTTAATAATAGTAATGTAGAGAAATAAAAACTTATTTAAAATATGTAGCATTATGATAAGAGTTATATAATTGATTTTATTAAAAGAATTTGGATAAAAATCATACTATTCAAATTTCAAATATTTTTTAATTAATTTGTTCTATCATAAAGTTGAAAAATAAGCATTTTAATAATCTATTTTACTTTGCCAAACAAATCTTTGCTAATTTTGAAACATGTAAAATTAAGTCAAAGACGCAAAAGAGAAAAATTAGATGAATAAACCCATAAGAATATAATTCATCTGACATTCTTTATTAGGATTTTTTTACAATTAATAGTTTATCATAAGCATTTATAGGTCTTATCAATACTTTTAGATTATGATGTAATATCTGTGACAAGTAACAAGAACTAGTAAATAGGTTCAAATTGTGATGACTAATTTAAAATTAACTAAAAATCTTTACAATTTTGTCTAAACAAACTAAAAGTATTACATTATTCTTTATATCTCATTATCATTTTTTTAAAACATTGTTTATTTAATTTCATATAATGGTAAACAAATACTCTCAATTCTATGATTACAAATAGTATTTGTATGGTGGATACTCTCAATTCTACTAAATAATGTTATTCAAAATTACTTGAAAAAATACTAATAAAAATATCAAATTTGTTATGTGAATATGGTTTGATCGATAAGACATTTATCTTGTAAAATATCCACCAATAATTCATGTATGTTGAGGAAAAGGTTGGATGCCTTTGAGGATTCTAAGACTCTTGATTTTTGCCTTAGACCTCCCTACGTTGCACTTAAGGGGGTGTTGATTAAATATTTATTGTGCATTTTTTGTTAAGATTATTTATGTAATTATTTTTTCTACTAAGACTAGTTAGAAATGGTGAGTGGAAGCAGCATGGGGCATGAAAATGGTGTTGGCCGAGAACGGGAAATAATAGTTTCAAATCTAGACTCAAAAAGAGAGAGGAGATGGCGATGGAGGCGAGGAGATCATGTGGGCCAACATGTTTGAATCTTTATCAAGTCAAGTACCGACAAATGGAATCTCCTCTAAGAGCTACAACAATGTTGAATCTACAAGCTCCAGGCAGGCACCAGGAGAGTCATCTTGGAGTAAAAAATCGATTGGCTCGATGGGTAAAAAGGAGACGATGCCTATAGATTATCTTAAAACCATCAAGGATGGAAAAATTATTCATGTCCAGATCACTCCTTCTCTCATAAACCGTGCATCATCAAAGATGGAATAGGCTTTAGTTAGAAAGTTTATGGGAGCTAGACCTAACATTGACTCTTTTAGATCTTGGGCAAAAGAAAAATAGTTCCCTAACAGTCATATGGATATTCTATCACTGGTAAATGGATTCTTCATGATTAAATTCAATGACCCTAAAGATAGTGTCAACATTCTTGCAGGGGGTCCTTAGTTTTTTGGAAAATCTAGAATTTTTCTCAAATAGTGGCAGCCAGGGTTTGATATTGAGAAGGAGAACATCAATCTCATGCCCATTTGGGTGAGGTTACCAGGTCTTAAAATTTATTTTTAGGAGGAAGACTTATTTATTAACATTTCCAAATCTTTTGAATGCCTCATTGATTTGGACTCTGTTACCAAGGCAAGATCCAGGCTTGTCCATGCTAGATTCTGTGTGAACACCATTGTGAACCAAGAATTACACACTTCAATTATTTTGCATACCCCTTTTGGAGTAAGAACTCAAAAAATCAAGTTTGAAATATCAACCCTATTGTGTGATAAGTGTCACAAACTTGGGCACTCTTCAAAGGTGTGTTCCTCAGGCCCTAACTTTGTAGCGTGGTAAAGGAAAGGAGGCATTTTGTTTGAAAAGAGTGTTAAGCCTCAGATCACAGATTTGGTCTCGATAGCTCCCAAAAAAATATACAATAATCGATCCACTTTAGATGTTGAGGAGGGAATTAAGATAATTTTAGATTTAATTGAAAAAGATGCTTCTGAATCTAACTTTATACTAGAACTAGGGGAAAATAAAATCACAAAAAAAGGAGATCCCTAGAATCCTTCAAAACAATATTCATGGGATGAAACAATATTGAAGCAGGTAGATCTAAAAGGTGTAGACATGGACGAGGATGAAATCATCAACGAGATAAATAATGTGGAGATAAAAGGGTCATAAATTTCAACTCTTTAGACTCAGAACAAATTTGGAATCCTTGATCAAGAGGAGGAAAAAAATAAGAAATGGATAAAGGGATCTACACAGAAGGTTTCATGTCGGATGTTAATGTTCCCATTATTTTGGTCAGTTAAGAGGCTAGGGATTCACAATAATTAACTTCCATGCCTAATAATAATTTTAAGGAAAAAGTGATTTCAACAATGATTACAAGAAGAGGTTCCAAAGGCCCAGCTTTCAAAACTCTGCCCAAAGTAGGTAAATCTTCTAAAAAAGAGAATTTCATTAAACGTACTCAAGAAGACATAGAAGATGGTTTTCAAAAAATCCTTCCTTTTAAAGGAGGTATCTCTTCCCCCAGTAGTTAATCATGTTGATTCTTTCTTGGAATATCAAAGGGATGCATAGTAAAGCTAAGCAAAAAGCTTTTAGGAACTTTAGAAAGACTAATAAAGCTATTGTTTTGGCTATACAAGAATCAAAGATTGAGGAAAATTTCTTTTTAAATTACAAAAACATGTAATGGATTGAAGTTGAAGCAATTTGTGTTAGTGCATCTAGAGTGTTAGGAGGGATGATAACATTCTGGGATTCTAAATTTTTGCTAGGAGAACCTATGCTCAAGTCTCAACATCATGTGGCAGTGCTTTTCATGGATGTAATTGATAATAAACAATGGATTTTTTTGAATGTTTACACTCCAAATTCTAGTTTTGCTCATATAAATTTGTGGGAAGACATTAGATTTTTTAGAAACAAATGTAAGGATATTCTTTAGATACTAGCAAGAGATTTTAACTCTCCCCTGCATCCATGGGACAAAAGGAGAGGAAATATTTTGTGTATGGACAATATGGATGACTTCTATTCTTTTTTTTTTGATATTAGTATTCTGGAATTAGACCTAAGAGGATCTAAATTTACCTAAAATAATTGGAGGGTTGGTGAAAATCTCATCTAATGTAGGTTAGACATAGTCTTTATCTCATTAGAGTGGTCACAATTTAAGGATCTATTCCTTAAAACACTTGCAAAGATTGGCTCTGATCATTCTTCATTGAAGTTGAATATAACAGATCAGGTGGCCATATTCTTTTCTTATGGAATGTATATGGTTCACGCACCGTGACATTCATGATAGGATCTCAGAATGGTGGACTAAGAATGGTAGTGGATCAGCTATGTTCAATCTGATTGAGAATTTTAAAAAGGTGAAAATTAAGATCAAACAATGGACAAATAGGTTTTTAGGAATGTGCATTTTCAAAATAAGTCTCTTAAAGCTGAAATTTTAAAAATTGAAGATGAAATTGAGGAGAAGGGGTATGATTCAGAGATTCAAAGTAGAGAAAGACAACTCTTATGCAATTATCACACTATTGCAACTAGAGAAGAATCACTATGGAGGTACAAATATAGAAACATTTGGCTCAAAGAAGGTGATAGGAATACCCAATTTTTTCATTTGTCTACTTTAAAGCACAAAAAACATAATTCTATCAAGGAGATTATCAACAATGTTGGTCATCTTTCCTCCGATGTAGAAGATATTAATTAAGCAAGTGTCCAATTTTATAGAAAAATGTACAAAAATGATTTCAAGAAGAATATTAGATATGAACATGAATTTTTACATGTGATACTAGAATTGATTAATAGGAGGACAATGATATGCTCACAATAATTACATAAAATGAAGATATTAAATTTATGTTCTCTAAAATGAATCCGAACAAGGCTCCTAGGCCATGGCTTCCCCATAGTTTTTTTTCCAATTTTTTTAGGACATAATAGGGGATGATGTGGTTGTTGTTGTGAAAAAATTCTTTGTCATCGATCAGTTACTAAAATAACTCAATCCTAATTTATTAGTGCTTATTCCTAAGAATAAAGGGGTTGTAAATTTTTTAGATTTATGACCTATTCTCTTGTGTAATTCTTTTTATAATATTATCACCAAGCTTATCCCTATCAAGATGCAAATTATCATGGAAAAAATCATCCAACCTCAGTAAGGAGGATTTGTACCAAGCAAAAAAATTAAAGATGGAGTGATCGTGGTCCATGAAGCTATTCATTCAATGAAAAAAAGTCAAAGTGTAGCTATGGTGCTTAAATTAGATATGGCCAAGGCATATGATAGATCATATTGGATCTTTCTTGATAGAGTTGTGTCTCATTTTTTTTTTATGATAATTTTAGGAAAATCATTAGAGCTTGTATTACCACTTTCATGTTCTCTATTTTGGTGAATGGTGTGGCACATGGTTTATTCAAAACCACTAAAGGTGTGAGACAAGGAGACCCCCTTTCCCAATTCTTGTTCATCATTATGGTGGAATCACTAAGGAGATTCATATCTAATGCTGTGGCTACATCATAGTTGAAAGGTTTTAAACTAGCTAGGTCTGTAGATCTGGTGACTCATCATCAATTTATGGATGACACTATTCTCTTGGCTAAAGCATCTATGTAAAAATCAAGAAATGTTAAAAATATTCTGGTGATGTATGAAAAGACCTCTAACCAAAAAATTAATATTGACAAGAGTTTCATGTATTTATTTAATACATCAATGGCTAGACAAGCTAGAATAGCTACGCTCTTGGGATGCCAAATCAAGGAACTCCCTTTTTCTTACCTGGGAATGCCTCTCTTCAACAACAAACCTTAGGTGGAAATGTGGAACCTTTTGATTGAAATATTTAAAAAAAAAAAAAATTCAAGTTGGAAAGGTAAGCTTTTATCTCAACTTGACAAGGTTGTTCTGATTAAGAGGGTGCTTTAGAGTCTTCCAATTTATATACTTTTGTTGTTTAGTCTACCTAAAGGAGTGGATGATAAATTAAATAAGATTTAAAAAAACTTGTTTTGGGATGAAATGAAAGAAAGAAAGAAATTTCATCTTGTGGCTTGGAATAAGGTATGTTCCAAGAAAATATATGGAAAACTTGATTTAAGAAATTTGCAGTTGATTAAAAAATCCCTCATTTAAAAGTTTATTTGGAGATTCATCAAGTTAAGCTCAGTTTGGGGCAAAATCCTCTCTTTTAAATATCTTGAAGGAAGGGACCCAATCTGCATCCTGGAAGATGATCATTTTGTTAGGGGCTCACATATCTAGAACTTCTTAATTTCAAATATGGAATTGATAATATCAAGTTTTAAATGGGAGATTGGTAATGGACACGGTTGATTTTTGGAGGGATAAATGGGTTTTTGATACTCCTCTATCTCAGAGTGACATAGGACTAAAATTTTTAGATAACATTAAGCATAAATATAATTCTAAGGTGGCAGACTATTGGTAAGAGCTGGAAGGATTTAAAGTCTAGAAAAGGCCGAGTTTTGATAATTTAAACTAAGAAGACATGTTGAATATATCTAATATGAATAATTTTATATGAAATGTACACATCCCTAGTATTATTAGATAATATCAAATGGTATAGAAGGACTCCTTCAATGGTCAGTACAAAGTAAAATTAGGGTATGACTTGCTAATGCAAGAACTTGGGCTTAGTGATAGTTGGGAGCTTGTTTGGGACAAATGACTAACTCCAAAAATAAATTTCTTCCTATGGGTGGCAATTCAGAATAGAATTCTTATAATTGATAATATTATAAAAAGAAGCTACATTATCATCAACAAATGTGTTCTATGTGAAGAGGATAACGAATCAGTTTTCCATTTGCTTGTCAACCTCTCTTTCTCTCAGAAGATTTGGAACCATTTTTTGACAAATTCAATGTCTCTTAGGTGAAATTAGGTTCTCTAATGTAAGTGCAATAGTCTTGGGGGTTCCCATTTCAAAATGTCCACCTCAAGAAAATTTGGAAATTGGCTTTGCCTCATATTATATGGGGGATCTGGGTAAAATGTAATAATTGAATTTTTAGGGGAAAGAGATGCAGTCTCAAAGTTATATCAATAATAATTTTTGGACTCATTAAGGAAAATTACAATTCTACCCCTATTAATAAAGGTAAAAGCTTACTTCATTTTAAACAAATATCAGCTATAAATTAGAAAATAGATTCTTTGAGTTGGGTAAACCAAATCCTAAAGATGAAATTAGGAAAAGAATGAAATGGAAACCCCCCCAAGGGTTGGATGAAGCTCAACTTTGCTAGAGATTTGAAAGGAAACTTGGGACTAGCTGGTGGAGGTGGACTCATTAGAGATCATAAGGGTAATTTGATTATTTCTTATGCTAGAGACATGGGTGTGAGGTCAAACCAATAAGCAGAAACTTTGACAGCGTTGTGGGGGATTAAATTGGCAAAGCAATTGAGAGTGCAAAGTTTTTTAGTGGAGGGAGACTCTCTAAATATTGTGAACTATTTTTGTGGGAAAAACTTAATTAGTTGGTCCATCAAACAAGTTTTAGAGGAAGCTATAATTATATTTGACTCTTTTCAGTAGGTAACCATTCAACCTTTTTATAGGTAAGGGAATGTCATAGCAGACTAGTTTACCAACAAAGGAGTAAATACTATGGGTCTTATGACTTGGATGGGCTATGAATATCTCCCTAGGGAGTTGTTTCTAAAGATAAAAGATGAAGGAAATCCTAATGTTATTAACCTTAAGAAAATTAGGGAAGCCTCTAATTATTAGAGGAAACAAATGTGGGTCTCTTTTGAGTTGGGGACTCATATGGTTTATTTTAATTATTTTGGGATCATCAGAGAAGTTTTTAGACACCCCAAAACATCTATTAGATGACCAAAACATAAAACACAGCTGCATTTCCTCTTGGTTATATTTGGTGAAGCCCAATTTATGTAACAAAGAAAGCTAGAGTGGTTGTGAGGAAAGCAACATGGGCTTACCTAATATAATAGAACTAAAATTGCAGCCTGAAGTTAGGAAAAATTAAATAATATGGGTAGCTCTAAAAGTAGGAGATTTTGTTAGCTTTATGAAGAATATTAAAGGCTATGACAGACACTTCTCAATCTTGTTTACAAAAGCCTGGGAGGATAGAATAGTTTTAATCAATGGAGTTACCCTCGATATCACAAAGGAACTCATTGCTCATGTTACTATGTTGGTGATTGAGGAAATAAAGAGTTACTATTCGCTGAGGGATTTCAAACTGGACAAAGAGGATTTTCTTGAGGGAGAGTAATTAGAGCTACTTCATAATAGTTTTGATCAGGAATCCTTGACCAATCTATATGCAGAGATTTCATTCCATCTAATGTAGTATGTTACCCTGAAAGGTAGGTGCAATGTAGTTAGATGGTCCTTATTTAAAATGTTGAACTATTTTAGGTATGGTGCACCCTTCAATCTTCTATTTTTTTATTTTGAAATCAAAGGAAGTGTTGATCATGAAGTTTAAACATGGAAATTACTCAACTCCAAGACATGAGGGAGTGATCTACCTAATTTTCAAATATTTTAAGGGCATGAATTGAATCAACTCAAACATTATTCATCCCCAGAAGGAAAACACATAAGAGGGGTTTGTTGATATCATAAAAATTTAAAAAGTTTGGATAAAATACCTTGGGAATTTGAGCAGGGTTACTAAGAACACTAAGAAACCTATAGAGATTAGGATTAAGGAGGATGAAGGAAAGAGTCTGAAGCCATAGGAAAACATTAAGAAAAGACTTTTGAATGCATCAAAGCCTATAGGGATTAGTCATAAGAAACAAGGGAATAAGGGGCAACAAGACATGTAGAGTAAAATAGGAGATTCAGTTAGGGATTTTATTGATCTTGAAGATGGCAGTGAAGATCTAGGATAGCGATAGAAGGAAGTGGAATAGGTAAAAAAATTGGATCAAAATCTTGTAGATGAGACTATGAATAGGGGGACTAACTTTGTTCCTATAGATAAAGGGGATAACTCTTACAATAAACAACCGAAGAATCAGAGTGAGGCCATTAATAATTTGGTTACCTTATTTAAAGGCAAGGAAAGTTAAGATAATATAGTGAAAGAGCTCAACCTTCAAAAATATATTATGTGTTAGTTTATGAGAGAGATCACAGAGATAAAAGGTAAGGTAAATTCCCTGTAAAAGGAAAACTCAAGGATGCATCAAATCTTTTTAGCTAGGGAGGAGGATCAACAAATTTAGAGTCTCTCACTCAAGGTGGAGATATTATAATAGGAGACTGAGAAACTTCATAGCAATATAAGTTTTTTAGTGAATTATAACAAGTCTACTATGTATGAGGGCACCCAGAATGTTGAAAATCTGCGAGCTCATCTAGGTGAGCTTTTTGAGCCCAGTGTCATTAGTGAAGGGAAAGACAAGAAGGGGAAGTGTAGTGGACCTCAGTATGGCATGGACCAAGATAAATTATTGATTTAGATTGATACAAACCTTAAAAATATGAAATCTTATTGGGAAGATATTTTTGGTAGTTTAGATTTAGACTAGTTTCTTTGGTCATTCTTTATTGGTTTCGAGGTTGTTCTTTAGCTGTCTCTAAACCTGCTTGGTTTTGTTTCTTATTTGGTCTTTGGTAGAACATGGTTTATATTTTATTTTTACTTCTCCTAGGGTGTGGGGACCTTAGTTCAAAAAAATCCCCCCTTTAACCTTAAAAAAAGACTAGTTAGTATATAGTTAGAGTGTGCACAAGTCCAAAGATGCATTTAAATTTTACCTAACTATATGTGCTACCATCATTAGATTCCATATTTAGTGTGGTCAATAGGAAAAGAGATTCAATTCCTTGACTTTTCTATAAATACTCTTCTCCTCCTTTGTATTTTATAATGGTTGAGATACATTGTTGATTATTGAATGATGGATTTACATCATTAGTAATACATACATATATATGCTGCATTTTTTAGCAATATTCTTAGTTGTCATTTTATTTATCCTCTTCTCATCTGTATCATGCATGATCTATGCTTTGGTTCTTCTTCGATTCTAGTTAGACGAGATCTTTACAAAAATAAAATACTCTTCAAAATCCCTCTCTTGTTAATTATTACAATAAGAAAATTAAATATGATTTTACTATTTTAAGTATGATTATATTTGTTGCATGTTTTTTTAGTAGATATGATGCAGTTTAACCTAGATCCATGTATTAATATAATATTTTGGTGAACCTGAATTGTATTGCATTGTATGATTTATAGAATTCTAATATTATATACTTCTCTAGTTGTGATAGATCTAATTATTTTAGGACTTGTTTTATTTTATTCTTTCGAAAAAAATATCCATAACTCTTATGTGTTACATTCAAAGCCTAAAATTAATTTTCTTTCATATATTTCAAACCATTGGTTCTTTTCATGTATAAAGTTCTCTCTTATGGTATATGTTGATGTGGGTTACGACACACACACATTAGGTGATATGTGTATAATACCCTCTCATTTTAAAGCTCAATTTTAATAATGGGAGATTATTACTTAACATCTTATTAATAAGATATTTATAAAAAAGATAGTAAAATCAAAATATCACTAATCATAAATAAAATTTAGTATACAATCTATTTTGAAACTACCTAAACATAAAACAAATTATGAAATAAGTTATCAAAATAACTTTTTAAAAGAGCAAGGAAAGTTAGGTATAAAATAAATTTGAATGCAAATGATAATCTATATAACATGTCAATATATTACCTAAAATTAATAGGAATCTCCAAAAACTAAAATCTAATAATATTAGAAGCACTCAAACCCAATCAAATATAGTAAAAGACTCTAACAAATTTTGCTAAAACATGAACACTTATTAAATATGAATTCAAAACCATTATAAAAAATAATAAATTTTTCATACTCCAAAAAGTTTTGCTAAAACATAAACACTTATTAAATATGAGTTCAAGACCATTCTCAAAAATAATAAATTTCATATCACATTCACCCCTCTAAATCAATTATATATTTAAACATTCACACTTAAAGAGTCACCCCTCTAAAGCAATTATATTTGTAAAATTCACTCAAAAAGAAAGCTAAAGTAACATAGAACAAACTAGCCTTCCTTCTCAAGAAACATATGATGCATGAATGGATTCTCAAAGAGTAAGGAGAATATATCATTTAATCATTCATGAGATAATTAAATTTTTAAACAATATTAACAATGAAGCATAATAGTGTTTAGATTTTCATCATTATTGAAAGTAATAATAATAAAAAGGTTCTATAATAATATTATGGTGAGACACAGCCTAATCAAATTAATTGTAACAAAGTAAAAAAAATCATTAATGACCATTGAATCATTAAGTGCACAACTAATAACATAATTAAAATTATATAAATATAAAAAAGACAACAATTTTAAAGTTAAATTTGTTCTTTTTCTTTCATAGTAGACTTACACAATGATAATTTTTTATCAATCTAAGTTGTGTCGATATTGATGTGGTTGTTAAGTTAGGATTGGGTTAAATCCAAATCCTTGCAACTTTATTGCAATGAGTTTGTGATAAAATTTGATAACATGTGTGTTGTTTCAACCCTTTTAACTGCCTTGATAAAAAATTTAAGTGACTTGATCTCTAACATTTTGCACCTCTCTAGTTTACTTCTTAAAATACATCATAAAGACTTTTTCAAAACTATTAAACTCAACCTTGGATATCCAATTACCATCACTCTTCTTCATTTGAGTCAACCGCAAGGTAGAAACTATAATTCCTATCTTTTGTATCAATAATTTCAACATTACTCCTAATTGCACCATGTTAAATTGGATTGAATGTTGATTATCCAATTTTGGAATCATTTAATAAATGGATTACATAAATCAATATTTGAATTGGACAAAAGTGTTACATTAGGTAACAAACCTTGTTGGATGACATATGATATGGTATCAATTTTTTCACTCAATTGAATGACTTGTTATATTTAGTCATTTCAATTTTGATTGATTTCAACACAATTTTGTAACTATAATAAAAAATCATGGAGAATACCCAAAGCAGACTCGATATTACCAATAATAGAGGGTAGGATTGTCACTCAAGTATCAAGTCGTAGTTCTTGACTTCATATCTCATGTTCTATACTTGATGTTGAGTGTACTTATTGTGTGAATCATTGGCATATTTAAATTCTATATTTTCTTTCACAATAAGCAAAAATTATGTTCTTTTTTTTAGATTTTGGAGTTTAGAATAAGTATTCCATAGCTTTTCATACAAATAGTTTCCCTCATGCCTTCATCTTTTCTGTTATCACCCTATTTAACTTCATATTTTTCCTCTCATATTTTATTTTTAATTTTGGTTCATCCATGATCACCATATCAATGCTCTCGTATTTGTTTGACTCTACCCCCATCCTCTCCATCCAATTGCATGCTTGGGTTCCCTTTTTGCTAGATGTATGAGGTCTTATTAGAGGAGAATTTTTGGAAATTCATAGGGACTTATATTTTTAGTAGAGTAATATTTGGATAAACTCTTATTTGTTAAGTGGGACTGATGGGGTCAACTCAATGCCCTAGAGGTAGATACAAGAGTATCTTCAACATCTTGTTTATTAACATTAGGGAACACACCTATAGCTGGTGGAATGGATATGGAGTGAGACTTAGAAATGAAATTGGTGAAATGGGAGTGGAAGTGGAATTGGTGACACTCATAGATGGTGGTGAAGTGTGAAGTGGGAATGGAAATAGGAGGAGTGCCAAGAATTGGTGAAGTAATTGTAGGTATAGAATCAATAGTTAAAATAAGTATGACAACAAAAAGAGAAGACAAAACACTTATAACTGGTGAAATAATGGTAGGATTAGAAATAATAACTAGAGTACAAAAACACCTACAATTGAAAATAAGAAAATGGGAGTAGAATAGGCACTTACACCTTATGAACTTGTACCATCAAGACTAGGTAGTATTTCTAAAAGTATCTATGAAATGGAGATCTCTGGTGTGTGTTGAGGGTGGTTGGTTCCAACCTCTCCAATTTCTTCTTTCTACTCTAAATTTATTACTTGAGCAATGTAAAACTTGTAAACGTCAACCCATTTCCTTGCAACCTTGAGATTTTTTATCACATTTTCATCCCAAGAAGCAAATAAGTGATAGTTCTCCTCTAGTTCTTAGATGTGTTGGTGTTGAAGGTTTACTCTACCAGTTTGAGACCTAAAACATAAATCCATATTTCCCTTAGGATCTCATCTCTTGAAATCTATTCTTCCAAATCCTAAACCTTGAATGGGTTGGGCCATTATTTACAATGTGGGGAAATTCATCATTTTGTGTTCTCTAGTGACCAGGGGCAACATGGCATGTAATACCCCCTCCTTGATTTTTAGGGTCCCCGCCATTCCATTTACATACTAAAAGCAAACTTCCTTGATTACCAATTGGTCAAGTAGATATAAGGACAATAAATGATGACCCTCCAAGACACCCACTATTTTTATTACTATGAAATATTGGTGTAACAACCATGCCTCTATCTTCTTTAAAATTTCTCTCAAATCCCATGAAATGCAAGGAATGGGTGTCTCATATTCATAGAAGATAAGGTAAAATTAATTGAAAATACCTATGTAAAACTCATGGTAATTATAACCAAATAAATTTTTAAACGCTACAGGCATAGGAGCATTTGAAGGAAAATTCCAATCTAGAAAGACCTTACCATTGAGCTTGATTAAATTTTCACCATTGGTAGTAGACTTGAGAGACTTCTCCAAATTGAAATCAATGATCTCTCATAATTTAGAACTGTGGTGTCCATTAAAATAATCTACAATAGGGGTACCCATAGAATGGTCACACACATAGTGTCTATAGTTATATATAATTAGTTCAGGGGGACATTTCTAACCTTACAACAGGCCTAAAATTTCTAGTGGAGTACTAGTTCATGTTCTATTTTATTATCCAATGGTCAAGATCAATATACTAATCCTTCAATAAACCATGTACTTAATTTTTAGTAAACCAAGTTTACTCATAAGTACTGTCATATTTGAATTAAGACTCAGGAAAGTTATACATCTCATTAAAAGTTATGTTAGTTAAAATTGTTAACTTGTTCCCAATAGGAGAAACAAAAAATTCCCCATCTGAGGATGTAACTCTTACACATATCCCTAATCAAATAATGACATGGAAATAAATCTAGTTTTGTTGCTAGTATGTGCAAGATGGATTCTCTACTCCTCACCATGTCTTATGTGTAGTATATTTTCTCTTTGGACAAATTATCACCAATTTCACATCCTTATAGATTATTAATTGCATAGTACACTTCATCATTGACATAATCCCTAACATAAACACAATATATTCAAATTAGTCTAGAGGAGTTGGAGTAGTGGCTAAATGTTTTACCTTGGATGCCTTTTTTTGTTAGCTTTGCAATGAAAAAGGGATGAAGCCAGGATCCTGCCTTGAATTTGGTGAAATGGATACCCTCAATCCTTGGCATTAAGTCAAAGAAACATTTTGTACACTTAATCTATATAAAAACAAGGTTTTAATTACATATATATATATATATATCAATAAATAATTTTGGCTTATAAATTCTATATGAATTTTAGCTCAGCGCTTCTCTCTTGATATGTATGTTCAATTTTTGAAGTGCCTTTAGAAATTAAATCACTTTTATTTCCTGGAACATATGTACATCATGTTCCCTACAAGTTCCAATACACCCACTAAATTCTGAATGATCTTCATTGACGAGTCACTTACTTGTGTCAAATCCCAATTTACTTAGACTTATGAAACAAATGAAGTTATGATTCACAATGTCTCAAGTATTAATGTATGCATGGATAAATTTTTCAATGGTTTTAAACTAATAATGGAGATTCAACAAGTAACATAACAATCATTATGTGATATGATGGAATTTATAAGAAACCACTTATTCACATTTTGTTACCAATCACAATGGGTCCTAAGATTATGTTAAAATTAGTTTCATGTGGTCCCAAAAAATGTATCTTATAATGTTTTGCTTAGAATAACATGGATAAATTAAATGAGAGCAATTCCATCCACTTTACACCAATACTTAAATTTTATTCATGATGATCATGTTATTACCATTCAAAAACATGTTCATTATTCTACACAACAAGAGGTATTTCATAAATAAATACCTAAGAGACATTAAATGATTAGACCTCAAATGACTGAGCATACAGTTTAATAATATAATATCACACCTACAAGGGTATGTTTACCACAACCTTCATGTAATTAGGAACACCTAAAAATATCTAATTTTTCAATCTAATAGTTATGTATAAGGTCATATTATTATGCAAAGAAAAGTAATAGCAATGATGATGATAATGGTTTATCTTTTTTAGACTCATGGGAACCTTGACTCCAAATGATACATATGCTTCAACTTATATATAATATGATGATGATTCGCTTGAATATGATTATATAATTAATTAATTTTATTTAATTAACTGTTTATGCTAACAATTGAGCTATCTCTATTAATTGTTTCATCTACATAGTTTCATTTTTTCTATTACTTCCCCTTTTAAATTTTTTATTTACTTCTTTTTATTTTTACTTATTCCTATGTTTAGCATATGGATATCTGAAATTATCATTACTTACTTATATTTATTATGTGTTTGATTATCACATGGATCCTCCTTTGTCCTCTCATTGTTATTTCACTTCCCTCCTACTTGTCTATGCCTTTACCTTTATTTATGATTGTGCTCAAGTTTAATTTTTTTTTTTCACTTTATTTCAAATGTTGACTATGTTTCATTGGTTTCCTTTCTCCCATTGTCTTTGCTTTAGTTTGTATTTATTCTTTAGTTTGTATTGCTTCTTTCACCTTTTGATTTGCTTTCTCATCTTCTTATGATTTTATCCTTCCCTTCTATATCTTTCTATTTTTCACCAATTGTGTATTCTTGTTTTCATTTTATCTACTACCCTTCTTTTGCATCATGTCTATAAATCAATCTTGGCTTGGATAAGATAGAGCACACATACACTTCCGATTAGGAATACACTTTTTAAGCAAGAGCATGACCAATATGGGGATCCACTAGACCCGATTAGGGGATCACTTGTCACAACATATCATGCCAGGAAGGGTTCTAAAGCCTACAGTCTACCACAATCATAAAAAAACCCTAATGGATTCCTACGGTTTAAATCATTCACTTATTTTAATAACAAGAAAGTAAATCTAATATAGTGCATACCAAATCTTGTGGCACAAAGTGGGGGTTAGAAACAATAAAACAAACTAAACTAAACATGTATTAGAATACATATACTCATGTCAATGTATACAAAATCTTAATACATGGGAGAAGAGTACATATGCATTTTATATCTACTCTTACAAAGGATAAATAAATTTATGAATATTTACCTTGGAAGACAAACCCACCAAACCTCAATCTCTCTCTTGGCCAAGGTGCTTCACAAAATATTATTGTGGTATGTAAGGATAATAAAGATAAATCAGCTCTAGGCTACATAACCTATCTAAGCATCCAAAATGCTTCTCCACAAGATAAGATCCATAACTCCAAAGAAAGTATGAAAACCTAAGCTTTATTCCTCAAGTAGAATGGTCAATAAGTAGATGTTCATTCACACTTATTCACTATTAATTATTCTCTTATGAAATGGTGGGAAATGAACTTGTATATATAGGTGGATCTTTCCCTAAATCCTCCTAAAAATGTTAGTTATACAGGGTCGACCCAGTCGACCCAATGTGTTTTTGGGGAAAATTCACTAGTTCTGAGCTAGATCAGTCAAGGGGCTAAGGCTAAGAAAGTGAAAAATACCCCTAAACTATACTGGGTTGACCCAATCGACCTAGTATAGCCATCTAACTAAAAGGGAGTTAAGGTAAGAAAAGGAGGATGGATAGAGGAAAAGGACTAGAATAGGTAAGACTAAGGATAATAAACTTATGTAAATGGTTTTAGGGTACAAGTGTGTATATGGTAAGTGGAAAAAGGGACAAAAATCTTATGAAGCACTGATGGTTTGTCCACCCCTTTCTTGATGCACCCTTTAAGGTATGCACTCAGAGAGATTGAGACTCAACAGGTTTTTACAAGATACAAAGTATCAGTAATCAATAAAAATTTAGAAATATTATGTGTATACATATTCCCCACTCGAAGCTCATCACGTGTCATGTAAGTGCAACATGAGATGGTGCTTATATATAGAACATGATAACACACAACATTGATGCTAAGTAAAGTGCAGTAAGTGGAAAATAAGATAAATAAAAAAACTGAATTGAAAAACATATATTGTTAACTTACCTTAGCGTTGCAGATAAATAAGTAGACTGTAAGAAATGTGAAGGTGTCCAATGTAGAGAACACTAGACGAACCTGTATAAGTTGGTGAAAAAATAGCCAAAAATTAAAAAAAATGGAAGATAAGCATGTAATAGTTAGGAATGACAAAGAAGATAATTGGAAATTTAGGATTGGTAAAGTAAGGTTTTTAGAATATTGAAGGCAAATAAAGAACAAAAGAATGGCAAATGAATGATAAATGATTGGCAAATGAATGAGAAATGATAATAAATAAATGACAAATGATATTGGAAAGCATGTAAAGCATAAATGGAAAAAAGGAATGTCAATACAAGAAAACTCTAACAAAGATACATAAGAAAGTGAAAAGTAAGCTCATGTAAGATAGGCAAAAATAAAAACATGAAAGATGGAAAATGAAATGTTATTGAAGATGTGAGACAAACATGAAGAAGTCATACATAAAGAGGAGCATGTAATAATGGAAAATGTCATATGTAAGATAAGTGAAGTCCACATAAATCAAATAAGAAAATGATGGAGAAATGAAAATCAAAAAGCTATAAAGGATGAAAACTCAAACTTAGTGCTTGTTCTAAAATACAGTGTAAGAAAATACAACCACCTAATGACATGACTTGTATGACAATGAGATGGTGTGGTAAATAGATGGTGTAAGGGCATAATCCATAGTTGTTCAAACATGTTGTTTTGCTCTAAGGATAAGAAGAAGAAGGAATTTAAAATTGAAACAAAGTAATGCTAGAATGTTTTTAAGAGGTGAAGAAGAAAGAATTTAAATAAGAGGGAAAATAGATTTGGAATCATAATTTATCTGTCAAGGGGGGAAATGAAATTGGTGGAGGGGAGAATGAAGGAAAAACCAAGGTAGAGGAATTCTTTATCTAAGTCAAGACACCCAAATTAGGTTTGTCCAAATAAGAGGACTTTTGACCTTAAAGATTCTAAAGAACTTATCTTAGTTACACAAGTCTTAGGTCAAAAAATGAATTATATAGATCATCCCATGAAGGCTATATGCATGAAGATTAAAATAGGCGTACCTCCCCACAACGTGTTTCCAATTCTTTGGGACCCCCTATAGATTCATCGATCTACTAAAAATATTGGGTACTTATGTGAGAAAGTAGGTAGTACCATAGTGTTTGTTGAATTACCCTATTCCAATCTACTGGCCTACCACACCCTAAAGGACCTCGGCTCTATGTGAGGCCAACTATGGAGTTTGAGCTTCTATTAGAGATAGGAGATGTGCTTAGAAATCATGTCTTTTGGTGTGATTTTGACTTTTGAGATATGTATGTTGCCTTTTAGATTTCATTGCCTATTGTTTTAAATGATTTGGCTTTTAACTTTCTTGGTGGATTTTTCTATTCCTCCTCCTTAAGAATTTGGAGACCAAACATGGGTTCTAAATATGACTTTAATTTGAATACTTAGGACAAGGTTTCTAAGAGAGAAAACTTCAAAGAGTATGGGGTCTAAGAGTCTCATTAATCTAGGTGAAATAAAAGTGCTAGCTTGACTTCGACCTTGTTTTACCCAATGTGGAGATGAAAGGGGGAAATTAGGAGGAATGACACATGGAAAAATTTGAATTATTTTAAATTGCAAAAAAAGTGACAAAGGGAAAAAAGAGATACAATGATAGTAAAGTGTGATTCCTTATCATAAGAATGAGGAAAATGGAGGAAACCATGATAACATGGATTGTTATGCAAATTACATCTATTAAAAGAAGCAAATGCTAAAGTTGAGAACAAGGATTAATAAAATTTTATACAAAAGGAATGACAAGATGTTAATTTTATGAGGAGGATCGGGTCCTATCCATGGTCTTATACTGCAACTCATAAAATAGAAACCCATGAGGGTGCCAAAAAACAAAATGTGAAATAATAAAATGAAAAAATAAGCAAAGGTGGTATTTTGTGAGGAGGCCCAAATCTTATCCATGGTCTTATACTAAAAAATCACAGAAGAGAAACCCACGGGGGTGAATGCTAAATAAGGGAAAAAATAATCATAAAGCTACTAAGGAAAAGAATAACATAAAAAGAAAAAAGAAATATATGAGGACAAAAATGAAAGAAAATGCCAAATGTAATGTGAAATAAAAAGAAAGAACATAAATAAAAACAATGGTGATGGTAAAATTAAAGTAATAGAAATAAAATGCACAAAACAAAGAAACATGAGATAAAAAGATCAAATAAGATATATGCTAACATCTGTATCAAAGATGAGCATGTGCAATAAAAGTCTAGAAGTCTCATAAGGTTTCTTGAAGCTAAATTTATTTGTTATTATGCATTGTAGAATAAGAGTGGTCATCATAAGATGCCCCAAAGGGTAAGTGGATGTATGTATGGGCATCACAAGATGCCCCAACATGTGAATTAGAGTGAGGTAACATTTAACCATTAAAATGATTTTTATTGGATTGGTAGGTACATTTGGAGATAGGAAAATGTGTTGGTTTTTTAGATTTTAAGGATGTTGAATGTGACATATGATGTGTAGGAGAGGTATGAAGAGATAAATGAGGTAAAGGAGGACCATGTATTATATGCTTTGGAGTAGGAAGTTGAACAAGGTACTCCTTTGGTTCATGTCGACTAAGAGGTTGAGGTTCAACGGATGCCACAATATGTTTAACATTGTTCATATTAGCTATCCTTTTTTTATTGGTGTAGGAAGAAGGATCAATTATGGTTTGAATAAAATTAGCATATTAGGTAAGGGTATGGGATGATTATTGTTGATCATTAGGTAGTTGATTTTGATGTGACTATTATTCTTGACATTGAATCTAAGAAGATTGAAGATAGTCTTGATAATGTTGTTTTGTTAGAGTATCAAGATTGAAATGCAGACCAAGCAAGGAAGAAAGAAGAAAATGGTGAAGATCATGACAAGACTCATGAGAATGACCTATAGTATCATACCACCAACAAAATTTATTAGGATTGTACCATTTTGGAGGAGGTTTAAAAGGATCCAAGATCATGGGTTTATAAGGTGGTAATTTCTTCTTAAGTTGTTCTATAGTCAAGGGAGGGTGGGTTGGGTTAAAATTGGTTCAATTGGATGTTCTATTTTAAGGTTGAGGAGGCTTGGATGAATAAATTCTATGAGAAGATGATTGGAAAGGTTATTTAATAATTGTTTGAGATGGTTCAAATTGAGTCATAAGAAAATCTTGCCTTTTTTCTTGGTTTAAGGCTTCTTTTAAAGTTTTAGGAGAAAATATTTGAACTTTGTATTGAAGGGGAGGTTTAAGAGTAATGACAAATAGTTTAAAAGAGTATCATCATTAATGGTATGGTCCACTTTATGAGCAAGATACTTCTATCGTTTGATGAAAGTGTGAGAAGATTCATTAGAAAGTTTCTTGGCATTGATGAAATGGTTAAGGTGTTAGGAACTATTGAGTACAATTGATTTACTTTTGTATAAGCAACTAAACACGGAATTGAACCAGAAGCAATAAGTAACTAGAAATCAGAAATAGCAAATAAGAGGAGATATGAGAAACAACCAATCTCTATTAAAACTCTTCTAGAATACAATGAAGAAATCACACTCTTCCACACCTCTTAGGTGTACAGTATTTCTCTCAAGATTTCTCTCTCTCTCAACCAATTACTTCAGCAGATCTTCTTGATCTTACACAACTTGCAGATCTAATTGATCTTACTTACTTCTTGGATGATTACAACATGCCCCATG
The DNA here is from genome assembly GCA_037957365.1 of Torreya grandis. Classification (NCBI taxonomy): domain Eukaryota; kingdom Viridiplantae; phylum Streptophyta; class Pinopsida; order Cupressales; family Taxaceae; genus Torreya; species Torreya grandis. The sequence goes on along the minus strand of JARHVA010001630.1, from coordinate 3,161,707 downwards.
GGTCTCTTAAATAGGATCCAAGGCATACAATAATTAGACTTCCCAATTACAATAATTAGAAACACATACCCAAGACTTAAATTAGTCTTCACATGAAAACTCTCAGACCACCTAAAATTAGACGAGTCTAATTCTGGAAACGCATGCAATCAGATGCACACACACAGGTGACCGATGTCGGTTGCTATTGGTCTGCATATGACCGACGTCGGCTGATCCCTGATCGATGTTGGCAGCTTTTGGTCCACACCTGACCGATGTTAGTGATACTACCGATGCCAGTTACTAGTTAAGTCCAGCAACCTCCACAAGAGCTTAACAGTGAAGCTTTTAGCTCCACAACTCAACATAAGGTAATTTTCAAGAAGGTCATCATGTTGGAATTCCTTCACTATAGCATTAACTAAATCATGTTAGTCATGAGATGGAATGTCTAGGAAGTTGGTTGTACCATTCAGGTGCATCACCAACAAAGGTTTTGGCTAAGAGCTTAGTGGTATCAAAGGTGTTAGTTTGGACCTATTCCTTATAAAGATTGCCAAAAGACTTAAGAAAGATAGTAGGGTCCTTAGTCCCATTATATGTGATAGTTGGAGAAATGTTTCCAATATCTATGGATGTAATGAATGAGGCTAAATGTTTATTTTTAAGATGTTGAATCATTTTGTTATTCATTGGAGGTTGAGGGATGATATTCCCATTGGCATCTCTAAGAGGAGGAGGGATACAATTTTGATTTGGTTGAGACATGATGACTTGAGGTGGTTGACTAGTCATGTGTAATAAATGTTGTTGTATGTTCATCATTTGAGACTGATTGGAATTTTGTATTATGTTCATTTGTTATATGACTTGGACAAGAAGTTGAGTTGTATCAATAGGTTGATTGGTGTTTATAGGAGGGGAATTAGCATTGGTAGGAAAAGGATTATTTGTGTTAGTGGGAGGAGGATTTTTTGTAGGTGGAAGATTCCCAAAATTGGTAGTTGGAGGAAGATTAGGATGAATGACCTCAACTACATTACATTGTGTAGTGAGTGGTTTTGGTTTAGGAGAAGGAGAAGGAATAAATTGGATAGTTTCATTTGAAGTAATGAAATAAGTGAGGTTATTATCCAAATCCTTGATTATGAAATGTTTTGGACTCAGGGAAGGCTAAAAAGATGTCATCATGATGAAACAAGACTATATAAACACACAAGGGGAACAAAAAGTGATATAAAATAGTACAGGGTCGACTGGGAGGATCCTATACAATAAATAGGGGTTGAAAAGGGTCCGTAAATAATACAAGATAGACTGGGTCGATCATGTACAATGGAGAGAGGATGAAAAAGGTCTATAAATAATATAGGGTTGATTGGGTAAATCCTGTACATTGGATAGAGGCTAAAAAGGTCTAAAAATAGTATAGGATCGATTGGGTCGATTTTGTACAGTGAACAAAGGCTAGAAATAGGTAGATTCCTTGTTTTGCCTATATCTTTGTTTCTACTCATCCATTTTGAAAACCATAAAATGCATTAGATTTGTGATGATGTAGAGAATGCAAATAGGAAATATGAGAAATTTGATAGCAAGTTGTGAATTTAAACAATAAATTTTTTTCAAGTAATGTAAAGAAGTAAAAACAAAAAGGAAAAAAACAGTCAATTAGACTAACACTAGCCAATCCAATTGAGGCACACAAAACAAAACCTTGCACTAAAGTTGGATAATGCAAGTTTTTTGTGCACATAATTGAGAAACAATCAAGAAATAAAATTAAAAAGTAAATATCTAACTAACTGGTCAACCTAAATTTTTATTAGATTATTAAGATATGATTTTTAATGTGATTGGAAGTTAGCTATAAGCAAGGTACTATATAGCAATATAAGGATAGTTTCAGGTAGTTTGGTCTGAATGAGACTATAGTGGAAATGATATAGGATTTTTATTGGGGCCTAACCCCTCACTTCACATACCACAATGATAAGGGTGTCAGGTGCTTAGCCAGAATATACCATTAACCATGCTTTATACTTGACTAGAGCATCAAGTCAACTTCCCCCTTGGTGATGAAATCCAAGTAGGTTGGTCTTGGGTAGATAAAATGTTAAAGTGTTTATTTATGTTTTTGTTATTTGGTCATGTTTGCATGAAATAAAAATAGTGAAACTAAACAATTAATTAAAAAAACCCTAATTAGACTATGTGAGCTATTCTAAGCATGCAAGCAACAAGAAAAGAAAGGTGTGAGCTAATTACTAATAGATATGAAGTTAAATCCAACTTGAAACAAGGTATAGTAGTTTGACACTATATGCATAAAATATAGAATAGGGTTGATAGGTTCTAGCCTGTACTATGGAATCAAGGTCTAAAAATGTATAGGGTCAACTAGGGTCAACCTAGTTATTTCAAATAACACACAAAACACAAAATTGGGCCGGCAATGTTGATCCAATTAACTGTGCAAGGGTAGTTTTAAAGACTAAAAACTATGAAAGGAAAGATACAAAAGAAAGAAATAGAGAGGTAGAAATCAACCTTGGTAGATCATAGATGTAATGAAGGAAGATTATTGTTGAAGAACCTTGAAGTATGTTTGAAAACCCTGCAAACTGGGTTGACAGGATCGATCAAGATGTGCAGGAACATGCTGCAAGTGATGAAAATGTACAGGGTCAACATAGTAGGTTGAACTAGATATTTGAAAGGCTAGAAACCTGTACTAGGTCAATCCAGTTGCTTGTTCCTGGAAACCTGTGCATAGAATAAAAATAGCTAGGTCGATAGAATAAATCTAGTATGTCAAAATATATGATAAAAATGATGATCAAAAGAATGGAATAAGTGAAATAAATCCTAAAAGGGTTAGTTTCACGTTAGGTTCACTAGAATGTAATATGAAGGTGAATCCAAAGTGAACTCTATTATTAACAAGAAAAGAAACAAAAATAGAAACGTGAAGATAATCCAACTAGTGGTGGGATAGGATTCACATCGGGTTTACCAAAATGTATGAAATCAAAAATGCATCATGTCTATAAATCAATCCTAGCTCAGAGAAGATAGATCACACCTACACTTCCGATTGGGAATACACTTGTTAAGTGAGAGCATAAACAATATGGGGATTTGCTAGACCCGATTAGGGGATCACTTGTCACAACATATCATGGTAGGAAGGGTTCCAAATCCTACAGTCTAACACAATCTCACAGTAACCCTAATGGATTCTAAAGGTTTAAAGCATTAACCTATTATAATAACAAGAAATTAAATCTAATCTAGTGCACACCAAAGCTTATGGCACAAAGTAGAGGTTAGAAAAAATAAAATAAACTAAACTAAACATGTATTAGAAGATATATACTCATGTCAATGTATACAGAATCTTAATACATGAGAGAAGAATACAAATGAATTATCTATCTACTCTTACAAAGGAGAAATAAAGTTAGAAATACTTATATTTGAAGATGAACCTATCAAGTCTCAATCTCTCCTTTGGCCAAGGTGCTTCGCAAAAGATTGTTTTAGTATGTAAAGATAGTGAATATAAATCATCTCTAAGCTACACAACCTATCTAAGCATCCAAAAGACTTCTCCAAAAGATAATATCCTTATCTCCAAATAAATTATGGAAACCTAAGCTTTATTCCTCAAGTAGAATGGTCAATAAGCAGATGTTTGTTCGCACTTCTTCGCTATTCATTCTTCTCTTATGAAATGGTGGGAAATGAACTTGTATATATAGGTGGATCTTGCCCTAAATCCTCCCAAAAATTTTAGATGTACAGTGTCAACCCTATTGATCCAATGTGTTTTTGGGGATAATTCATTAGGTATGAGTTAGGTCAATCGAAAGGTTAACAAGCTAAGAAAGTGAAAAATACCCCTAAATTGTACTAGGTCAACCCAATCGACCTAGTACAATTGACTGACCAAAAGGGAGTTAAGGCAAGAAAAGGAGGATAGAAAGATGAAAAGGATTGGAATAGGTAGGACTAAGGATAATAATCTTAGGGTAAATAGTTTTAGGAGGTAAGTGTGTAGATGGCAAGTGTCAAAAGGGACAACAATATTACGAAGCACCGATGGTCTGCCCACCCCTTTCTCGATCCACCCCTTAAGGCATGCACTCAGAGAGATTGAGACTCGATAGGTTTATACAAGATACAAAGTGTCAGTAATCAATAAAAATTTTAAAATATTATGTGTATACAAATTCCACATGATGATAATAGAATTATTTTGGAAACATGCCTCTAAGTGTAAATATTTTTTACAGAAGTTCTATGAATCCCTCTCTTTTTTTTTCCTTTGATCTTAGTTTGATTATGTGATTAGTTGATTTAATTATTTGTTTCATGTATTCCAAAATTCATTTTCATTTTTCTTGTTGAGCCATGATTTACACATAACTTAGCATATTATGACTATATTAGAGTGTACATTATAAGTTCATGATTATCCACCTATTGATAGATGTTATATTACATATGTGGATTATATACATGTTATTGTTGAGATTCTAGAGATAGATGCTTTTTTTTTTTGCCAAAGGTATAGGATCATGATTCATAGTAAGATGGGGGAACCTCCCATGGTCACTCTATGGGCATTATGGGGATATCTCCTTTCACCATTTTTGGTTATATTTTTCTTGATTCCATTTATCATATTGAGTTATCATGTGATATTGCATTCTCTGATATATCTTGCATGTTACATGTTCTTATAAACTTAATGCTTTCATATATATTTATGTGCCCATCATGGTGACTATATTCATGTTTGCTTCATGTTTGACTATATCATTACATAGTATATTGTATGTGTGATATGTTTTCCATAGTTTTTTCCTATTATGCATGTGAAATGTTTACCTTGTTTTCTCTATCTGGGAGAATTGTATGTTTAGTATATACGCTTCCAAGATGATATCTCACTATGTTGGACATTAGTAATTTTATTTCCTATCATACACATGATGCACATAATATTTTTATTTTGAGATATGTGTTTCACATGTTTATTCCAGATCTCAATAGAAGGGACATATTCCACCCATATTTATTTACAAACTCTACAAATTCAGGTATTTCCATATTCTTTTTCTTCTCTAGATGAGGAAAAATTAAAAAATATATTCCTAGACATCTATAGTACATGACACTTGCTCCCACCATGGGATACATTTAGGAAATTATATTTATCTTACTCGTTTATATTACATCAAATTTATTTAACCTTGATTTTTTATCACTAAAATTTGTACTCATAAATACTTGTAGGATTTAACACAAGTTCATAGACATGGAAATTCTCAATTGGAACAAATTCAAATGTGCAAGAAACTTATAGAAGGGCACCCTTACATTTTCTAATAAAATTAGGAGCATCACTTCTAGTCTATATTTTCTATATTTTAGAATATTATTATCATGAGCATTTATTTGTGTATATTTGTTATTGCATGTTTTACAAGGACATACACACATGTTTGATACATAGTCATAAATGTTGGGAACTTATAAAAGAGTTATTACCATATACTTCCATCCAAACTAGGTGTATCATTTTCATTTTTTTTCTTTCTAAATTATAATGACTTGTGGATTGATTGGGAACTTATCCACATGCTTGTGTCTTTGTAGGTCTATAGTGGCATTATAATTATTGGGTGAGCTTTATAAGTGTAGGTTTTTGTATCCAACCTTTACTTGTTTTACTTTGATATGTATGCATGTGATCACACACATACATATATCAAAGTGGGGCATGATGTAGATAACTAGTTTTAGTCTGAGATATTTAATAGTAGTAAAATTGTATTATTCTAAGGTACTTATGTGGTTGTTGATACTTGGTCCACAATAGGATATTAATAGCATGATTTTACTCATGTTTTGGTAGTTTCCTAACATTCTCCATCTCATTTCCTCTTTCTCTTCTTTCTCTTTCCTTCCTTTTTATTTCCCTAGATTTTTAGATTTTTACATAAACATATAGTGTATGGTTATGGGGCCCTATAAATGTATAGTTATTGATTCCAAGGTGTTGAGATATTGTAATTGATGTCAAAGGTTTTGCTATTTAGTAAAGAATATGGTCATTGATGTCAAGTAATTTCTATTGATAAGAGTCTATAGTTTTTTTAGAGTCTGTAGGTACTGATTGACTTTGTAGCTTACCATGAAAGTTGTTTTTGGTGAATTAGACAATTGGCCAAGATACTTATTACCTATATTTTACATCATATGGAGACAAACAAATAGACTACATAATTGATTTTAGACTAAAGACCATTGAATAAGTTGTTCTATGTGAAGGAAGGTGATCTAAGGATTATGAAGAATAAGATCATGTCCAAAACTACTGGGCAAGTTACTACGAATTGGATCAAGTTTGATATGGACTGCATTAGGGGTGTTATGAACTACATCAGGTATGCTACATATTGCATCATGTTTGCTATAGACTACATCAATCTTGATACAGGCTGCATCAAGCTTGTTATAGACTACATCAAGGCTACTACAAACTATATCAAGATTACTACAAACTTCAATAGAATTGCTATGAACTTGTTTAGAAAGTATTTATAAATGCATTATAATTATTGCTTGGTATATTCCAGTGTTGTTTCACTTAGGCCGACCTATGTGAATAAGATTTTATATAAGCTAATGGGAATTATGTTTACAAAAGAGAATAAATCATTTTATAGCTGACTATAGAGTTTTGTGTGGACAAATTTCAAGAGGTTGTTGATCAACATCTTATATATAAGCAAGATAAAATTGTCTTTTTGAAGTGTGAAAAATAATGAGGATAATTATTCTCTAAGGAGTAGAGCATAGGTCTATTGAGGAATGAATGGCTAGAGAGACGTGAGTATGAAATCATCAAATTATTCATACAAAATCAGCTAAAAGTTATGAGAAGAGAAGGTAGAGAGGATAGAATCTTTGGAAAATAAAGAACAAAGATAAAGGGAGCCTAATGTATTTATTTGATTGATAAGCAAAAAAATAATAGAATAAATGTGAGGTTGATAAGCAGAGAGAGAGTAGAATTGTATATTCATTTGTTGATATAAGCAATTGAGAAATATGGATGATCTGAAGTAGCTGAGTTAGTGCTTGGAAAAGGGGTTTGAAGCCTCCTATGGATTGGTGTCTACAAATCAAGGAGTTGGTGCTTCTTAGCAAGTCGATGCTTGCTAAATCTTTTTGTCAAGTTGGTGCTTGACTATTTGGGGTTAGTGCCTCAAGCTAAGTTAGTGCTCAGTAATCCTTATAACTCATTGCATATTTGATTTAGGACATGTAGTCCATGCGATGATCAATGTAGATTTTATTCCCTTTAAGGGTTTCCCACATATATAATGTGTTATGTCTTTATGTTCTTTGTTGTGATTTGATTACTCTATAGATTTTGCATTGATGCTTGAATAATGAACTAAATAATTTGAAGAAAGTTTTAAGATCTCATTATTTTACCCCCCCCTCAATGGTTATGCTTCCAATAATTGGTATTAGAGCAGGTCCTTCAAGGCTAGACTTGATAACTAGAAGGTAGATCCTAAGAAGCACAATGTCTAGTCATCAAGCAAAAGAAGGGGTTTCAACAAACAAGCCCCCTTTGTTCATTAGAAATAATTATGTCTTTTGGAGCATTAGGATGAAGAACTATTTGATGGATCTTGGTTTTAACATTTGGTAGTCAGTTGTTGATGGGTATACTATCCCTCAAACTCCTCCAACTGATGTTGCAGGAAAGAAAGCAAGTGAGAACAATTTAAAGGCTATGAATGTTATATTGTGTGGATTGGTAGAATATGAGTTTGTTAAGGTGATGCAATGTGAGTCAGCTAAGGCAATTTGGGATAAGTTAAAACTCATCTATGAAGTTGACACCAAGGTAAAATTGGCAAAGTTTCAGACCTATAAAAGATAATTTGAAGGTCTAACGATGAGGGAAGAAGAGAATATTAGAACATATCTTCTTAGATTTGATGAAGTAGTCAACATAATCAGAGGTCTTGGAGAAAAGGTTAATGAGTCAACTATTGTTCAAAAGGTTCTAAGATCCTTGACCCCATGATTTGACTCAAAAGTGTCAATAGTTGAAGTAAAAGACTTAGGTGAGTTAAAAATGGATGAGCTTCATGGAATACTTATTGCCTATGAGATGAGGACTGATGATGGAAGATATTACAAAAGAGAAGCAACCTTAAAGGTTGTAAAGAAAATACAAGTCAAAAAGGTTGAAATTGATAGTGACATTGATGTTGATGAAGACAAATTTGAAGCCTTATTTGTGAAGAAGCTAAGAAACAATTCAAGTAGGTACAAAGGTAAGATATGATTCAAATGTTTCAATTCTGGTAGGATTGGTCATTTTATTACCAAGTGTCCTCAAAAGGAAGAAAATGATCATGATGAATAACATGGTGAAGAAGTCTGACAAGTATGACAAGAGAAAGAAAATTTTCAAGCAAGGTGACTACAAGAAAAAAATATTCAATAACAAAAATAATTTATATTCTAAAGAAGACACCATCTCTTCTGAAGTTAGTGATAAAGATATATCAAACAATGATGACTACAGTTCAAACCACATAAGTGATGAAGCTTTGTTCATAGCCATTGAAGTTAAAGATGGGAATAGTTCAAAATAATAAGTCTTCATGGATGATGAAAAAATGGATGAAGAAGAAGTCAAGGTTGATCTTGAGGCAGAACTTATCAATGCTTTGAATGAATTGAAGAGTCAAAGAAATAAAAACCAAAATTTGAAGTCTCTAGTCAAAAGTCATGAAGAACATATATGTATCTTAGAAACTGAGATAACTAAGAGTGCCAAGGAAGTTGAGGAGGATATAAACAATCTCAAGACTTAGTTAGAAGAAGAAAATGCATGTCTAAAGTCTAAGTAAGGAAGTGAAATGAGTACAAATCTGAGATAGGTTCATTGAAGTCAGATTTGGAACAGTTCACAGTCAAATTGAAAAATTGTCAAAAGTTTGAAAAGAACAATGGAATTCTAAATGACATATTGAACAATCAAAGGTCACCTCTTATCAAAACAAGCCTTGGATACATGAATGACTAGAAGAGTACCAAGGAAGAGTAGAATATCAGTAAGCCAAAGACATATGTTGATGCTCTTAGGAAATTAGAGATTGTGAATGATAGTCAGAGGTCATGTCTATTTTTGTTCCTCTCAGAAATAACAAAAGTGCCTATGTGCCTTTCAAAAATCTTCAGAGATCATTTCCTATCAAGAAACTGAATGCAATAAGGTTCATGAATTCCTTTTATGGATACTATTTTTCTTGTAATCAGTTTAGACATAGAGCTATAGATTATAGATCAAATGCTATAAATAATCATGCATGGAGAAGCGATATGAATAGTCATGGATTTTCAAAAATATTCTCAAATTCATTTGTCCAAGGGTAAAATATCAATAAAAGTAGTGTGATTTGTTACAACTATAATAAAATTGGACATATTGAAAGATTATATAGATTGGGTTATGCAAAAATCCCTAGTCAAAATAGGAAGATGTATGTTCAAATTGATAAGTTGAAACCTTTGAAAATAATGAAAAAGGAGCAAGAAAATGATGGTGCAAAGGAAGAAGAATCCATGTTAGCACAAACTAATTTTCACATTCAAGATAAGAGTTTGAAATGGTACATTGACAGTGGTTGTTCAAACCATATGATAGGTAACAAAAATAAATTTATATCATTAAAGAAGACTATTGAAGGTACAATCAAACTTGGAGAAAATACAACTAATATTATTGGCAAGGGAATACTCAGTCTTAACAATAGGAAAACTAAAACTGAGAATGTGTTATATGTAAAAGGACTTAAGCATAATTTATAGAGTGTTAGTCAAATGTACAATCAAAGATATACTCTAACTTTTCATGTTAAAGGATTTGAAATAAGAATAGTAAGTTCAAGAAGATTGGTAGCAGATGCTGACAAGACTACAAATAATTTGTATGTTTTGAATGAAATGAATAAAGATAGGTGTTTTATAAGTCAAGTGGATGAGAGATAGATTTGGCACATAAGAATGGGACATATAAACTTGGACAACTTAGTCAATATAAGTACTAAAAAACTAGTTAGGAACATGCCTAAGATCACTAAGCCTGCAAACACCCTATGTAAGGCATACCAACATAGAAAACAGACAAGAAGAAGGTTCAAGACAAAAGAATATTCAAATACAAAACCTTTAGATTTGATTCATAAGATCTATGTGGTCCAACTAGAACTCAAAGTATTCAAGGTGAAAGTTACTTCATGACTCTTGTTGATGATTACACTAGAATGACTTGGGTTACTTTTTTGAAAGAGAAATTTGAGGCTCTAGATAATTTCAAGGTGTTTGAGGTTCTAGTTGAGAATGAGATGGACTTAAAAATCAAGTGTCTAAGATATGATAGAGGAGGAGAATTATGGCCAAATGAGTTTGATGACTTTTGTAAGGAACATGGAATCAAGAGACAATTTTCAGCTGCAAGGACACCATAGCAGAATGGTGTGGTAAAAAGGAAGAATAAGATTGTTCAAGAAATGGCCAAGATGATGTTAAATGAGTCCAAATTATCTGATAGATTTTGAAGAGAGGCTATAAACATAGTAGTACACATTCTAAACAAAGGTCAAATTAGAATAAACAACAATAAGACATCTTATGAACTGTGGAAAGGCATACCAGCTTTAGTGGAATAATTTAGAGTGTTTGGAAGCATGTGTTTCATCAAGAGAGATGAAGAGTATCTAGGAAAATTTGACTCAAGGGATGATGAGGGCATCTTCCTTAGATATTATTTAGTTAATTCTACATATAGATGCTACAACAAGAGACTACAAAAGATTGTGGAGAGTATACATGTGAGAGTGGATGAAACCAGATCTAATAAGGTTAACACACAACCAAGAGTTCATATAGAGGAGCTTGGCCTCAAGGAAGAAGAAAAAACATTAGAATAAGTAGTAGAAGAAATTCAAGAAGAAGAAGAATGCGAAGATACAAGGGCACCTTCTAGATTTGTTCATAAAAATCATGCGGAAAGTCAAATCATTGATGATATTGATGTTGGAGTGCAAACTAGGAGAATATTTATGAATACATCAAAAAATGTAAACTTTTCTCTATTTTCAAAGATAGAACCAAAAAAAATTTCAGAATTCAGAAGTGATAAACATTGGGTAAATGCTATGGAGGAAGAGGTTAATCAGATTGAGAAAAATGAGACTTTGGAACTTATTCCTAGACCTAAGGACAAGAATGTCTTTAGAACCAAATGAGTTTTTAGGAATAAATTGAATGAAGATGGTCAGGTCATGAGAAATAAAGAAAGGTTAGTATGTAAAGGCTATATTCAAGTAGAATGTGTTGACTTTGAAGAAATTTGTTCACATAAGACTATTTTTGGCATATGTTGGTTTCAAAATTTTCAAGATATATCAGATGGATGTATACATTTTTCAATGGAAATTTAGAAGAAGTGTATATAGAGAAACCTAAAGGTTTTTATTTGTCAGGAAATAAGAACTATGTCTATAGACCGAAGAAATATTTATATGGCCTAAATCAATCCCCTAGAACGTGGTATGCAAGACTTGATAGATACTTGTTTGATCAGGGTTTCAAGAGAGGTGTTGTTGATAGCAACCTTTACATCAAAATAGAAGGTGAGCATCAATTAATTATATTTGTGTATGTTTATGATATTATCTTTGGTAGTGATTATGATAAGATGTCTAAGGAGTTCATAGAAGTAATGCAATAAGAATTTAAAATGTCTACATTAGGAGAACTGTCATTTTTTCTTAAGTAAATGTTGAAGAAGTTTGATATGGAAGATTGTAAATCAGTAAGTACTCTGATGACAACAAATTGCAAGTTGAGTCAAGAAGATAACTCATTATAAGTCAATTAGACCTTGTATAGATCTATGATTGGAAGTCTACCACTGCATCAAGACCTGATACCATGCAGGCAGTAGGTCTAGTGGCCAGATTTTAGGCAAAACCAAAAGAGACACACTTACAAGTTGTCAAGAGGATATTTAGATATCTCAAAGGTACTATGGAATTTAGTTTGTGTTACTCAAAAGGTAAGGATTTGACTTTAACAAAGTATACTAATGTAGATTGGGCAGGTAACATTGATGACAGAAAGAGCACAAGTAATGGGGCATTTTTTCTTAGAAAGAGTCTTCTATCATGGTTGAGTAAGAAACAACCATCAGTTTCATTATCCACAACTGAAGCTAAGTACATAGTAGCAACATTATGTTGCACACAAGTTTTTTGGATGAAATAGACCTTGAGTGACTTTAAGATTAAGAATAACATTCCAATTTCTATATTTTGTGACAATACCAATGCCATTAACATCTCTAAGAACAAGTCATGCATTCTAGGACTAAACATATTCCAATCAAGTATCATTTTCTAAGGGAGTAGGTAGCTAATCAGAATATCAAACTAGAGTATGTAACCACAAAAGAACAAGTTGCAGACATTTTTACAAAACCTCTTCCAAGGGCAACATTTGAGTTCTTAAGGCAGGAATTAGGAGTAATTCCTTCTTCTTTCAGTCACTAAGAAAGGTATGGACTGAGGGGGAGCTAACCTTTGGGTATATTTTAGCTCTGTGGATCAAGAGACGAAAGTCTATGACAGTCAAAAGATGTTCAAGTGGCAGTGAGTAGTATTTTGTAGTTTTCTAAGGAGAAGTTAATGACTTTTCATCAGGGAAATGAAGATGGATATTATCAGTTTTGAAGAAGCATCACTTTGTTTGGAGTCAAATAGACTTCAGGGTGTGTAACCCTTTACCATTAATGTCAAAGGGGGATAATTTTCAAGGTGACTATTTTCAGGGAGAAACAGTGCAGCAGTAGAGATAATTATATAAGGGAGAGAAATAACAAGTTGTGCAATTGTTGTCTAGTTGCCTTTGGTAAAGAAATGAGAGGGGAAAGAGTAAACCAAAGTCAAGTTCGGGTGTAAAGGTATGTTCATTGAATGATAAAATCTGCTCAAATAATCATCTTGTAAGAGTTTTCCATCAATGACAAAGGGGGAATTTGTTGAGATATTGTCATTTTTGTCAAAGGATTTGTTATTCAACAAAGAATATGGTCATTGATGTTAAGGAATTTTTGCTGATAAGAGTTTGTAGTTTTTGTAGACTTCGTAGCTACTAACTAAGCCTATAGCTTGCCATAAAATTTATTTATGGTGAAGTAGACAATTGGCCAAGAGACTTGATATTTGTATTTTACATCATATGGAGATAAAGAAATAGACTACACAATTGATTCAGAGTAAATACTATTGAATAAGTTGTTCTATGTGAAAGAAGGTGATCTAAGGATTATGGAGAATAAGATCATGTATGGAGCTACTGGGCAAGTTGTTATGGAATACATCAAATTTTCTATAGAATGCATCAAGTTTGCTATGGATTGCATTAGGGGTTCTACAGACTACATCAGGTGTGCTATGGACTGCATCAAGTTTGCTACAGACTGCATCAGGCTTGCTATGGACTGCATCAGGGCTGCTATGAACTACATCAAAATTACTACAAAGTTCAACAAGATTTATATGAACTTATTTAGAAAGTATTTATAAATACATTCTAATGATTTCTTGGTCTATTCCAGCTTCATTTCACTCAGGCTGACCTATGTGAGTAAGCTTTTATATAAGCTAATGGAATTATATTTGTAAAAGAGAATAAATCATTTTATAGCTGACTATAAAGTTTTGTGTGGCTGAATGTTAAGAGGTTGTTTATCAACGTCTTGTATATAAGCAAGATCAAATTATCTTTTTGAAGTGTGAAAAATAATGAGGATAATTATTTGCTAAGGAGCATAGCAGAGGTCTGTTGAAGAACAGATGGCTAGAGAGTCGTGAGTATGAAATCATTGAATGATTCACACAGAATTAGCTAAAAGAGATGATCAAATAAGGCAGAGATGACAGAGTCTTTGAAAAATAAAGAGCAGAGAGAAAGAGAGCCTAATGTGTTTATTTGGTTGATAAGCAAAAAAATAGTAGAATAAATTTAAGGTAGATAAGCACAGAGAGCAGAATTGTACCATCATTTGTTGGTAGAAGCAATTAAGAAAGTGGGATGATCTGAAGCAGCTGAGTTGGTACTTGGAAAAGGGGGTTGAAGCCTCGTGTAGATTGGTGTCTACAAATCAAAGAGTTGGTTCTTCTTAGCAAGTCGGTGCTTGCTAAATATTTTTTTCAAGTTTGTGCTTGACTATTTGGGATTGGTACCTCAAGCTAAGTTGGTACTCATCAATCTTTTTGACTCATTGCCTATTTGATTTAGGACATGTAGTCCATGCAGTGATCAATGTGGATTTTCTTCCCTTTAAGGGTTTCCCACCTATATCATGTGTTATGTCTTTATGTTCTTTGTTGTGGTTTGATTGCTCTATGGATTTTGCATTGATGCTTGAATAACGAAATAAAGAATTTGAAGAAAGTTTTAAGAGATCACTGATTCACCACCCTCTCCCCCCACCTCCTCTTAGTGGTTGTGCTTCCAACACAAGGCCCCCAAATTGTATAGTGTACAGTTCTAGACTAGGCCACTTTTGATATATTTTTGGGTCAGATCTTGATTTCTTAGCTTTCTTACTTGTTGTGTGTTGGCTTGCATGCCAATAGGGTCCTAATTTAAATTTGAGAAGCTTATGAATACACGTGCACATTAGTGCATTTAGGACATGCAAGCGATATAATGTGAATGTGGCAAAGCAATCAAATCAAGCATTTATAAGAGAGATTCAAGGGTTTAATAAAATTTGAAGCATTTATTATAACATCAAGCATTCGCTTTAGAATGAAATTCATATAGTTTAAACAATGCACCATCACTAGATTATCTGGTTGATATGCATTATACTTATTTTTTTCCCTTATGATATTACAATCTTTGAGGGGCCTAATACATAGCCGGTGATTAAAAACCTTGTTAATATACACATACCCCAAAACAACCATTTTCCTTATCCATTTTGTAGGTTCAACTACCCTATTAGGATTTCGAAGGAGATCAATTTCCAAGAGGTTCACACAAAATTCTAGAAATGCAAGAGGTTTTTGGAGCCTTAGATCTAAAAAAATATTTTTCAAATTAGTTTTCGTCCCTATGTTGATTTCCAAATGAGGATGAAGGCAATGATGATGGCAATGTTTTATATTTCTTAGATTCATGGAAACCTTGACTCCTAATGATACATATGCTTCAACTTATATAGAATATGATTATGATTCCCTTGAGTATGATTATATAAAAAATAAGTTTTATTTAATTAACTGTTTATGTTGGCAATTGAGCTATCTCTGTTAATTGTTTCATGTACATAATTTTATTTTTTCTATTACTTCTCCTTTTGAATTTTTTATTTCCTTCTTTTATTTGTTTTATTTACTTATTCCTATGTTTAGCATATAGATTTTTGGAATTCTCGTTCCTTCCTTATATTTCTTATATGTTTGATCATCCATGTGGAGCCTCCTTTGTCATCTTATTTTTATTTCACTTCCCTCCTACTTGCCTATGCTTTTACCTTGTTTATGATCGTGCTCAAGTTTAAATATTGTTTTTTCTTCGATTTATTTCAAATGTTGACTATGCTTCATTGATTTCCTTTCTCCCATTTTCTTTGCATTATTTATTTGCTTTAGTTTGTATTTCTTCTTTCACCTTTTGATTTTCCTTCTCATCTTCTTATGATTTGATTCTTCCCTTCCATAATCTTTCTATTTTTTGTCAATTGTGTATTCTTGTTTTCATTTTATCTACCACCCTTTCCTTTGCTTGTTGTGTCATATCCCAAAACTTGGCATTAACTTTCACATGATGATAACACAATTATTTTGGAAGTTACATGCCTCTAAGTGCAAATATTTTTTATGGAAATTGTATGGATCCCCCTCCCTCTTTTTCCTTTAAACTTGGTTTGCTTATGTGATTGGTTTATTTAATTACATGTTTCATGGCTTCCAAAATTCTTTTTATTTTCTTGTTGAGCCATGATTTGCACACAAATTAGCATATTATGACTATATTAGAGTGCAAATTGTAAGTTCATGATTATCCACCTATTGATAGATGGTATATTACATATGTGGATTATATACATGCTATTGATGAGATTTTAGAGATAGATGCTGAGTTTTTTAGCCATAGGTATAGGATCATGATTCATAGAAGGATGGGGGCACCTCCCATGGTTGCTCTATAGGCATTGTGGGGACATCTCCTTGCACCATTTCTGGTTACATTTTTCTTAAGTCCATTTATTGTATTGAGCTATCATGTGATATTGCATTCTTTGATATATCTTGCATGATATGTGTTCTTATACACTTAGTGTCTTCATATATGTTCATGTGCCTATCATGGTGACTATATTCATGTTTGATTCATGTTTGACTATATCATTACATAGTATATTGTATGTGTGATATGTTTTCCATACATGCTTTTTTCCTACTTTGCATGTGAAATGTTTACCCTATTTTATCTATCTGGGAGAGATTTATGTTTAATATATATGCTTCCAAGATGATATCTCACTATGTTCGACATTAGTGATTTTAATTCCTATCATACACATGATGCACATAATCCTTTTCTTTTGAGATATATGTTTCACATGTTTATTCCACATCTCAAAATAAGGCAAATATTACACCCATCTTTATTTACAGACTCTAAGACTCTGGGTATTTTCATATTTTTTTCTTCTCTAGAAGAGGAAAAATACAAAAAATATATTCCTAGACAACTATAGTACATGACACTTGCTCCCACCATGGGATACATTCAGGGAATTTAATTTACCTTACTTGTTTACATTACATCAAATTTATTTAACCTTGTGTTTTTGTCACAAAAAATTGTACTCATAAATATATGTAGGATTTAGCACAAGTTCAGAGACATGAACTTCTACATGGGCATTCTCAATTGGAACAAATTCAAAGGTGCAAGAAACTTATAGAAGGGCGCCCTTACATTTTCTAATAAAACTAGGAACATCACTTCTACTCTATATTTTAGAATATTATTGTCATGAACATTTATTTGTGTATATTTGTTCTTGCATGTTTTACAGGGACATCCACACATGTTCGACACAGAGTCATAAATGTTGGGAACTTATACAAGGGTCACTACCATACACTTCCATCCAACTAGGTGTATCAATTTCGTTTTTTACCTTTCTAGATTTCAATGACTTGTGGATTGATTGGGCACTTATCCACATGTTTGTGTCTTTTTAGGTCTACAATGGCATCAGAGTTGTTGGGCAAGCTCTTTTTGTATCGAACCTTTGCTTTTTTACTTTGATATGCATGCATGTGCTCACATACACATACACATAACAAAGTGGGGCATGATGTATACAACTAATTTTGGTACGAGGTATTTAATAGTAGTAATATTGTATTATTCTAGGGTACTTGTATGGTTTTTGATAATTGGTCCAAATTAGGATCTTATTAGCATGTTTTTCCTCATGTTTTGGTAGTTTCCTAACATTCTCCATCTCATTTCCTCTTTCTCTTCTTTTTCTCTCCTTCCCTTTTATTTACCTAGGTTTTTTAGATTTTTCCATAAACAAATAGTGTGTGGTTATCGGGCCCTATAAATGTACAGTTCTCGATTCCAAGACCCCTAAAATATACAATATACAGTTCTGGACTAGGCCTTTTTGACCTGTTTTTGGGTCAGATCTTGATTTTTCGGCTTTCTTACTTGTGTGTTGGCTTGCATGCCAATATGGTCCTAATTTAAATTTGAGAAGTCTAAGAATACACGTGTACATTAGTGCATTTAGGACATGCAAGAGATATAATGTAAATGTGCCAAAACAATCAATTCAAACAATCAAAGCAATCAATTCAAGGGTTTAAGTAAATTTGAAGCATTTATTATAGCATCAAGCATTCACTTTAGCATAAAAATTCATATAGAGCAAACAATGCACCACCTTTAGATTGTCTAGGTGATATGCATTATACTTATTTTTTTGCTTACAATATTACAATATGTTGAGGGGCCTAATATATAAGCGGTGACTAAAAACCTTGTAAATCTTGAACACATGCCCCAAAACAACCAGTTTCCTTATCCATTTTGTAGGTTCAACTGTCTTATTAGGGTTTTGAAGGAGATCAATTTCCAAGAGGTTCACACAAAATTCTAGAAATGCAAGAGGTTTTTGGAGCCTTAGATCTAAAAATATATTTGTCAAATCAGTTTTCACCCCTATGTTGATTTCCAAATCCGTCCTCACATTTCTGGGAATGGCCCTACTCTTCTAGGAATGCGCAAGCAATTCTAAGAGCATCCTTTGTTTGCCTCATTTTTTATGGGGTCATTGTACCTTGTTGTTTGGACTTGTCCTATACTATGATCCTCGTGACTATTTCCAAATTTGCACAAAATCAAATATTCTTCTAAACCCCTCCTTTATTACTTATTATAACAATAAATAAATTAATAAACAAATAAATACAATTTTATTATTTTAATTTTGATTAGATTTATTTACATAGATCTTATACAATTTAACTTATATTCATTTATTTATAAGGCAGTCATACAATCTTTGAATATCATATTGGATTACAAACTAAAATACATTTATAAGGCCATCAAATTAAACATTTAGAGTCCTACAATCCGATTGGGTAACTGTGACAAATAGGATACTGTTATACGGTTGCCCATGCCTGCCGCGTAATTCAAGGAAAATAACAGAAGTAGGCATGGTATCCCATATTCTATCGTAATCTGTATTGGCTGTCTGTACTTTGTACTAAGTCAACAAGCTAGTGAAGGTTGTTAGCTCTTTGAGTAGTTTGAGGTCAAATATATCTACATATGCGAGGTGAATTCCTTTCCATCATATAATATTCAAAATGTGGGCTCAACTTAATTATACGAAATTATAATTAGTTGAATTTTTAATTATAACGCACAGACCATAACAATTCAGATCAAAATTAGTAAGTGTAAAGAAATGGATTTAATTGTGTTCGTTAGACCTAATGGTCTGTGGGACTACATATTGTTTTGGTTGTTTCAATTGCTCAAAGATTTGTGAGTTGAGTTGTTTCTTTAAGAAGATTGTTTCTTTTCTAATTGATTTGGGTTAACAGTTCCCTCAACCCATTTATTCTAGCCTCTTCAAATAGCTCTATCATGGAGCCAACTGTTAATGTTTCCAAAT
This sequence comes from Torreya grandis, assembly GCA_037957365.1. Classification (NCBI taxonomy): domain Eukaryota; kingdom Viridiplantae; phylum Streptophyta; class Pinopsida; order Cupressales; family Taxaceae; genus Torreya; species Torreya grandis. Next base: position 3,142,392 of record JARHVA010001630.1, on the reverse strand, counting down.
GTCCATGCAATTTGGGCATTTAACAATGAAATGTTTCTTCGTTTTTACTGTCCTTATAGTGCAGAAAACACATAACCTCTCCTCCCACTCTTTCTAGGGGTTGTCCATCTTACTGTCTCACATCTGATCTCATGGGAGCTACTCTTAATTTGAGCTATGAGTATATTTTCCCTCAATTTGATTTCAGTGCATATATATGCTTTTTTGCAATGCTCATAAGTCAAGGTGAACTTTGTATTATAATGTTGTCGTTCTCTGCTTGTTTTATTTCTCCACATGACTGTTCTAAACCTTTCATTCACATTATTTTTTATTTCTTTGTTAAGGAATGGGCATTTGTTTACGATGATACTTCATCTACTCATCCATTTGTGATTTTGTTTCATTCATGTGTTCTTCCTTCTATGTAACTTTTTTTCTCTTGCAATGTAGACCTCATGCGCATCTTCATGTTTTCTATTTTTTCAAGTGACATAGTAGCTTGGTCCTAGCAGTTGCCTCTAATGGGAAAGTCCTTGTTTCTGCAAGGATTATTTCATAGGGAACTAAAGCCTTAATTTTGAAGTTGTTTGCGATTAAACACTTTTGGATCCTTTTTATTTGTCTTCATTTCAAACTCGACCTCCTAGTAACCCATAGCTCACACCCATACAACACCATCGGGGTAACAAGTAACCCAAATGATACTGTGGTGCTCTTCCAATCCCATAACCAAGCATTTTTGTATCTATTTTGAAGTGCACAAAGAGCTCTCCATCCACCTTGTATTCTTTTAATTCTACATGTATCCCAGCTGAGTTTGCTTTGAAAGTCTAAACCCAGATACTTGTACTTTGATACCACTTCAAAGACTCTCCTTCAAATTGAAAGTTGAAATACTTCTTTTTCGTTTTTAGTGAGAAGTCCAAAATTTTGGTTTTGCCGATGTTCACTTGCATCCCTACCTCTTTACAAAGGAGTTCTAGGGCCCGTAAGTTGTCTCTTAAGTCTTGGGTTGTCTCTGCGATTAAAATTAGATCAGTGGTATATAACACTTGTTTCACCACATATTTGGCCAAGTGCAACCATCCCCCTCCAAATTTGTATATCCATTCTTCTAGTTTGATAATATATAGCCCAAACAAAGTAGGGGACAAAGCACAACATTGTTTGACGCCTATATCACTCCCAAAACACTCAAGACAACCCTGCTTGCATTTTGATTTTGGCTTTGACTTGCTCATATAATTCTGTAAACTGCTGGCCTTTAAAAGAGTTGCATCATAACACACATATCCACTTGCCCATTGAATCAGGTCCACAACTATCTAGGGCTGCTTTTCCGGAAATAAACAAAAAATATGGAAAATGAAAGACTTGACCAAACAATGTAGGAGACAAAGCGCAGCCTTGTTTGATGCCTATGTCACTCCCAAAACACTCAGGTCAGCCCTCCCTGCATTTTGATTTTAGCTTTGACTTGCTCATATAATCTATGAACTATTGCCCTTTAAAATAATTGAATCATAACATGTCCACTTGCCCACTGAAAATCAGGCCCACAACGGTCCAGGTCTGCTTTCTCAGAAATAAACAAAGAGCATGGAAAATGAAAGGCTTGAAGTTCGACCAACACATCAAAGAAAAGGGAACTGATGCGAGCTTGCTTCTCAGATTAGTAGTATCATACCCTTGGGCAGAACCCACAATGGTCCAGGTCTGCTTTCTTGGAAAAAACAAAGGACATGGAAAATGAAAGGCTTGAAATTCGACCTGCATATCGAAGAGAAGGGAACTGATGCAGGCCTGCTGCTCAGCTTAGTAGTATTATACCTTCGGGCAGAATGAGCAGACTTGTAGTCGGAGTACAGTATCTTCCATAAAAGAAGAATTTTTTTTCTTCAATGCTCCAAGAGAAGATCGTAACTTTGTATCCATATGTAACCTTGAGGATGGATGAGAAGAACATATTCCTTTCCTGTTGGGGTTTTCACCCCAAGCGGGTTTCTCTAGGGTACAACTTGTGTTGTAGTTGTTGTGAGTTTTTACTTTTCTTTTTGCACACTTCTTGTTGACTTCTTTCAAGTAGATTTCACTTACAGTAGTAAATATAAGTATTTTAATACCAATTTGTGTATGAGTGAATCACACAAGTGTTTGAAAACTGAATTTTTGAACATTGTAGGCATGCGTTTGAGTGTATGTAAATTGCAAATGGTATAAAATATGTAGATGGTAGCCATAGTTTCAACGTATCAATTTTCAGTATTATGTATATTGGGTTTCATTATCAATTTACAATGGGTTAGCACACAGGAAAACCTTAAATCTATGTTAAAGAATTACACACTGGAACATCCAATTCAATTATAAATCAGTTAATATGTTGGCATCCTGCTTCTCTTGTATCTGCTCTTGAAACATCCCCCATTGCCAATAATTGTGAAACAATGAAGAGTTAGAAAGTACTGTATGGGCTATAGTTTTGTCAAATTGAAAACATGCTTTGTAGGTGCCCTTGCTTTCTGGTTACATCCAATTGCAATAGGGTGACAAAAATTAAAGCCTCAAATAAATCAAGTAGCATATGCGATGCAAGTGAGATCTATTAAATGTAGTTTTCTATAATTATTCTTGAATTCATTAGAGCTCAACTGTGAATCTAACATTGGAAAATCATTGCATCATGTGAAGTGGTAGGATTGAAGTTAGTGAAATAAACCTTCACCACTGAGCTTGCTACCTCATTTGATAAAAAACAAAACATAACATTATATTTATTTACAGTTTAAACATTAAGATCTATGTCTGCTTGCACTTCCCTGAATCCCTTTGTTTTTCATCATTGTCATGTATTCATGCTTAGCAGTGTTGATCCATTTCTTCTTTTGCTCTGATATTCTCTCCTCCTCAGATATAGATTCTTCCTTGATGGTAGGCAACACCATAGTAATGGCACCAGAATTTCCTTGGCCTTGACTTGTATTGCGATTAACAGAGGTGGTTGCTGCTGATGCATTTGTTTTTGAATCGAATGATTGATCGTTAACCTTACCTCCTGCAATCATTTTGGACAACATGTTAAGGATCAAATAATCCGACAAAAAATTGGAGATTGAATCAGAATCCTACACAGATGAATCTTAGCCTGTGAAAAAATTGGTTAATGTAATTGACTATGAGTAGAGGGCATAAAATGGGGTGATGTTTTTTTGGAGGTATGGTTCTTATCGAATTGTATTTCTCTTGTTTTTAATTGAAGGTTTGAATGGTAAGTAATGGGGTTACTACTACTTTTAATGGATTTATTTCAATGAACAGCAAACTGCAGTGAGCGCCAATGAACTAAACTTGAGGAAATGGGTCGTTACGTATACCGACCTGCCTTATGTGCCGATGAACATGATTGGAAGTGGTCGGATTTTCCATTCCCATTTGCAGTTGCAGTTCCACTTGCTGCAGGTTGGTTATGTTTGGGGCTATTTGTCTCCTCTCCATGGTTTTCACTTACGGTTTCCCACTCTGATTCATCTTCCTCTTCTTGCACTACTCCTCCATCATCATCTTCTTCTAATGATGATGATGAGGACGATGACGATGATGATGCCGACGGCGATGGTGATAGAGATAATGTTGATTTGGATTCATTGCAAGCCCCATTGCCGGATGACATGTTTCCGTGTTTCTGAGCTGCATCTCTGAAGAGCCAAGTTGCCTGGATTTTCTTCCTCACCAATTGGGCAGCATAATAGGGCACCTTAACGTACTTCTTATCCTTGTGGCCATTGTTGTCTGGCATGGAGCACTCATTAATGAACATGATAGCATCCAGCAAGCTTTCCTTGTCCAAACCTTTGATGTCATAAGCTTGAGCTCTTCTCCATAGGCTCTTACTGTGGGAGTTTACTGGGTTGGAGATAGAGAGTGCTCTGGTTGTGTCACTGATTGCGGAGTCTGGATCTTGTAGTAGAAGATGGCATTGTGCTCTGTTACTGTAGAGAACCACTCTTTCTTTCCCCGTCTTCAAGGGGCAGAGGGCCAAGGCCTCTGTGTACTTAGTAACAGCTCCCCTAAGGTCTCCAGATGAGAATTTTGAGTTGCCTTCCAGCTTTACTACCATAGCAGCTGCCCTTTTTACATGAAGATCTTTTTTGGACATGCTTCTTTCCCATTTCATTCTTTCCTTTAAGTTCCAAAGCTCATCTAGAAGCTGCCTTTTAATCAAGGAAGCCTTCTTAGAAGACCCATGTGCATGTAAATAGGTATGTTTGTGTGGATTCTCTTTGAGGAGAGTCTCTATAATTACCTCCCCAACTCTCTTTCTCTCACCTAGATTCTGCATCTCTGCTAAATCTACCAAAGCTACCACTGCTTTATCAATTACCTGATTAAACAAATAAAACATTAAATCAGCATAACTCAAGACCTCTTACACATGGGATGTAGATCCTTAACCAAAAGATCAAAACTAGAGTACCAACTATCAATTCTGGACCTGACCTTACTTCTTGTGGGAGAATCCTGAAGCAGAAGCAGCAGACAATCTATTGCCATGTATTGCCAATCATCGGAAGACCGCGCCACATTACAAAGTGAATCTATGACACCATTACAATCTGAAATACGGCTTCTTCCCACCCTGTGACAACACAGAATCCTAAGAAGCCCAACACCGGCAGGAGAATTCTCATTAACGAGCCCCCCCCACATCCCTGGCAGCCTTTTCAGAAAAGCAGGCCTACAAATAACTAGAACAAACTCGTTCCTGTATGCAAAACAATTGAGCAGATGCAGAGACCAGCATTGCAGCTGACTGGCCCATTCCTCTGCTTTCCTGTTCTCCATCTCCTCTCCACCCATTCCCCTTGTCAGCAAATCACAATGATACCTGAGTTTCCTGCTTGGGCACTGTATGAATTGTGCATACACAATTTCCAAACAGCAGGAGGACAATTCCATGGCCAACTCCACAACTTCTTGAGAAACAGAAGGAAATGTTGTCTGGTAAGTAGCCAGATGCCCCAGAGCTCTCACAGCCACTCTCTGCTCCACCCATGTTAGCCTCCCCCTCAAAAGCTCCACCAGAGGTGGAATCACTCCTGCCTCTACTGCCATCTCTGCAAATTCTTCCACATTCATAGTGTAAGATCCTATTACATGAGCTGCATAGTAAGGTATATACACATTCTGGTCATTTAAAAGCCACTTCCTGTCCTTGAGTCCTTTCTTAATGAGACATGACATGCACTCCAGGATGCCCAACTTTGGAAACTCTGGGTCATTGGGCTGTGTCATTGCTATGTTCCACAGCGCACTCATTACAAGCACCTGACTATGATCATGATCATTCCTGAATGGCATTTCCTTGAAGTATTTAGCAATCTCAGCATGCCTTTTGGCAGGACTCGGTTCCTTCATAATACAGAAGAAGCAGGCAGGACTGCAGCAGCCCACATCATGACACACTGAATTGCTGTGCAAGCCTTGGTTCATGCCTTTCTTCTTCCCCATTTTTCCTTTTCTTCCTTTTCAATGCAAAAGGTCCTCAAGATTCTAATTTGGACTCGTCAACAGATCGACATCTATGGAATGTCCAGATAGGGCTTGTAACCTGATTTAGTCCTGTGACCAATGCAAGCGTCAACAGAGCCCATTTGGGTCTAACAATAGATTGCAAAACTAATGAAAATTTGATGCTCTGTACCATTGAAAGCTATTACATCAACTACCACCTCTTGACTTTTGGATTCTCTGCACTGTTCCAAACAGTGACACCCCCACTTCTACATCAACGTTAACTGTTTGTTGGCTCAACAAGAATGCATCAAAGAGCTCAACATCTCAAGATCCCCATTTCTTTACTCAAATTATCCCATGCGCCCACAATCCAGGTTTCAAGGCCCTGACCGCCGCCGACATGCATACATTTCAAATTCTGCCAGGCGCCGCAATTCATGTTTCAAGGCATTGACCAATGCCAGCATATATGCATTTCATATGTTTTTCTCAGGCTTTGGGATTTGTTCATGGGCCAATGAAGGAATGTCGGTACAGCTTGTCGAATTGGGTATCCTCGTTTTAAGGATCACTCCATTTTTAAGCCAACATCTATCCATTAGATATATATGCTTTTCTCTGGTATTTGGATTTTTGAGAGCAATGAAGGAATATTTGTTAGGCTTTTTGAATTTGGGTATCCTTGTTTAAGCTTTGCAGTTCCCTAAGATATATGATTCATTGAGAACCATTCAAAAACCGGCACATACTCATAGGAAACCATGAACCAGATATATAGTCAGTAAGAATCATTCAAAAAAAGGTACATACTCATTGGAAACCATGCAGTTAAATAAGGATTCCTTACTTGAATTACTTGAATTAGTATAGAAGGGAATGCGACTGAACTGGACAGTTAGGCATCCATCCCTATCAAAGTCGCAGTGTTCTAGAAGGTCATGGCTTTTTATCCCCCACTTTACACTCTAGATTTCAGAACGGTTGTTATCAAGTGCAGAAATCAGGAAGGGTTAATGATTCAGGGTCCCATTTGTTTAGGGGGAGGAATTTTGAGTGCATGCATTTGTTAGTTTTAGTGTTGTGGCAGAAGATACCCACACACCATATCAGTATTTTAGGTATTTTTTACTCCTTTTTTTAGTTGCCATCTCATCAGAGTCAGCAGGTGCAGAGTCTCGGCTGATTAGGTGCTGGAGGTGGCACCATCTAGACTAAAAACAATTCATCATTCATTATTTTCTCTGGACTAGTTTTCGTTTTTGGGATGGTGTTTCCCTACTGTTATTTTTAGTAAAAGTGGGGTGACGTGCTCCACCCTTTTCTTCTACCATGTCCCAAAAACAAGGTGCCACTATCCTTCAAGCCCAGCAACTGCTTGATCCGAACCCACGTTGCTGCTTTGTCTTGTTTTCAGTGATATTGTTAGGATTGTTCATGCCTAATATTTAACGAAGAGCACATTGAGCAATTAGGGGGGCTCATCATCAGCCTACACAAGAAGCGAACAGTGCTACTTAAATCTGCTTGAGTTGTCTTGCTGTCCCATAGGCTATTTTTAGTCTCGTGGACGTTAAAATTATTATTATTATTATTATTTAGAGATGTACGGGATTAAAGGTCAAATTAAAAATCACAGGGATTGTAGTAATATGTAACTGTCTTAACTTTTGAAGAGCAATGTTGAATAGATAATTATTATTAAATATTTAATATATATGAAGATTGATTATATTTCAATTTATGGTCATAAAGTATTCAATGTGAGTGGGTTTTTAGTTATTGTCATCTTCCACTCAAATTAAATTAGGGATGAATAAGTTATAAATTATAGATTAAATTTCGTTCTAATTATTTAAAAAAAAGATAAAACACTTAATATTATCATAAGCAAATATATAAATTTTTAAAAAATATATATTAATAAAAAGAGTTGTGCTACTCATTTTTCTCTCTACATTTTAGATATTGTTGTCATTATTAGGAAAGGAGAAAAAAATTTGTTTTACAAGTTATGGGTGTTAAACATGTAAATAAGATTAAAGAAACATGAAATTGAGACTAGCAGAGCATCGTTGTCAAAAAAATTCAAAACACGCTTATCACCCATCAAAAGCATTCCAATACTTCAGAGATTAATTAGAAGCATCCAAACACTTCATACATTCTTCCCTAATTAGATCCAAACTTTTGTGTGAGGTTCTTGCCACATCTAAATGCATGTTTCTAAGCTTAAATTCAAATGAATATCACTATATCATATGTTTGTAAAAGCTAAGTATCGAAACCAAGCTATGTGAATTTACTACTAGAATTTTAATAATTAATTAGTGTAGACACCTAATTTTGGTACAAGACCCAATTCCATAATATTTTTTTATATATTTTTACAAACTTAATCCACTTGTGTATATTTGGTCATTTTTATGATATTTTGTATATCACGCTAATATCTCTCCAACCTTTGAGCCTTCTAGATGTCTTTAACATCAACCATATTTATCTATCTTCAACTTTATACCTAACTTATACATTTTCTAAGCTACTTCCTATAATTTAGGCATCAATTTCTCTTGTGACCAATTTGGCAGTCTACCAAATCTATCCTAGGGAGGATTTGACACCATGTCAAATTTATTTTGTATGTTTTTTTTGTCCTTCTTGCATTGGCTTGAGTTATCACACCATGACTTTAGCATATCACACTTATCCATAGTCAACCATTGTGCATGTCTTGTCCTAGACGTATATTTACACCAATTCGTCTCAAGTCATTTGTACAGTATTAATCAAGTGTCACCTAAGTATTGATTGCACGTGAATCCTTGTCCATAATTTAGGTTAGGTAAATATTGATTACATCCTTTTGCTACAACTTACCAAAGGAGCTAACATCTTGATACTTTAACATTCTTCAAGTCTTGTGACATCATCCACTTATACCAAAAGAGGGTTTAGGCAAATGTTCATGTGCATGCATTACACATCTAAGGAAGAATAAGGGAACCCTTTACTAGAGATTCTATTTACAAGGCACAAATAAATACATTGGGTTTGATTCTAATGTTTATGATATATAATGGCAATCCCCTTAAGGATTTCCCAAACCATAACCTTTATTTTTGTTCATTTGAGTGTTTATGGAAATATAGCCCAAGAAGACAAATTAGAGATCAAATAAAACATTATGCCCATAAATCTAGAAAGGTGAATATACTAGATTGTACGATATTAGATAGTGCACCTACACTATTCATATTCTAGAATTAAGCATAACACATATTCGGTGCATCAAATTATATTCGATGGCAATAAATGCAAGCCAAATTCGATGGTTTAATTTTTACTAAGGCATATTTGGTGGTAGGCTAATAAACATCTGATCTTTTATTTGACAACGAGGACTCCAAATTTCACACATAATTGTATCATCACTTCCAAACCACTGCTGCACTCCAATAATCCTAAGATTCTACCTAGGTGTGTGTGTTTCATCACTTTTGTTATTTTGCTATGTTCATTACTTATCAAACCATTTCATTTATACTTTATTATTGTTTTTAGCTATGAGTATGATGTGAATCATATTCTTAGACTATATTTATCTTAGACCTCATTATGCACTTAGTTTTATCATGTTGTTAGTGATAAATCACCATAATGCATTGATAATATAAAACAACTCGATAAACCCATCCATTCTTCAATTATGAAACATTCTAAGGTTTTTATCTTAAAGTTTCATGATTGATTTCTATTTTTTTAGATCTGATTTCATATCCACATTGTATTCTGCATGTTTTGATCAAACCCTAGATTCTACTCACCTATTTATGCTTTTAGATTAAATCACTCTTTCACAAATTGGAGCACACACCTTTCTTCCTTTAACACACATATTTTGAGGTATTCAAGGGTTTGATCCTCCATTTTCAAATTTGCTTTTCATATTTTCAACTTTTTTGTGTTTATTACGCTACTTAATATTTGTCTTAACTTCCTTCATGTTATTCACGATTATATATTATGCCTAGGAAGCTTAGACCTACACATCCTACTAAACATAATGCTAGATTGAGTGGTGTTGCTTGCGATTTGACATAATTAACTTTGTATACCACTTGTGTTTTAAAAATTATAATCACTACCAAGATACCTCCTAGTGTCAATACTCGTCCATGTGTGATTGATATTAACTATTTTATGGGGATAATATATAATATGTCTCTTTATGATCATTCTTCTTCATATGATGGGTATATTACTGAGGATAAAGATGATGCTTGTAATAATACACCTCGTAGTTCCATTGATATACCAAATTTTGAGGACATGGACGAAAATTCTTTCAATGCCTATATTGTGACTACCCCTAAGGAACTTGATGCTATGATTTTTATATTACTAAAGTGAAAAATAAACGTCATAGGAATAAGGAATATTTACCTAAGTGTGTTCTTTTAGATCTATTGGATGGTAATATCCCACCTCTTAAAGTATCTACATCTACATTACGTGGTGAGGCTAGTGTTCTTCATGATACTATTAATCCTTATATGCCTCCTATACATTATATGCTTTATAGGCATTGATTCCTACATAGACACATACAATGCTAATCATACACCTAGTGGTTCATCTTTTAATTCATCAGTACAAAAAAACTTGATGTTATGCGATTCAAACTTATGCAACTATATGTCAGACCACGTAAATGGACCTAAAAAATAATAATATTTGGTGCAGACCAAACTTGCATTCAATTCATTGAAAGATAATTAATATTATAATAAACAGACCATAGAGTGGATGTTAAATTCATCTTCTAAAATGATTTTTTATATGTTAATAAAAGATAAAATCATCTATACCTAGGATTATTGTAAGGTTTATAGTAAAAAAAAGCTACCTTTGATGTTTTTAAATTTCTCTTTGCCAAGAGCTTTTGTCAGGATATTTGTTGGTTGTTTTGTAGTTGGACAATGTACCATTTTTATACTATCATATTTCACATAATGTTGAACCAAATGGAATTTAGTGTTGATGTGCTTGGTTCAGTTGTGAAATATTAGATTTATGGCCATTTGAATTGCAAAAGTGTTTTCAACCATGAGTGGCCTTGATGAAACCCGCTCCCTATAAATTTTCAAGAATCCTTCTAAGCCATATTATTGTGTTTTTTTTCCTTTGAAGCTATCATATATTCTCTTCTAATGAAGAAATCATTGGCCACGATTTCTTATTTGACTTCCAAGAAATGGTTGATGTTCCTAAATTCATTAAGAAACCTGAAGTAGACTTCCCATCTTTAAAATCATTAGGATAATCCGAACTTGAATATCCAACTAGGTTGAAGTTTTTGGCCTTGGAGTATTTAAAGCAAAAATTTTGTGTTCCCTTTAGATTGTGAAAAAAATCACTTTGTTACTACCCAATGACTTTCACTACGTTGTTGTATAATTCTACAAAGAACACCAACATTAAAATAAATGTTTGGTCTAGTTGTGGTTACATACATCATACTTGCAATAAGTTATTTATAATGATTTGCATCTTCAAAATCCGTAGGATCCTTGATGTCAACTTCAAATTTTATTCCATGGGCATATTAATTAGTTTACAGTATGTCATTCCATATTTGCTCAGAATTTCACCAATGTACTTATGTTGTGTGTTGAAAATGTACTTTTTTTTATGAATCACTTTAATACCCAAATATTAATGAAGGTAACTTAAATCAATCATTTAAAAATCTTTCATCAATTTTACTTTTATTTTTTCAGTGCACCTTTCATCATTTCTTATGAAGAGCAGATCACCCACATAAACAACTAGAAATACAACTATTTTGTCAAAAATTTTGACAAAAAGGATTGCATCTTCAAATTCAAAATGCTTGAAATTCATGCACAAGAGGTTCTAAGTGAGATTTTCATATTATGATCTTTGTGCTTGTTTCAATCCATATGATGATCTTACTAACTTGCACACTTTGTGTTCTTGGCCATCAATTATAAAACCTTTTGGCTGGTTCATGTAGATTGTTTCTTTGAGATGACCATATAGAAAAGTAGTTTTCATGTCCATTTGATGAAACTTCCATTCATTTTCTATTGTTAGAGCCCACAAAGCCCAAATAGTAGTCCATTTCATGGTTGGTGAAAAGGTTTCATTTTATTCTATCCCTTATTATTGAGAAAATTCCTTTTCAACAAGCTTTGTATTATGTTTATCAAGCGATCCATATGTTTTGTATTTGTTTCAAAATACCCACCTGCATCCAATGGGTTTATCATTTATTGGAGGATCAACTAACTATAGAATTCCATCTTTATCAAAGCATCATATTCACTTTTCATTGCTTTTCTCCATACATCAAATTATTAAGCTTGTTTGAAAAAAGTAGGTTTTGAATTAAAAGCAACATTGACTTTTTCTTCTGGATGGTCATCTAGGACAGGGTTTTCTATCTTATCTTGAATTTATTATAGGAACTTGTATGATTTTTTTGTAATTGTATGTGCATTTTGAGTGCCTATTTTTCTAACTTCATTAGGTCTAACATCATTTAATGTCTATGTGGCCCATTTTTTACATCCTTTTTTGAGTTACTTGCTAAATAGTTGGTCCCTAATTTTCTTGATATGAAGCTCCATTTTTTGACATATGAATACCATCTAATGAATTTTCATTTTTTTACTTCAGGGGAAGTGTCATTTTCAATTGCAAGAGTGAATAAAGATTCATTTTTTCCCCAAATTATAGGTCTACCTTCATTATATAAAACTATGTATCAATCTCCTTTAAAACGTCAAATTTTGCACATTTCTCAATTTGATCAAATTATCAACTTATATTTGACATGTGCTTTTCTTTCTCATAGAAGAAAACATATATTGATATTTTTTTTGGTTTTTATCATCACATAGTCTTTATGACTTTGAGGATCCTGAATATCCCAAAATGATGCATTTTCAACTCCAACGGTCTAACTTATTCCTTTTCTTTTTGGGAATTAGTGCATATCATGTGGATCTAAAAACCTAAAGATGTCACACTAAAGGAAGATGACCACACCAAATTCATATAAATTCTTCATTTGAAGGTATATTGATGGTGACATGTTTCAGATATAAATTGAAGTTTGAGATGCTTCGGCCCAAAATGCATATTTACTGATTTGAAAAATAACATTGCTCAAACCATGTTCATCATAGTTTTGTTCATCCTCCCATCTATTCTATTTTGTTGAGGAATGTGAGGAACTATGACATTATGTTTGATCCCATTTTATTCGAGATAGGATTCAAACATATTTGATGTGAATTTACTACCATTGTTAGTCTTGAGTGTCCTAATGTAGGATTATGCTTCATTTTCAACCATTATTCAAAACTTTTGAATAGTTTTGAAAACCTCTAATTTTTTATTCATAAAATAGATATAAGTCATTCTATTGTACTGATTAATGGAAAAAATGAATTAATTATGACCAATAGTAAAAATAATTGGGAGAGAATGCAAATTATATTGAACCAACTATAATTTTTTGTCGAATTTTCACTCTTAATTTTGAAATAGTTCCTTTTTATGTTTAGCCAATATGCAAGCTTCACGTTTTTTAATATGTTTGGGCAAAATTGGTAGACCTAAAAAACCATTATTTTCCATTGTTTGAATGTTGTCATAGTGAGTATGCCCAAATCTTGCATGCCATAAAAATCTTGTTGACATTCCTTCTTCAATGTGATGAGAAAAATTTCTTGGAATTGAAAGCTCATTTTTGAGTTTTAGGAACTTGTGTTCCTTAATTCTAATCAAGATTATTATATTATCAATTTTCCTTTTGATTTATACCCTTCCAACATCTAGAAAAATGGAGTGGATTGTTGTTGAATGAGAACTAGAGACAACAAACATTTTAGAGAATGAAATATGGAATCTTTAGTGACTTGAGTTGAATTGTTCATTTTACTTTAGGTTACAGACTTATTTTGTCTTCCAAATACACTGAACCACATCTTTATTCATGAAACTCTTCAAATAATTCCATTTATAAATTCATATGTTATGTTGCACCAATATTGAAGACCAAATCATTATCCTGTGTTGAATTTATAGAGGCATTATTAACTTCATCTGAAATAGAAAACACACATTCACTTATGAACTACGTTGAGTTTGATTATGGGGTTTTATTGTTTTCCTTTTTCTTTTGTAATAAGACTCAATTAATTACCATGATGTTTTGCATTCATGATCCTCATGACTCCCTTTTCTACTACAATATTTGTCAAACAATTTATCTCTATCATTTTACTTTTGATGTAGCCCACTATTTTTGGCATTTTTGCCTTCTCATCCCTTGTTTTTCCAATTCCCTTCATTTATGGAAGATGAGACCTTATTATAATAATAATAATCCTTAGAATAATTTCCATTTTGATGAACATAACAAATGCTTTCACCTATGGTGTCAACATTTATTCCAAAGGCCTTTTCTCTTGATTAAAATTGATTGTCTTCAACTAATTTCTTGCTTGTAAAGACTCAAAATAGGTTAAATATGAGGGAAGAAGAGATTTTATAAATGAAATCATGTATATATCAATTTTTACACTAGTATCATCAACATCATGCTTGATAGCTCATATTTGTTAGGCTAGACTCATTACATCACCATTTTTCAACTCAAGGTTGAAAATTTGTAATGGAAATTGTATGAAATCCAATTCTGAATGAGATTCATACAAGTATTTCAAATTTTGTAGTGCTTACCATGGAGTGTTTCATCCTTGTATATAGAGAAAAAATTATTTGCCAACTAAGTCCCTTATCAAGACCAAGCCTTTTCAATTCTTGTGCTTCTAAGATTGTGATTCCTTTGTTTCTTTTGGTTCAATTGGTTGTGCATCCCCATCACAAATGTTAAACTATAAATCATTGAAGATGAGAGTGTTCTTTGTTTATCTTGACCATTCAAACATGTGTCATTCTTGGTTAGTGTTGTGCTAACAATTATTTTTATTGAATGCATTTTTACTATGATTGGAGATGAATTAATTCCTTATTGATCCAAAAGGGTTATTTTTATATATATGACCAGACCTATATACCAAACCTCTCGATATGCCCATCCTTCCTATTTACCTAATAATATGTGGAATAAGCTTGTCCTTTATATATACCCAATAACACGTGAAAGATGCATTAAATTATGTGAAAGCAAAGTGATACATGACACTTAGGTAGTACGTGAAAAATATTCATTTTTATATGATTTTTTTTATGAGAAGTCCTTGTGCGTGGGTGTAACAACCCTATATACTTATAAATTATTAATTTCAAGATTTATGTTTAGTGATAGATATAAATGGGTAATGGAAGGAAATGAGAAAATAAAATCAGTACTTATTTCTCCCTAGTGATTTATAGGGATGATGCCACAAGCATCATTGTTGCAGATATATTAGGTGATAGATATAATAGTTCAAGCATGATGACAATACTTGTAAAAGCAAATAAGAGGCACCATTAATACCAGATATTATGCTTACATAATATGTTTTGATTTTGTTTTCTTTGACACAATTTAATTTACTTTCTTCAAAATTTAAAAAGGTTTACACAATTATGACTTATCAACAAGTCAAAAATTAAAAAAATCCCTTATTTTGAAAGATTTTATGAATTTAAGAATTTAAATGAAACTTACCTTAGATGAAATAAATTTGAGTATATAAATAAAAAGGTCATACCAAACTCCACCAAATGTAAGGCAATGTGGAGAGAGTAGTGTTATCACCCTGGAGTGCACCCTATCTGAGGATGTGCAGATCACACCCTCACTCCAGTTGATACAATGGGAACTTCTCAGAGTGTGGGTGACTCTTTCATGAGAAGAACCTCTAGAGAGGGTTGGTTCCCTTTAGATTTATCAATTATATCAAATCTATTGTGATTTATTTTTGTGATTTTGGGGTGAAAAGGGGAAGAGGAAACTTAAAATAAATTCTAATTAAAAGGGGGTGATACACCTGAATTGTCAAAATCCTCTGAAGTTACTGAAATCAATGCACTCATATAATCAATGAAATTTATATTTTTGTCCTTAAGCAAAAAATGTTTTAGATGAAGGGTTGAAAACCTCTTAAAATGACCTATAAAAAGGTGAGATAGAGAGAGATAGGTGAGGAAGAGACCTACAAAAAGGAGATAAATATCACTTATACATTGCTACATAATCAAATACACACTATTCTTTTGTCAAAACTCAGACATAGAATAAAAACTTCCTTTATTGATAAATGGTCCAGCTTACAATTTCTCTCTTAGCTTCAGGAATTGATTTAAAATGGCTTGATTAAGCCAATAAATATGTCTTAAACCCTAATTACAGTAAATGTGGAGTTCAAAAAGGGGAAGGGTTAGTCTTGGTTGACTCAACTCAAGACTAACTCCTTTTACAATGTTTTAAAATAATAATTAAAAGCTTTTCCCTTTACAAAAATTGCATGCCTTTCAAACTTTGGTGTAGGAATATGGATGGTGGGCCCATTTTATAATCATTATTTAGAATAAACGTTAAATTCTTCAAAATTCATCAAACATGCATGGATCTTCAAGGTTGGCATAGAAGTTTGGATGGTGGGCCCATGTGATAATTCAATTCTCTCCATGCATGATGTTACGCCAATATTCAAACATAGAATCCAATTGATTTGAACTTGAAGCTGAGTTGGAACATTGAAAGTCCTCCTTTGCATGGAAACCAAGAGTAGATGTGGCACTTTGACAAATAGTCAACTAGAGCTCAAGATTAGTCAACCTCAAATAAACCTTCCCTTGCATGAAAATGGACCTTGAGGAATGAAAAGTGCACAAATTTTAATTATAACAGAAGATATATGGCATATAAACTCCCTTTGAACTCTTTAAACAACCTTCTAATATCAAACTCAAACTTAGCCTTTTGACCAATTAAGCCAATTTGACTAGTAAGCCAAATAGGTCCATTTTACAAACACGGACACCATAAAACCTGAAAAAGAAGACATGAAACCTGAAAAAAAAAAAATACACCTGAAAAATAATTCTTCATCATCAAAATTATGATTTTGATGAGAAAAACTTTGCCAATTAGTCAACATGCTTGATTAGGCCAATTTTGCACAATTTCCAGCAAACTAGCCATTTTTCTTGAGCTGATAGTAGCACCTCCAGGATGATTTATGACAAAATTAAGATTTTAAAATGAATAAAAATTTATAATATTCGATCTCTAATGATTAGATTATGTTAAATTTCCTTGTACTTCATTTTACACACTTTTTTCCACAAGAAATGTGAATTTTTCCCTCATTCATATAGATCCATATATAAAAAATAAATTTATTTAATCCTATCAGAGTTTAATTGATGTTTGAAAAGGTTTTAGGTTGATTCATACTGATTTTATTTCAATAAAATCCACTTTTCTCAAAACTGGTTTTTAAGGTGCTTATGAAGGTTCTAAAGCTGGAACTTCAAACTGATGATTCATGAGGTACAGACCTAAAAATATTGAAAAAAATTATATTTATGTGTATAAAATTTACCCCTATTACATCTAGGCAAATATTAGACTCCCATGTGAAAGATATGAAAAGTTACCATGTAAATGAAGTTTGCCTATGGAAAATTGACTGCATTCTAAGTTGCCTACGTTCTTAGCGATTGTTCATAAAGTTCAGCCTCTCATATGATCTCAATTGTTCATGAAGTATAATTCTATATGGGTATTCAAAACATACTAGGATAATTTTTCCCAACTCCACATGTGGTGAACAAAATGAGCATCTGAACAGGTGGCTTAGAAGGGTGCCTAAACCACAAAAAGTGAAAAAGTTTATAAAAATGAAAATATCTCCTTAAAATATTAAAAAATCCTTAAAATATCATTATATTACCTATACCATGCTATCAAAGCACTCTGAAAACACATTTTGCTTGAAAAGTCAAAAATGCCCTTTTTGGCCTAAGTGCCTGCAAAACACTATATGAGCATGGTTTGCATAAAATTTGGAGTTTTTACACTCTATATAGGTATTATTGTGATTTAAAAACATCATCCCACACTTATAAATCTTTTAATTGGCACTAGAAGCTTCTGAAGCACTCCGAGATGAAGCATGCTCCAATGGTGATCTGCAATGAATAGGCTAAGGTTTGAGATAAAATAGTGAATATGTGAACTTATTAAATGGATATTAATTTTTTTATGATGGTTACCTAACTCATGATTAACTTTTTTACAAAATTTTAGGTCTTAACTCCACTTGTAGCTCCTAAAATCTTCAATTTACTCCAAATTTTGACCTTTCGTACATGGACTGTTTGCATTTTTGACTGAGTTTTTGTGTTTTGAAGGTGAATTTTATGGATTTATAAGCTAAAAAGGTCAAAATAATATTAATTAATCTCAATATTCCTTTAAATAGTTTTTAAATAGTCTCTACCCCTATTTTCAAGCATGATAAGATCTCCAAACAAGGCATTTAGGCATAGAAATGACTGATGTTTTGCTATTAAAGTGAAAATTGATCATGTTTGAACAATAATTGAGGTAAAATAAACTTAAAAACATGTTTTTAGACCATCTCAATAAAATAGGAACCCCAAATCCTCTCCTTCAAAGCAAAAATGACTCAAACCCAAGCCTCTATAGGCTTCCAACTGAGCATAATCCGCACAATGGCTTGAGTACTTGACTATAGGTGACTAAAATTAGGTAAAAATAATTGTATTCATACTCATGATAATAACTTAAAACTCTCATGTTTTTAAAAATCATTACTATCCATTTGACATGATATCTTGAAACAAACAACCCTTTACTAGGCCATTGTATTGGAAAACTCCTTCATTGGATAACTGTAGGCCTTATTTGTAACTTGAATATTTTATATTCCCCTTTGTTCCATTAAATATTGAAATTCAAAACTGACTACTTATTTAAGATCAAGATAACCTCCTACATGATAAAGATCTCTCTTATTGCCAAAATTGCTTTTATATAGTCACATCACAGGCCTGTTGGGCTTTTAGGATTGTAGATTAGTTTATTTTGTGAAATGAACTGCCCATAACAATATTTTAAAAGTGAAATTAAATGAATTTAACCATATCTTACTCACTTCACAAGAGTGTCTACTCTTATGCCCCCTCATGATGAAAAACCTAGGTACCACAAACTCTCATAGACTTTTGCCATTATAAAGGTATGCCTATTGGTCAACCTACAAGTTGTATGGTTGTAGGCTCTTAATCAGTGATGTAATAACATGATTTCCTTTATTTAGATTATACCATACCTCATTATATCATCCCATTGATCATTTCATTGTTAAGAACTCAGTCTTAAACCCTAGAAACACACAACTTTAAAGAACCCCTATTTGACTATGCTTGCTCTTTTTCATACTAGTACAGACTGAGTACTAGCTTTATACTTAGAGGAGGCCAAAAGGAGAGTCTTAGGATGAAATTATGACTCATGAAGATATCAATAGGTCTCATAGCTGAATTGAAACCTGAAACCCTCTCACCTTGACCACTCTTGCATTTAAGCTCATTATAGGTGAATTGTGTTTAATAAGAACTGTAAGTGTTAACCAATATTCAACTTAGGCTTGTTTTGAAACTTTAAAAAGCCTATTTCCCCATGAAAACATACAAAGGTTTCTCTTAATATCAAATATGTTCTATCAATCCAAACTCCACCTCTTTAAAACCTTTAAGAGTTCAACCTAAAGGAAATTAAGCCTCACAGGCCTGTAGGTTACATTCAAGGTTGTAAGTACACCTTTGAGAGGGCTGTGGGCTATTTTGTGGTTCTTTAAATCCTTTAGTGGACTTGGTATACTCTTTTCCCCTTTTATCATAATGAATAATTCTCCCTTTATGCATACTACTTCCTTGCCAATCAAAACTTCCCTCTTAGATAGGTTCAAGATCATCTCATCTTTGCCATTAGGCTTCCTTATAGGGTACATGCCTGTTAAAGGATGGCTGTAGGATGTTATATCTTTCTAGGTACCCTCTGTCACCTAAGTTGGAAAGTTGTTTTATTTCTTAACCTAATCCAATCATCATTATGATCATGGGATCCTCATTAAACAAGAAAACCTCCTATAGTAGAAAACTCTCATTGGTACTTGATTGTGCTTTGGGGTAGCTTTCCCTTGAATGACAATAGAGTTTAACTACTAGTTGTAGGTCACTCCTCTTCAATCTTTCTTTGAAACCTAACATGTCTTGAAACCTTTGATATTTCCACTTGTAAATGAAAAACCTAAAATCAATGACTATGCCACTCTTTATCCCTTAAAAATGTATTATAGACTACCCAAACCCTTAGCTATAGCATGACTTTGCTTAGTTGTAGGTATATATGGCTGTAAGTGCTCATGGAGACTGGGTATACCCTTCTTGGAACTTTGATATACTTGTGATGACCTCACCACCTGAAACTTCATGAGATTTGATGCATCCAAAAACTTGAACATTCATTGATGATCAACCAGTTTTGTGAAAGTTAATGCCTCTAGCCATTAGGCTTTCCTTTATGTAAAGAACCACTACCCCTGCCTTGACTATAGGGTTAAAATTAGTGTTGGCTGTAGGTGGCCTTTTCCCTAATTTAGGTTTGTTTAAAGTTTGAAAATTTCATTCCTCCATGTGGTGATGCCTTTGTCAACCTTTGCTCTCCTATGTGAGTGATCTTTTGCTTTGCATAGTCTTCAAGAAGCTTGCCTTCACTTTGAAAACATTCAAGATAAACCCTCATCCTTCACCTTTGACTGTATAAACCTATTTTTAGTGTACTATTGGTGTCAGGGTCCAAATTAAAGGTCCATGTAGTCCTTCTTAACCGTATGTTAGATTCCTTCTTGCATCTTGCATTGAGGCTTCTACTAGACCTTGAGGAAGGTTTGTCTTTATTTTGATTCTCCATTGAACTTGTATAGCCATAATTTGGCTATGTATGGCGACTGTGATATCACACTGTATGGAAGGAATCTACAAATGCCTTTAAAGGAGGTCTAACACTTGATTTTCTTGATTCCTCCTTTATGTGATTACTTGATGCCCTCATAATTATAAGAAGGCTTTCCCTACCTTGGATTATTTGACCATACCCTAACTGAGTTAACTCTTGTTGTATGTACATCATTCATAATTATACTTATGCCCTTGAATATCTACAAACACCTTATCATGCTCATTATGCTCCTTGATCTACCTTTGGCTCCTTGACAATGGAACTATGGATTGGAGGTGGGGTGAGGGGTGAAAAGATGGGGGGAACATATGATGGAGGGTATAAAAAGTATGAAAACATAGTGAAAAGGGTGGAGTATGGCATTGGAATGAGGTGAAAGAAATGGAGGTGGGAAAGGAGGGTAAGAAAGCATGACAAGACAAGGAGAGAGAGAGTATGCAAACATGTATACCTAATCATCATACCATCACAAAATGGAGGCCATTGGAAGAGAGAAAAAGGCCAAAAATGAATCATAGTTTTCTTTAAAAACCTCAAAATTTGCAAAGAAACCTTAATTTATGCTAAACTAGCTCGTTGATACACTATAATTCATAGAGATAAGCTTCCTTAGCCATGAATATTGGAGGATATTTGATGAATTATACATGAAACCGTGATTGAAACTTTGTAATCACAAAATTCTTGAAATATTAAAGATAAAAATCTTCTCCTTTGACCATAAAATTCTCTTTACAAGCTTGCCAATTGCAGATTTGGACTAGTTGAGTTTATGATTTATGTTTGACCTTAAATTGGATTAATAACACCTACAATAAACCATGGAAGGGCATATAAAGTCCTCAAGATTCTGGAACAAATTGAATTTTTTTGAAACTCTACCCAGGTGAAGAGAAATTGAAGAAAAACAACTGCCTTTCTAGTTACTAGGCAACATAATTTGACTTGACTTCAACTGGATGGTTCTTGATCCTGGATAATAAAATTTATAAACCAATTAAATGATCAAGAATCCATCTGAGTCTACTTTCTTCACCCTAAATTTGAGAGTTGTACCTTTCTCCAGTAGACCGTATTAGTAGAAAACCTATAGGCATATCTCTCTATGCCAACAAGTAAGAAATAAAAAAGAAGCTAGTTTAGGGTCTGCATGACCATGAAACACCATGGAATTCCTGATGAATCCTGGTAATGCCTTGCAAAAGACTTTCCCAGCCCTGGATGTATGAATTCTGTAATCTTGCTTGCAAATGAGTGAAAAAAGAGTCATTTTGCCATTTTAAAAGAAAATTCTTCCTATCCACCACTTGGAAAAGAAAATTTGAGAACAATTTCGTGGCATTACATGCAAAAATACAAAATTTTACCTTTTTCATGTTTTAAACTTTTAAAATGGCACGTGTGAGCTATTTTGGGCTATAAAACATATCAAAACACCTTTTTAAACTTTGAAACTTAAGACTTAGGATAGATTCACATTTTTGAACATTAATAAAGATATTTTGGTATAATTTGATAACTTTTGAAACTATTTTTTACGCTTTTTAATCCCATTTTGGCATTTTTGACCCAAATTGGCACTTTTAGACCATAATTGACCAGTTTGACAAACTACAAAGGTAAATTAACTATTTTGGGGAAAGTTTCAAATAATAGGGACAGTAATTTGGCCTTGACAGGCCAAATTAATAACAAGTAGTAATATATTTATATATGTTTCTTAAACACCACTTGGAATGCCCTTCTTATAGCTTTCAAGCCATTTTCCTCCAAGAGTTTCAATGCCTCATTACAACCAATGAAATTGATGCCTTTTATAGGAGATTTTAGTTGATTTTTGACTAATTTAATCATTCTTGGAACTCCTCAAAATTATTTTAACCACTAAATTACTTTTCTTGAAAATTTTGATGCCTTACAAGTCTGAACACCACTAGTAAAATCTAGGCTAGAATAAAAAAATTCCTCTTGAATGCCTCAAAACAATGGAGTCAAGTTTAGACAATAAAAATCACTTTATTTTAGGCTGAAATGTTAGTTCTTCTTAGGGAACATTTTACTTATATTTCATAAAATGAAGTACTAATGAAGATAAAATAGTGTTGCATTAATAATGAATTTGAAACATCACTTATATCTATTAGAAA
Source organism: Torreya grandis (assembly GCA_037957365.1). Lineage (NCBI taxonomy): Eukaryota > Viridiplantae > Streptophyta > Pinopsida > Cupressales > Taxaceae > Torreya > Torreya grandis. The sequence continues at coordinate 3,119,709 of JARHVA010001630.1, read as the reverse complement.
CAAAAAAATATGCAGGTTGTATGGCTGAAAATTAGCTTAATGGAGGAAGGAAAAAAATTAGAAAAAACCTATGCTCTAATACCAATGTTAAGCTGGGTAATTGGAGTGCAAAAGAAAATAATATTGGTGCAAACCAAAATTGCATTCAATTCATTGAAAGAGTATAAATATTTCAATAAATAGACCACATAGTGACTATTTAGTTCATCTTCTAAGATAATTGTTCAGATGGCACTAAAAGATAAAAGCATCTACACCTAAGATTATTGTAATATTATTTATAATAATATTACACTATATAAAGCATCTAAGAATCCTAGTCATCTGGTTTCATCTTATAATATATTACCCAACCCATTGGCTACAAAATTTCATGTTCACCTCTTACATCCTTCGTTTCAAGTGCCTATTTTTCATTATATAGTGGAAATGGGGATTTGTCACATCATGTTAGGGATTATTTTTCATGTTTATTTTTTTCACCATGGTGATTTACATATGACCAATGTAATCCCTATATTCTCACAAGATATGACTTAGATTGGTTTACACCCTTCCTATGGGCTCTATGCATCAATTCAATGATTTGGTTAATATGTATTTATCACATTTTTCTATAAAAATTAGTGAATTGTCACATTTTATAAATTTTCTTAAATCAAACAAGGACCTAACAAATGTATTGTTAAATATGTGCTTGAATTAAAAACCATGCTTACAAAAATGACACATCAAATCCCTGATGGAGAACTTCAAAGTATATTCTCAAGGAGTGTGCTCTTACTAGTTAAGAACAAAGTCACATTTTATACTTATGAATCTTTTGATGAACTTTGCCATGTGTTACATAACATTGAGATTAAAGTTATGGATACCAATATGTTAAATTATACAATAATTGCTTCTACATCCATTACCTCCAAATATCAAGAAAAGACAACATTCAAAGCAAAGACTAATGATGTGCCTAGTTTTCAAGCTAAGAATTATGTAAAAAATTTAATGCACTTTCAAAACCAACTGATATAATGATCTTTCCTACTTCACTAACAATTGATAATTTAAAAGATTACTAGACCCACCTCATAATTTGCTTCAATGCTTGATAGAATGTAATGTGATTATTTTATTTGAGACATATCAATTAAATACTACTTGATAATTTCCTAAATGCTATGAAGCAAACCTATATTATGATTATTATTAAGCTTATGAACATTCAACTAATTGATGCTTCAAATTAAAACTTAAGATTCAAGATCTCATCGATAAAAACACTATTTGAATTAAACGCCATAATTATACATTAAATGAATCTATCATAATGCCTAACCTATGATTGAAAATATTTAACAATACATTGCCAAATCATGATACTACAAAAAAAAATCTGCATATGATGAAATCTATACATCATTTTACTTTTCCATATGAGCATGAGATTGCTAAAATCATTGGCATGATTTCGATCTATAAAATTCAAACACCTTCTATTATATTATGTGACATATAGATACAATACAATGATTAAAATAACGGTCCTTTATAAATTCATGGTTTTGGTGACCGTCATCCTTCAATCTCATCTGACATTATGATTAACAATGGTTCTAGTGAAAATCTGATTATGGTGTCATTTTCATCTAGTGTAAGCTATAAAGAACAAGATTTACTTAGTATGGCTACGATACTTTGCAATTACAATGGAATTTCATGCACACATATTGGTGGTATTACACTACTAATTATAGTCAATTATATAACACTTCTAGTTTGGTTTTATGTAGTATTGGATACATGATCATATAATCTATGACTTGGATGATGTTTACCCTAATTCTAGTTTTATCACAAATAAGGAATAAACTATTGTAATGAGTAGATATAAAAATATAAATATGAAAGTATAGAATTTATATCTACCCAACTGGATAATAACAATAACATGAAAACATAATAAATTAAATAAGTTATGCATAGTAAGTAAAAATGATAAGAAACAATCACACCTTTTACATGCTAACTATGCAATTTTTAAAACTTTGATTTTATCTCTATATCCTCTTGGAAACAACATCTCTCTACACAAGTTCATCATGGCAATCTCGCATTGGAAAAAATTATGTTGCTATTCCCATCTCTATTTTTCTACATCTATCTATTCAAGGATGTGAAACTTGATTTTTCTATCACTAGTTTGCCTCCCATTTTCTGATATTCTTATATATGTGTTTCATAGTTTTTATGGGAAGAATGTGTTGAATTATTGATTCATTGTCTTTGACCTAGTTTGGCACTCAAAATAAACAATAAGTTTTGGAGTCGGGAAAATGTCGAATTGATGTTGCAAATTATGTACCTTAACATTCTTGAATCAGACCTCCATGTAATTCTGAGTGAGTGTAAATGGAATAACTCAAGTAATGATTTCAAACATCTTCAAGTTCCTAGAAGTGATGATGCCTACATGAAATATAAAAAATTCATTTGATATAAGGATATGATGAGAGATCAACATAAAAAAATCCATTGTAAGTGTGTACAATATGAATCAATAAAGCTCAACTTGAAGTAAGAGGAATAAAGATATTTGATGTTTGGATTTGCTCTAGATCTTGACCTTGATTTTATATTATTTTTTATTATCCCTTTTGTTATCCTAAATGGTTTAGGATGATTTGTATATATAAAGTACTATAATAATAGTTGGGCACATTAGCTGAAATTTGCAAAGATAAAATAAAAAGTAAAAGACACAGGATCAGTGGCAATGAGAAAAAAAGGACCATAAAGTTAAAATGGATAGAATAACACAAGGAAAAAGTCTTCCCAAGGTGGAATCATGTAGGGAGTGAGTTTGACCTAGAGTAAATAGAGGATCAAATCTTTATGAGGAGCATGATAACAGATGACATTTAGTCCAAAGATTCCAATGGATAGATTCTAACAAGTGTTAGGTGTTATTTTAAGGCTCAAGGATCAAGACTAATGTTGAATTAGATAAGTATTCTAAATATTAAAATATACACAAGTATGCCAAATATTATATATTTAGAATAACACACTATTGATAAGGGTTTTACACAAAATTTAGGTGTCTACATTGTTGTTCTCTCCAAAATCTAGATTTGAAAGCACTCATGAGATTGAACGTTCAAAGAAAAAAATAGAGGACAATGAATGAGAAAAAAATTACCTTCATTAATTTTAGGATTGATGTTGGTTGAGTCTAAGGATTGAGTAGTTTAATCGAATTTATTCTAACAACAACAACTGCTACCACTAGAGGTTCAATTGATATGAGTATTATTACTCTCTTGTTGATAACATGTCTAATTCTTGTTGTTTACTTGATTCAACTGATAAACAAATTAAATATCCTTCACTATAATTAATATCACTCTAGATTGAGGTATGATATCATCAAAAGAACATGAGAGAGAGAGAGAGAGAGAGAGAGAGAGAGAGAGAGAGAGAGAGAGAGAGAGAGAGAGAGAGAGAGAGAGAGAGAGAGAGAGAGAGAGAGAGAGAGAGAGAGAGAGAGAGAGAGAGAGAGAGAGAGAGTAGGGTAGAAAAGAGAGGGTTGTCTTTGATCTAAACAAGCATCTTTATGCCAAAGAATTGAAAGCATGCCTGACCATAATTATACCATGGTGTGCCTGGTCTAGTTATTGTAAAAACATGACTGTAAATCTATTAAGGAAACTGATATGAAGTCATCAATCCATTGAACCCATTCTAAAGATAGACTAAATGACACTCTAAAATTGTTGCACACAATGACTGAGAGAATACTAAAGTAAATAATGAACAAATCTAATAGACTAGTTAAAATAAATGATGCACATTCTAACTATCATTTAACAACATGAATGCTCAAATTGAAGATTATTCAAGTTAATATAAACACATAAAGACTTGTAGAAAATAACACACAAATTTTGAAATTTTTATAGTTGAAAGCACATTAGCAAAAACATAATCTATATGCCACATTCATGTCTAAAATCAAACACAATACCAATCCTAGCATCAATTAACCCACTAAATCAAAATACTAGAGACATTAGATGAGCAAAACATAATCAAATCTGTATTCAACATTCTTAAAGTTTCATATTACAGTCAATCTCTAGGCAAGCAATCAAGGCAAAAATAGAGTAAGAAATAAACAAGTGCACTCCTGTCATGCTTTTTGTAGAATTTTGACATGAGAAAATGACAATCCTTTTATAATAGTATTTCGGTATCCTTTTATAAGCAATTTAGATGTGCTCATGTTCTTTACTTAGGCTCACCCACTAATGGGGAAGTTATAAAACATTCATTGTTAATTGGGGAAATGCATTTGATATTTTTGTTCCTCTAACATATTTGAAGGTGTGCCCATGCTCTTGCAAAAATGGAATTGAATGTTGGCAGCCCAAGGCAGTTAGGATTGCATTAGGATTGCCATTCAATCACATCCTATACCACTAACCACCATGCCTCTTGAAGGTTAAAATTGTTTTATTAGCTCCTCTTTGTCTCTTATGCCGATGATCATTCCTAATGATATTTTGTATGCTAAAATTTTGTCACTGTCATTATGGTATCTATTCTTACATGCCCTGCTCAACTTTAACATGCCTACTATACCTATTTTAATGCCATTTGGCCAATTTTTATCAATCCTACAATTCATTTCCAAATTTAGTGCTTTTGTATTCAATTATGCCTTAAATTCTACCTTTTTTATCGTATTTATGAAGATACAACCTAATTTTATCACTCAATTTGAATACACAGGTCATATGTAGCCTTTTGATGGCTTTATAGTTGGACATGCTATCAAATTTGATCTCTAGGTTGACAAGGTGACTTGACACACCTTTTTATCCATGGGATCTATTTTTATATTTAGCATATCAAAATAAGCCACACGTTCAAATCTTAGCTGAACTACAACCTTATTTTGTCACTCAATTTGGATGCACAGGTCATCCATAGCCTTTAGATAGCTTTAATGGCTAGATGAGCCATCAAATTTGATCTCTAGGCTAATAAGGTGACTTGGCACACCTTATTATCCATTGTATTTATTTTAATCTTTAGCCTATTAGAATAGGCCATGCATTTGAATCCTAGCCTCCAAATTCTTTTGTAAATCCCCCACCATCGATTCTTTACCATTTGGCAGCCATTCATACATCCTTGATCTTTAGCTTTATTCTCTTGGGATTTATCTCTCTTCTGCTTCCATCACGTGGCCTCAATCCATTTTTTCTTAGGCTCTCCTTTGTTTTCCCTGGGTTGTTTCCCTCATCCCCATGGTCTCGATCTCCTAGGATCTCCTTTGTTCTCCTTGGACTATTTTCTCTATCCCTGTAGTCCTAGGCTCTTGAGTTGGCTCCACATGGTGTCATCTCAGGCCTTTAGGCCATAAGAGGCTTTGCTATGTTCGATGGCTCCCCCAAGATTTGGGCTCCTAAGATGATGCCAAATGAAACCATCTTGAGCCTTCAGGGCCAAAGATTTGATCCACCATCTGTCAACTATTCTAGATTCTAGGATTTTGAGAGGTGCCACATGGGACCATCTCGGGCCTTCAAGCCTTGAAGTTATTTCTTATATTAGTAATTATTTCTTACTACTCTGACTTTTGTTAGATCATTTAATATTAAATGGGGTTATTGACCTTTAGCCTTGGTAAAATTATTAAATAATAATAATATATTATATTTTAACATGAGGTGGAAACTTCATGAGAATAAATAATAAATTTATAATTATTTAATAAGTTACTAAAATTTAATTAAATGACTTTATCAGGATGGATGGACCCATTATTTTTACAATGGTCACCTCTATTGGTATTTCAATATAAATAGGGTTTTACCCCTATTATGAAATTAATTTGAATATGAAATTATTTTGTCATATTCAACCTACGAGTTTTGTGAAGGCCATTCTAGGAAGAATTGAGAAGGTAAAAGATTTTGTATTGAGGTTATTGTTGTTTCTCAATTATATGAATAATCATTGTGGGTTTTTTTACCTCCATTGGAGGTTTTCCCACCTAATATCTATGTATCATATGCTTTGCTATTCATTTATCTTTCTAGATATCTTGTGTATTATTTTATAGATTTGTATATGAATTCTTTCATGGCTTGTGGAGTGTAGAAGCTTGGAAAGCAAATTATATTGAATTAAATACAAATATTTGATATATTAATTAATTCAAATAGTTTTATTCAAAGTTTGGGATGTCATTGGCCTAGTGTACGGTCCATGTCTCATGAAGAAATTCAAAAATTGTTTTTTTTCAATCATTTTTAGGCTCGATTGTTGCTAAATAGCAATATTATGCATATTTAAAAAGGTTAATATTTTCTTTCAGACCCTAATAATCCTTTCTCAAGAATCTAGATTTTTTTCTCTACAGGCACCATTATGCAGCCTGGGAGCTTGGAAAAATTCATTTCTTAGCCAAAATTCAATTTTTAAGTTTCCTTCATTTGTAGTAAGAAAAATCAGGAGGATTGACAAAATTTGGAGGTCTCTAAAGGCCTATTCAATTTTTTGTGATAATTTATTCACCTACGAGAGCGCCATTGTGAAATTACAGGTAGGATTTTAAATTCATATAGTCTTGGAAAAGTATTTAAAAAATAAACTATTTATTAATTTCTTTTTTCCAAACCCCAGGTCCCACCTTGGAAAAATAAAGAATTACTTAAAAGTTTTAAAAAAAAAAAAAAAATGTTATTTACATGCACATATAAATATAGATTAGTGCATGTATTACTTTAAAAAGCTTTTTAGAAGAGTTGGTGGTCTATCTTTTTACTAGAACTTACAACTAAGGAAATTCCAAGTTTAAAACTCTCTAAATCAATATTTTTTGACTTGGTCAAAACATTTTTTCAAATTTAATTTTATTTAATTTTAAATCCATTTTTTGGTTCATGTGCCAATTTTTCTCATGTGCTAAACCCTTGACCTGTCATCTAGTTCTTCAACTTTTGACCTAGTATATATATTTTTTGACAAATATAGTCATGTAACTAGTCAATTTATAGGTTGTGATACGTTCCAAACACAGAGTGGTCCATTTTTTGTTTTGAATCCTCTTATTAAAAATTTTACACCTTTTTTAATAATAGTGTTTAAGTGGTCGTTTTGAGTGCAATTCTTTTGACATATAGATTAGTGCAACTTTAATTTATTTTTTTGCATTTAAATTATGTAATTAAATATAATTTCATGTGAAATTCAATTTATTTGGAAAATAATTCAAAAAATCTATTTAAAATAGTTTATTTTTAAGCATTTGTTTATTATCCCGTTTAAAGGGAAGCTATAGCTTTACCTCATTTTTCCTTAGATAAATTTCAAATGCTTAATGGCCTACAAGTTGTGGAATGTTGTCATCAAGACTAGAAAAACCCCTTCTGGATGACATGTGACCCTTGAGCTTACTAATCCATTTCAATAGAAATCATAAGAAGCTATGTCCATTATTTTACAATGTGTTGAGGATGAATTCTTTATTCGCATTGGTAATTAGGAGTCTCCTAGCGATGCTTGAAAACTCCTTGAATCCATGTATGAGGGCACTTATCTTTTGAAGATTATTAAGTTAATCCTTAAATTACTAACTACACCTATGAAAGGTGATGAGAAAGTTATGAATTTTATTGATAAAATTAAAAATATTAAAGCTTAGTTTGATGTAATTATAATTTGATTCAAGATAAATTAATTTATTTTATCATTCAGTTACATATTTATGATAAATTTAGAAATCTCATTTTAATTTTAAATTTTAAATATCAAACTGAGCAAGATATCCCTAATCTTATCACTTTGTCTGCTCTCCTAATTTAAGAAGAGCAAGTTATGATCAATTTTGATTCTAAAGAGAATGCCACTCAGGAACTTCTCACTTTAAATAATATTTTTGATAACACTAAAAACTAGAAATCTAACCCTAATTCTACTAAAGACAAATAAAAAAATAAGAAATCTAGTGATAAGAATCATACACCTAAGTTTAGTAAAAATTTCAATGTGTGGTAAATTTCATCATAAAAAGGAAACTTATTATAAAAATAAGGATAGAATTAACAATCAAACTTCTAAAACTAACAATGGGAATAACTCTAATCAAAACAAGCAGAAGAATTAAAATCCTAATCAGAGTAACAATCAGGATTCAAATGTTATTACTTTATATGCTACTTTATTTGCTTCAAATAAAAATGAGTGGATCTTAGATAGTGGTGCACCGCACCATATGACATGCTTATCTAATATTTTATGTGATTCTATAGATATCTCTAAAATAATTTACTTAAGAGATATAAATTTTTTTAGAAGCAATTAAATAAGGAAAAATAATGTTTTGAAATGTTATAATAAATAATATTTTCTAAGTACCTAAGCTTATAAAAAAATCGTTATCTCATTCCTAACTTACAAATGATAATTTCATTATAACATTACTTAAAGATAATTGGTCCATTATAAATTAATCTGGTTCTTTGATTGTTGAAGGTGTTCAAAAGAATGGTTTATATATCTTTTCTCTTTCTTCTGCATATTTTTTTCATTGTTGTTGTTCCCAAAATCTGTCACTTGTTTTTGGGGACAACATATCAGCTATTTTGGTCCTGCAGGCCAAAATTCTCCCTTTTCTTTTTCAAAAATGTCCTGAGCCTCCAAGCTCTTCAATTATTCAAGCATTTTCAGTCAAGGGACTCGCAGGTTCAATGGGTTCATCAACTTCAACAGGCGGGTTCTCATAAAGGAACAACTTCCAAACACTTAGGCAATTTCAAGGTTGGTTCAACGTCGAGGTTCAACCAAAAGGTCCATTGGTAGGCTTCAAACAAATGGAATGAACCATTGAACCCCGCTTCAGCAAGGTTCAAAGGTTTAACGAGTTCAAAGGTTCAAAAAGATTTAAGCGCTCAACGAGTTCAAAGAAGTTTAACCGCTTCAAAGAGTTCAACGAGTTCTAAGACTTTGGCAAGTTCAAAGTTCAACCACTTTGAAAAGTTCAAATGACTTTAAAAGACTTAAACAAAAGAAGACTTCGAAGAAGAAATATTGAACTGTTGAACCTTGAACCAAAAGAGTTCAAAGTTCAAAGGTTCAACAAGTTCAATAAAGTTTGAGAGATTTAGAAGAACAAAAGATTCAAAGAACAAAGAATGAACCATTGAACCGTTAAACTTTAAACTTCGAAGAGTTCAACGAGTTCAAAGGTTCAATGAGTTCAACAAAAAAGAAAAAGATCCAGAAAGTTTGAAGAACAAAAGATTCAAAGAAAGGGAATGAACCATTGAACCTTGAACCTTGAACCAAAATGGTTCAAAGTTCAAAGGTTTAAAATTTCAAATAATTTCAAAATTTAAAAGGAAACTTCGAGCGAAGGAAGGAAGCAAAAGATTCCAGAGACAAGTTCAAAGAGATGGTTCAACCAATTGAACCAAGGAGCCGATAGGACCACCCGAACCATTAAACCATTGAACCGATGCACTCTCATGGTTCAAAGGTTCAAGGTTAAAAGTGGTTTAAGCGACCAAGTGACCAATGACGTCCTCACAGATGTCAAATTCAAGGTAATAAAATTCTCATTTATTTTCAAATATGGTGCAAAACCTGAAGAACAAACTCAGCGACCGGCCAAAGAAGGAGCCGAAAAAGCCAGTTGAAGGGGAAGAGATAGGTTGAGAGCTCAGATCACGAGGAAGAGATAAAATGAGTTAAGCAAAGAGGGAACAAGAGGGAAGGACTAGAAATATTTGTAGGAAAGTTATTCTAGTAGGTGAAACAATCCACTAGGTGGACATCAGAGAGCGCGAGCACTCAATAGCGCGGCCTATTTTTCTAGATCGAGTAAAGGTGAAGTGGATAGTTGTAAAAATATTAGGGAGAAGACTAGGTGACCCATACTTTGGAGGAGACATTTGAGAATAATTAACATGCCAAAGTTAAGGCTGATGCCCTATTCTAGCATGGCCCCTTTAGAGAATTTCAAATTCATTAGAGGCATTGAATGCAACATGGGCCATTCCATGAAACAAAGTGCCCAAGTATTTTTTGGAGTGATATATATTGTGATCTCTTATTTTATGCAAAGGAGATCTCTCTGTTATAGAAGTAAAACTCTACCCAAATTGAAAGGCATTTCCTGAGACTTTGAGCTCAGATTGTTAATCATATTTCTTTATTTGAATGAGAAAACAAGTGACCTTTCAGACTTTGTGATGGAATAGCTTGTGTTATTTAAGAAATTGTTCTTATGTCTGTTTCCTAAAATTATTCTTGTCTATTTAATTTAACAAGCAGAACTAGTGGAAGTAATCAGGAAGGTATCCTAAAGCCGACTGTGGAGAGACTTTGTGCTGCCACAATGGTCTTTAGTGTGTTATTTTCTATATATGTGTAAAAGATCTTGGGATGACTTTGTGCCCCCATTGTCCTTCATATATTTCACTCTTTGGTAGTTGAGGTGGATACTTTGTCCTACACTTCATTCTGCGGTGTTACTATGCTTTGTTTCAGTGAGGGAAGAAATGAAAGACTTTGTGCTTTCGTGGGTTTCTCATGGTTATAATTACTACCAGGAAGGAATCTGGCTATTGACTGAATATTACTTCTAAAATAAGAGAAGTACCTTCAATAATTACCCAAGATTTCTCCTTTGATATGTGAACATCATCTCTGAAAAAAGAGAGATGGATGGTGTTGTCCTACCCCTGAGTGTTATTTTCAGCTTATATTTATAGTATATTAATATATCATCATTATAGGGAACCTCCCCTTGATGAGAGGAGAGATTTATCCCATCATGATGTGGTAGACCCACACATTTTGGCTGATAAATCTCCTTATGCTGTGGTTGAAACACCTATTTTTCCCATCAGTTAGCTGGTGACAAAATATTCACCCAATAGTTTTTGTTGACTCCATTGGGGACATAAAAAATTTGCACAATTTGAAGCCTCAAGCTTCAGATTGAAGCATCACCTGTATCTTATCCATTATCATTATAGCCTTATCCATTTCCATTATATACTCTGAGCTTCGAAACCAGAGATGCTGGAGATCGAGTGTTTCATTTCAAAAGTTAATTCTCTGGAAGCTCCATGCCAACTAGAAAAAATGCACAGTTCAAAGCCTCAAGCTCTAAACTGAAGTAGGGCCAATTCTTTTCTATTTTTATTCTACAATCTGGTAGCTCCATGGTATATAAGAAGCTAGAGATCTAAAGGTATTGTTGATCCTATATTTGAGTTGGTACAACAAAGTAATTTTGATCTATTTCCTTCACCATCTCGCCCCCAATGAACTAGGAGTCTTCCTCCTACCAACAACAGGTCACCAATACAAGGCAAAGATTCTTTTTCCTCTGATAGCAAAACTTTACCTATACATACTCCACCCAAATTTGTTATACCCCCTTCACAAGTCATATAATGGTAGCTCAAGGCCCTTCGGGTAACTCTTTTGGCCCACTCAATTTAACTCTACCTCTACATGAGCTACCACACAGTTCAAAGAATATTTTTTCCAAATTGTTTAGTGATGGGAGAGTTCATTCTGATGAAAATATTACAGTCTTCAACATAGCTTGTGGCATGATAAGTGTGGAGTATGAAAATTTAGCAGTTAGGCTATTCATAGAGACATTACAAGGTGCTATTATAGACTGGTTCTACCATCTGTAGGCTCGGTCAGTGACTGACTGGATCACTCTCAAAGCCAAATTTGAAGCTGGGTTCAAGCCTATAGAAGATGTGCATGCCCTGCTGGCTTAACTCACACAAATTAAGAAGGAGCCTCATGAACCAATGAGAGATTTCATAGCCAAGTTAGACAAGCTGAAGAATAGGATTCTTATAATTGCTTAGCCAACAACTGAGAATCTCAAATGCTTCTTCATCAACTCTCAGCTGCCTAAAGTGAGTTTTTTGCTGAGACATGCTAGCCATATAGACCTTGCTACAGTGCAATATTTAGCTACTAAGGTGGAAGATGATCTCACCTTAGTGGGAAAGATAAGGAGAGATCCTAATAGAGGTAAATATTCTTCATGCTTTGAATATCCATCTATAGGTACCACTGATCTAATGGTGCAAAAGCTGGAAAATGAGTTGCTAGCTCTTAGAAAGCAAATGATGCAAGGGATGTCTACTCCTCCTTCATATCGAGATATACCAAGGAGGACATTCCCCAATCAGTCATACTAGGGCATCACTGTAAGGAATCAAGGGCATCCAAGTCATCTTCCTCCCTCTTAGGAGAAACTTGCTATTGAAGCAGCTCCAACCAACTCATCAGTTGGATACCTTGAAACAGAATCATTTTTTTTTCCAATCTGAGTTGAACTAGGAAGATGGCACTGATCTCTTTATGGAAGACCAAGATGAATCAACTGGTGACTCCAACATTAGTTTCTTGAATTACCCAGATGAACCTAGAAGTAAAGGTGAAGCATTTAATGGATCATATGCTATATTCACCTAGTCCCAGAACTAGTTAACCTAGCAAGTTGATAAGAAAAAAATAGAGGAGCGATCTCAACCAGCAATTTCAATTGCTAAGCAAGGAACCACTCTTCTCTTTCAAAGGACTCGGTGATTGCTAAAAAAGTAAGTACCCCAAATGTTTTTGCACCTTCTACTTCAAATCCTCAGACCAGTACCACCCCTCCTAAAAACTAGAAGGATGAGCTACCTTCCCCTATTCCTAATTCATTTCAGACCTTTGATATAATCGACCATGTCAAGAAAACCAAAATTCAAATGTCTAAATTTGAATTCTTGCAATCCAACCCTGAGCAGTTGGATAGGTTGGTTCAATGTGTGAAGGATAAAGTCATCCCTATAGGACAAGAAATTATGAGAGTAACTCCTGGTCCCCCCAAGAACACATCCACCCAGAATAACCTTCTCATTACTCCTCTTACTACTCCTAGGAAGATAGAACGATTTTATGTCTCCCTATTGATAAACGGTCATCAGCTGAACAATTGCATCATAAACTTAGGTGCATCTGACAATGTCATGCCGACCAAAGTGGTATAATATCTTGGACTCACACTGACCAAGACCTTTAGGAGTTGTTTCTCCATGGAGAACAAATAAGTGCCACTGCTAGGACAAATCAAGGATGCTTAATTTGTATTTGTGGCATTCTTGAATAAGAGAATTAAAATGACAGTCCTAGTGGCTGAAGTCCTAGCCTCCTACGACATCCTTCTTGGTCAAAACTTTTGCAAGGATGGTGGAGAAATAAGCATGGACCTATCTAAAGTGAGGATCTTGGTCAAAGGCATCATGCAGAGATTGCTCCCTGAGAAGGAGGTAAAATATGTTGTCACTCAAATATCAGCACCTGAAGCTCAAATTCTATTTGAATATTCAAGCATGGGTAATTACTTCCTAACTACAGAGGATGTTCCTATCCTAGCTGATGAAATTTATGAATATGATAGTCTAACAATCAATCCAGACAAAATAGCAGAAGACTTAATAGAGCATAGTGCAAGCCTAGAGGAATCTTCCCCTCCAAACGAAGAAAAATCTAAGGAAAAATTAGTTTTTGATGATGTCTAGATTATAGAATTTGATGATAGTTGTTCCTCTACCGATTTTGGAGTTGATATTGTGTTGATATCTCCTCAAGAAGATATTTTTCTTTCTTCATACATGTTACAATTTAGCAACACCAATAATACTACTGAATATGAATCGCTGCTGCTCAAATTGAAGACTGCCCAAAACAGGGGCATCAAACTCCTTCACACTAAAAGAGATGCTGAGCTAGTGGTTTGTTAGGTGAGGAACCTGTATCAAACTAAAAATAGAAGATTGCATCATTACCATAATCTAGTTTGGGATCAAATTAAAAGCTTTGATGCTTTTAGTATCTCTACAGTGCCCAGAGAATTCAATGACTGAGCTGTTGCATTAGCTATTTTGGTGACTCTCTTAGTTTCTCACCAAGATTTTGAAGGAGACAAGTACACCATCAAACTAGTCTTTCAACCAAGTGTTCCTGACAATGCCAATCATTGGCAAGTGTTCAAAGATGACAACCAAATCATTGCCTTTCTAGAAAAAATAACAACTTTAAACAACTTCATTTCAAAGGCAATGAACCTCTACCATGGAAATCAGCTCAAAAAACAATTCCAAACATAGGTGAAGAATTCCTGTAGCTCAAAGGGAATAAAATCCCAAAAGGACTGGTTTCTCTTGAGAAGTTATTTGATAAGCACGATAGGTTCATCAAGCAGCAACACAATGATTTAAGTTCCTCCCAGGAGTTTGATCAAATAGATTTGGGTACCAAGGAAAGTCCCAAGATGGTGAACGTTGAGAAATGTTGCATTCTTGAGGAGAAGTTCAAATTTACTGTCCTATTTTTCCAGTACATAGATGTTCTAACGTACTCCTATGATGATCTAAAGTCACTCAGAACTGAATAAATTTACCATGAAATTCCTCTCAAGAGTGATCCAGTGCCTTACAAGCAGAAATCCTGATAGTATAATCTAAAGATATCAGGTACTATTCTATCTAAAATATAGAAAATGTTGAACGTTAGAATAATTTTTCCAATCCATCATTCCACATGGATTGCAAACATAGTCCTTGTGAGAAAAAAATGGAAAAATTTGCCTTTATGTGGATTTCAAAAACTTGAATCAATCCTCTCTAAAAGATAACTACCCTCTGCCCATCATGGATCAAGTACTTCAGACGGTGACCAGTTCAAAGATGTTATCAATGTTAGATGACTTATCCGAATACAATCAAGTGGAAGTCAATAAATCAGACCAACATAAGACTGCCTTTACCATGCCTTGGGGCAGCTTTGCATATCAAAGAATGCTATTTGGTTTGTTAAATATTGGCACCACTTTCCAAAGAGCAATGGACCTTGATTTCAGAGATGAAATGGGTAAGTTCATTGTGGTATACCTTGATGACTTGACTGGCTTTTCCAAGCATCACCCTGATCATATGTGTCATCTATAACAAGTGTTGGGATGATGTCACCAGAATGACATTTCTCTAAATCCCAAGAAGTCTATTTTTGGAGTAACAAAAGGGAAACTTCTCAGACACATTGTATCTCGAGAAGGCATAAAAATTGACTCAAAAAGAGTCAAATATATCCAAGAGCTTACTCTACCCACAAGTAAGACTGTAGTTCACTCTTTCTTCAGAAAGGTGATTTTTTTATGAAGGTTCATTCTTGAGTTTGCCGAGAAGACTCACCACATTGCAGACATGATGAAGTGAAATACCACTTTCAGCTGGACTGAAGAAGGAAAATTAACATTTCGAGACATCAAGATAGATATTGCCCATGCCCCAATTTTGGTTTGTTCAGATTACACCAAAGGCTTCATAATGTATAGTTATGCTTATGAAAACACACTTTTAGCAATTCTAGTTCAATAGAATAAAGAAGGTGTGGAATCTCCCATATCCTTCATGAGCTGTTCCCTCAAAGCTCATGAGCTGAAGCATTCAAACATGGAGAATCATGCTTACATAGTGGTAAAGGCAGTAAAGCACTTCTATTTTTACATCCTTAACTCACACATGGTTGCCATGGTTCCTGATACAACACTCAAGTCCATATTAACTCAACAAGAGTTTGGAACCAAAAGGGGCAATTAGATTGCTAAAATCTAGGAGTTTGATCTGGTTATCAAACCAACAAAGCTTGTATAGGGAAGGGGCCTCTGTCAATTTATTGCTGACAACATACTAGAAGAAATAGGGCATGAAGGAATGAAGGTTGAAGACACACCAATAGTCCTCTTTGTAACCACCACGAATGAGTGGTATTTGAATATTGCTCATTTCCTTACCTATGGTGAGTGTCCTACTCACCTGTCTCATAAAAAAAAGAGGACTATTAAGTTAAAAGCTATCAATTTTGTCCTGCAAAAAAATGGTCTGTATAAGAAAAATCTTGATGGAGTATTCCTTCACTGCGTGGACAAAGTGCAACAGAACAAGATTTTGAAATCCTTCCACAATTTGGCTTGTGGAGGACATTTTTATATGCCTATGACTATCCATAAGATTTTATGAGCTAGGTATTATTGGCCTACCCTATTTCAAGATGCATACAAATGGGTGCGTAAATGTGAACTATGTCAATAGTTCATTGGGAGGCCCAAATTGGTTGCATTGCCTCTCAAGCCAGTAGTAATAGAAGAGCCATTTCAGCAATGGTAAATTGATTTCATAGGTGCTGTAAACTTGTCTTCAAGTGATGGATATGATTATGTCCTCACAGCCATAGATTACTTCACCAAATGGGTGGAAGCTATTCCAGCCAAGCATGCTACTTCAGAAGTAGTATGCAATTTTCTCAAAGAAAACATCATTACCAGGTTTGGGGTCCCAACCAAGATTATGACTAATAATGCAGCATGTTTCTCTTCTCATGAGATTACCCAGTTCTATTTTTATTATGGGATCACCCTCTCCCACTCTTTTGACTATTTTCCACAAGGAAATGGTCAGGCAGAATCAAGCCAAAAGAGCCTGGCGACCATCATCAGGAAGCTAGTAGATGAAAACTAACGAACCTGGCATAAAACATTATTTGATGCTTTATGGGCAGACAAAATTATGCCCAAGAGGGTAATAGGTATGTCACCTTTCCAACTTCTGTATGGTCTCAATATAGAGATACCAGTCACCCTGGAATTGTCAGGACTAAAATTGGCAAAGGCAGTTGAAGATTAGACATATGAAAGCTCCATCGACAAGAGGATCATGTGCTTGACTGAGCTGGATGAGAAAAAAACTATGGTGGTGGACCTAATTGTTGCACATCAAATTTTGGTGAAGAAGCTCTTCGACTAAAAAGCAAAAACCCATGATTTTTAGATTGGTGATCAAGTTCTGTTATGGGACAAGAGAAGAGAACCAAAGGGAATGCATGGGAAATTTGATTTCTTATGGAGAGGCCCATTTGCTATTCATCAACTCAATGGTAAAAATAGTTTCTTGTTGAAGTATCAAGATGACACGTCCTTTTCTCTGCCTCATAGTGGGCAACATCTGAAGCACTTCAATTCTTGAAGTATCAGATAAGTTTGGTTGTACATTTATATATTTATTTAGTCTTTAGTTCTATTTGGTGCTTTTCATTTTCATTTCTTTTTGGCACCTTTTTTTTTGGGTAGCATGACTCCATAGCCCAATGGCATACTTAAAGGCACTGGAGATTATGGATTCTACTCCCTTCGATTATTTTTACAATCAATGGAAGTTTCCCAACTGGAGCCAACTATTGTTCCCAAAATCTATCACTTATTTTTTGGGACAACATATCAACTATTTTGGTCCTATTGGCCAAAATTCTCCCTTTCCTTTTTCAAAAATGTCCTGAGCCTCCAAGGTCTTCAATTATTCAAGCATTTTTAGTCAAGGGACTCACAGGTTCGACGGGTTCAACAACTTCAATAGGCAGGTTCTCATAAAGAAACAACTTCCAAATAGTTAGGAAATTTCAAGGTTGGTTCAACATCGAGGTTCAACCAAAAGGTCCATTGGCAGGCTTCAAACAAATGGAATGAACCATTGAACCATTGAACCTCACTTTAGCAAGGTTCAAAGGTTCAATGAGTTCAAAGGTTCAAAAAGAGTTAAACACTCAATGAGTTCAAAGAAGTTCAACTGCTTTGAAGAGTTCAATGAGTTTGAAGACTTTGGCAAGTTCAAAGTTCAACCACTTTGAAAAGTTCAAACAGCTTTAAAGGACTTAAATAAAAGAAGACTTCAAAGAAGAAAGATTGAACCGTTGAACCATTGGACCTTGAACCAAAAGAGTTCAAAGTTCAAAGGTTCAACGAGTTCAATAAAGTCTGAGAGACTTAGAAGAATAAAGGATTTGAAGAACAAAGAATGAACCATTGAACCATTGAACCTTGAACTTCAAAGAGTTTAACGAGTTCAAAGTTTCAACAAGTTCAACAGAAAAGAAAAGGATCCAGAAAGTTTGAAGAACAAAAGATTCAAAGAAAGGGATTGAACCATTGAACCTTGAACCTTGAACCAAAATGGTTCAAAGTTCAAAGGTTCAAAGGTTCAAGGAATTTCAAAATTTTAAAGGAAACTTCAAACAAAATAAGGAAGTGGAAGATTCCAGAGACAAGTTCGAAGAGATGGTTCAACCGATTGAACCAAGGAGCCGATAGGATCGCCCGAACCATTGAACCATTGAATCGATGCACTCTCATGGTTCAAATGTTCAAGGTTCAAAGTGGTTCAAGCAACTAAGTGACTAATGATGTCCCTATGGATGTCAAATTCAAGGTAATAAAATGCTCGTTTATTTTTAAATATGGCACAGAACTTGAAAAACAAACTCAGTGACTAGCCAAAGAAGGAGCCAAAAAAGCCAGCTAAAGGGGAAGAGATAGCCTGAGAGATCAGATCATGAGGAAGAGATAAAATGCATTAATAAAAGAGGGAACAAGAGGGAAGGACTAGAAATATCTGTAGAAAAGTTATTCCAGTAGGTGAAATAGTCCACCAGGTGGACATCAGAGAGCTTGAGCACTCAATAGCACAACCTATTTTTCTAGATCGAGTAAAGGCGAAGTGGATAGCTACGTAAATATTAGGAAGAATACCAAGAAGCCCATACTTTGAAGGAGACATTTGAGAAGAATTAACATGCCAAAGTTAAGGCCGATGCCCTGTTCCAGCATGGCCCCTTCATAAAATTTCAAATGCATTCAAGGCATTGAATGCAGCATGGGCCATTCCATGAAACAAAGTGCCCAAGTCTTCCTTGGAGTGCTATATATTGTAATCTCTTATTTTATGCAAAAGAGATCTCTTTGTTATAGAAGTAAAACTCTGCCCAAATTGAAAGGCATTTCCTGAGACGTTGAGCTCAGATTGTTAATCATATTTCTTTATTTGAATGAGAAAATAAATGACCTTTTAGACTTTGTGCTGGAATAGCTTGTGTTATTTAAGAAATTGTTCTTATGTCTATTTCTTAGAAGCATTCTTGTCCATTTAATTTAACAAGTAGAATTAGTGGAAGTAATTAGGAAGGTGTCTTGAAGCTGATTGTGAAAAGACTTTGTCCTGCCACAATGGTCTTTAGTGTGATATTTTATGTATCTGTGTAAAGGATCTTGGGATGACTTTGTGCCCCCATTATCCTTTGTATATTTCACTCTTTGGCAGTTGAGGTGGATACTTTGTGCTACACTTCATTTTATTGTGTTACTACGCCCTATTTCATTGAGGGAAGCAATGAAAGACTTTGTGCTTTCATGGGTTTCTCATGGTTACAATTACTACCAAGAAGGAATCTAGCTGTTGACTAAATATTACTTCTAAAAGAAGAGAATTACCTTCAAAAATTACCCAAGATTTCTCTTTTGATCTGTGAACATCATCTCTGAAAAAAGAGAGAT
This sequence comes from Torreya grandis, assembly GCA_037957365.1. Lineage (NCBI taxonomy): Eukaryota > Viridiplantae > Streptophyta > Pinopsida > Cupressales > Taxaceae > Torreya > Torreya grandis. Next base: position 3,100,238 of record JARHVA010001630.1, on the reverse strand, counting down.
GGATGGTGTTGTCCTACCCCTGAGTGTTATTTTCAACTTATATTTATAGTATATTAATATATCATCATTAGAGGGAACTTCCCCTTGATGAGAGGAGGGATTTGTCCCATCTTGATGTGGTAAACCCGCATGTTTTGGTTGATAAATCTCCTTATGCTGTGGTTGAAACACCTATTTTTCCCATTAGTTAGCTAGTGACAAAATATTCACCCAACCATTGCATAGCAAGAATGAATCTCAATTATGACATGAAAGATTAGAACATGTTAGTTTTAAAAGTTTCATAATATGTCTACAAATAATCTTGCTGTTGGGCTTCCTTCTATCCTCTCTCATCATGAAACTTGTGAGGGTTGTTTATGTGGTAAGCAACATACTAACCCCTTTCAAAAGAATCATGATGTGAATTGCTCACATCCTTTAGAATTGATTCATAGTGATGTTGTATGACTTCTTGAATTTGTATATCTTAATGGTTCTTTTTATACTATTACTTGTATTGATGATTACACTAGAATTATTTGATCTTTTTTCATTAAAAAAAATCTGATGTGTTATCTAGATTCAAAAAATTTAAAGCTAGTGTTGAAAATACCTCTAATTTTTCTATTAAGAGATTAAAAATAGATAATGGTGGTGAATATGTTAGTAAAGAGTTTGATTCTTTTTTTTTTAATTAATTATGGTATTCAAAGGGAACTAACAACTCCCTATTTCCCTCAGCAAAATGGTATTGTTGAAAATAAAACTTGTACCATCATAAAAATGACTAGAATAATGTTGTAATCTGCAAATGTTCCTAATTTTTTATGGGCTGAATCCATGAATATTGCTATGCATATTTTAAATAAATTCCCTATCAGATCTTTGCATCTTTCTATCCATTTAGAAACATGAAATAAAAATAAACCTAGTGTGGCTCATCTCAGGATCTTTGGCACTCCTACTTCTATATTTATTCCTAAAGTTAAAATAAAGAAGCTCAATCCCATTTCCTATTCTTGAATTTTTTTAGGTTATGGAGGTAAGACAAAAGATGTGAGAGTGTATGATCCTTGTAAACATCAAATCATTGAGAATAGGAATGTTCTTATTCTTGAAAAATCTTTTTGTGATCCCTCTGTGGATCCTCCTCAATGTTCCTCTATTGATGAACTTGACTCTCATGTTTCTCCTTGTGATGAAATGACTACCCTTGAGGGAGTTGATCCAACTTTGGATAACTTAGAGTCTGAGGAACCCCCTGAGTTTTATGTTCAATCTAAAATACCTAAATGGTTAGAATTCTGAATTCAATCTTCTAATGTTGATAACCTTAATAAATTAACTAGAAGTCAACATTATTATCATGCATTAATGACTATATATGAATATGAACCTCAATCATTTGAGGAAGCCACTTAAGATGATAGATAGAATGTTGTTATGCAAACTAAATATAATGCCTTAATTAAAAATTAAACTTTGGATATTGTCCTTCCTCTACCTAAAAGACATTTTGTTTGTTTTAGGTGGATTTATAAGTTCAAATATAATTCAATTGATAATATTGATAAATTTAAAGCTAGATTAGTTGCTCGCAGGTTTACTCAAAAACCTGAGATTGACTATGTTGAAACCTTTACTTCTGTAGCAAAAATGAGTACTGTTAGACTTCTTATTTCTCTTGTAGCTCAAAATGGTTGGGTTTTCCATCAAATGGATGTCAAAAATACATTTGTAAATGATGATTTAGAATAATAAATATACATGACTCAACCTAAAGATTTCACTAACCTTAATAGAGAACATTATGTATACAAGTTAAATAAACATTTGTATGTTTTAAAATAAGCTCATCGAGCTTGGTATTCTAAAATTACTTATTTTTTCAAAGAATTGGGTTTTTCTAATTACTACTCTGAAAATGATCTCTTTATTAAAATTGAAAATAGCTATTTGATTCTAATTGTAATATATGTTGATGATTTTTTGATTACTGGCAATCTAACTAGTTTAATTCATAAATATAAAGATAAACTAAGTCAAATATTTGAAATGACTAATTTAAGTATTCTACATCATTTTTTAGGAATGGCTATATTTCAGGATAAATATTATATTATTGTATCACAATCTCAGTATGATCATAACCTTCTTATTAAGTTTAACATGCTTGATTGTAAATATTTTCTACTCATATTAAAGTTGGTGTTAAACTTTATCCAAAACTTGCATGTAAAAAAGTCAACCCTACTTTATATAGATAGTAGGTTGGCAGTTTGATTTATCTAACCATTACTAGACCAAATATTTCATTTGTTGTTGGTGTCGCTTTTATATTTATGTAGGATCTATATTTGGATCATTGGAAACCAGCTAAATGAATTCTTTATTATATCAAAGGAATACTTAATTTTGGTTTATTTTATTCTTTCATTGATAATATTAAATAATATGGTTATTGTGATGTTGACCATGCTGGTGATACTATAGATCGTAAATCTACTTTTGGATGTGTTTAAGTTTGGTGAAGGTGCTATCACTTAGAGTAGTAAGAAGTAACCTATTGTCTCTATCTCTTTTACTGAAGTAGAGTACAAAAGTGCTATGGAAGCTGTCAAAGTAGCCATGTGACTATGAAAGTCATTGGGAGAACTTAATTTGGTTGTTTCTCATAGTACCATCCTTCATTGTGATAACCAAAGTTGTATAACTCTAGCAAAAAATATAGTGCAACACCAAAGAACTAAACATATTAAAGTTTATGTGAATTTCATCTGAGAGAAAGTATTCAATGATGATATTGATATGAATTTCTATCCTATAGATGAACAAGTGGTAGATATATTCACAAAACCACTTGGTGCTACCAAGTTTTTCTAGTTTCATGCAATACTAGGCCTCTCGGAGTTGCCATTGAGGGGGAGTGTGCATGACAATGACACTTCCTCATAGCTATGTGTTTCTTCTCCTTCTATATACTTTTTCTCATTGTAAAATTTATGTGGAAGTTTTACTTTTATACCCTAATACATTAAAATCATACTTTATAATGGAGATCCTTATGTTATAAAAAGCTTCAAATATGCTTAGTGATTATTCATGAGAAATTGTGTGATGTAATCTCATGAACATGATATCTCAAACTTAATTTTGATTAGTTTATGGATTATAATTATTTTTATTTCAAAATGTGGTTTTTGACATGATTAAAGTTTTTAAATCCTTCAATTGTGTACATAGTATAATTCCTTTTTAATGTGACTATGATTTATCCCCACTTAGCATTAAAGAGGAGTGTTAAAGAATTTAATCTTAAGTGGGATTATTGAACCTTAACCTTGGTAAAGTTATTAAATAATAATAATATATTATTTATTAACACGAGGTTGAAACTTCACGAGAATAAATAAAAAAGTTATAATTATTTAACGAGTTACCAAAATTTAATTAAATGACTTTATCAAGATGTATGAACTTGTTATTTTTACAATGATCACCTTCCTTAGTATTTCACCATAAATAAGGTTTTACCCTTATTGTGAAATCAATTTAAATATGAAATTATTTTTTCATATTAAACCTAAGAGTTTTGTGAAGGCCATTCTATGAAGAAATGAGAAGGCAAAAGATTCTGTATTGGGGTTATTATTGTTTCTCAATTATATGAATAATCACTATGGGGTTTTTAAATCTATTGGAGGTTTTCCCACTAAATATTTGTGTCACATTATTGAATTAATTTGTATCTCATATGCTTCACTACTCATTTACATTTATAGATCTCTTGAGTATTATTTCATATATCTATATATGAATTATTTCAACTTCCATGATTATGTCACATGGTACAATCATGAAGCTTATATATAGCCCAACAATTAGAATATTTTTATGATTTTACTTTGGTTATAGGCTGCTAGATAATCTTCATGTGGCATTCCATTGTTAGATCTTGGTTGTGGGGCTTAAGGAGGCTTAGTTCTATGTACATGATTCTGTTGATGCCTGACTAAATTAGATCATGCCATGTGGCATAATTTTAGAATTTGGTGGGGGGGGGGGGCGGCTTAGGGATATTAAGAGTTTAGCATCCTAATGTAGGTGGTCTAGGCTTTCATGATCAATATGCATAGCACAAGATTGACGATTCAGGCTTGTAAAAAACTATGAAAGACTTAGTTTATTGAAATTTGAGATCTGAATTCTGAATGAACATTTCTTGAACATGTGGTAGCATATGGGGGATTGAAAAAACCTAATGGGAATGATGAAATGACTAAGTCTAATATTTGAACATAGCAAATATTTAATCAAAAGGAACATGTATAAACACAAAAAGGACTTCCAATTTAACAAAGAGCTTGACTATTTTCACTTGAATGACCTAAAAAAAATGGCATCTAAATTTAACTAAGTCTTTATAATAAGGGATTATAAATACTTAATCATTAAATCAAAATAATCCCTTTAAAGTCCTAATTAGGCTCAAAATTTAGACATGAAACTGCATGAACAAATCATAACATTGAGAATTGACAAATTTTTTAAAGGCAAACATAAAAAAAACATTTAATCATGACATACAAAATTTATAGACCAAACTAGCTAAGGGAAAGACTGTTAAGAACTCCAGAGTAATTGAATCATGTGTATAACAAGTCCTAGGAAAATTCAAACATTTTGTACCAAGGACCAACAACTTGAGAAATAGTAGAGAAAGGAAGCAAAGCATGCTAAACCATGAGGGTCCCCATCTATGGAAATGAGGATGGGTTATGTTAGATTCAACATACATAATAACCCCACTTTGATGTGGGTATGTGAGCATGAGCAAATGCATGTATGCATTAAATTATAAATATGAATAATTTAAAACTTGTACCATTAATTATCTAGGTAATAATGGAGGGTTTTTGATGTATACTCAAGCTAAGCATCCAATCACATGGTTTTTTTATGTTCTTGAAATGAGTGCTAATTGATACTAGTAGTCAATGTGCAAGATAAAGGTTTTAAATATTTCAATTTTAAAATAGAACAAGGAATTAATACACTTGGCTAGTATTTATTCTAGATTCCATGATGACTACTTTTGAAACTATATTTTTTATAGGATTTGAAATACATCCAACACTTTTCTAGGATTCACTAGGTCCCAATATAATTATTGATCAAGTAGTTAAATTTCATTTAAGTTTAATTAGGTACACTAAAGTTCCAACAATTTTGAAAAATATTAAAAATATACAATGATATATCCCTCTTTTAAGGTGAGTAATGAATACCTATGTTGAAATAACTCATATCAAAAGATAGTGTTAATTTCCTCATATGTTAAGAAAATAATATAGCTAAAGCATTAATATCCTAAAACATATGTAATGAATTTAGTAGTAGTTGTTACTATTGAATTATTTTTGAAATAAATGAACTAACATCAAGTCATGCCACAATGTATCATGTAAAAAAGTCACATGACATATAAAAGATAATATCATATCAAGCACAATGCAAAAAGGTATGAAGCCCTTGAAGGCAAAGCAATACAAGAACAAGTAGTATGCCCCAAATGTGATAATATGCCCCTAATTGGGATATATATATATATATATATATATATATATATATATAGATATATATAACATCATCCGTGTTATTATAATATAATTTTAGCCATGATGTCTATCATGCATAGTACTATCTTTCTTGGTATATATATATATATATATATATATATATATATATATATATATATATATATATATATATATATATATATATATATATATATATATATATATGAGAAAACACATATGTAGCATGCCCCCATAGATGCATGTTATGAACCATGGTAACATAGGTACCAAGAAAGATAGTACTATGCATGATAGACATCATGGCTAAAATTATATTATAATAACATAGATGATGTTTAATTATAGCATAATGAAGAATAATTAAGTTAAGACCACACACGTTAGTGACCACATCCAAGTTAGTGACTAGGCAAGTTAGTGAGACCACACAAAGATGAGGTTCACAAAACATGATGACAAAAGGATCCTCTATGGACAAGGACACATAAATAATAAAATTTAGTCACAAAAACAAGAAAGTGTTCACACAAAATTAAAAATTTAACCATGTAATAATCACAATGAATATATCCATTTGATATATAAGATCTATGTACTAATATAGTCATATAAAATGTTATTTGAGTGTAATGAGTGTCACTTGAGACACCTATCCCTAGCTTATCCCTAGACCTATTTTAAAACCTCTTTAAGCCCTTATCTAGGTTTTGTGTATGCATTACATATCCTAGATTCAATCGTAGACCTTCCCTTAGGGATATAGGCCCTTAGTGTTCCAGGTTTTTCCACCTGGACACTAGTGTGGTTATTTGGACACTAGCGCCCTATGATAGTGACCAAGGGACTGTGTTAGTGTCCTTTGACAAATTTTAACCCCAATAGATATATTTTCAATTCCTAAGACACCTAGGGTTAGCCTAGACCTATTTCACACTCTAGAAAAACACCAAATAAATATAAATACATGACTTTCATCTCTTTATCCACTAGATGGAAATTGAATGCAAAATATACAAATAAGCTCAAAATAAGTAGTACATAATCAAAGTTATTGATCCTTATTGTGCCTTACTTTTGCACACAATAATTTAAAACCAACTTGAGCTTATTTATAGTCTCAAGCATCATTTAAAGCACTCAAGTCAAAAATCATACTAGCATTCACTTGCACTTGCTTCAAAACTTAGATTGGGAGAACTACATTGGGTTTGATCCCCTCTCAAGGTATTGGTATGTAGGCAAGTCTCAACACATTTAGGGTTTGATGACATATATCTTACCCAAATAACATCATATTTTTGATACTTATTCCACTCAAATATCTTAACAACATGGATACCTATAATTTGCATATAAAATCATTCCAAAACAAGTCACAAACAATAAACTAGGTTTTGTCTGCACATAAACAAGCATATCAAACTCTGACATAGTTACTCTTAGAAGTTCATATCAGTCCCTACACAAGGACACTATCACTAAAAAGAGGAAACAAACATGGAACACTACTATCTAAGGTACCACGCTACTATCCAAGAGGGGTTTTGACACCTGGATCTTGTTCACAATACCTTGATTAGCTTTTATGTCAATTTTCAACCTCCAGATCATCTGTCTTAATCAGTTTCAAACTAAGTACTTATTTGTGTCATTCATTGCTATTTTTTATAAATATTAGATTAGGTCAATTCTCTCACATATTAGTGGTTGTATTTATTGCATATTTATCCCTTAATTTACTGTACTCAGACCCTTTAACAACTAGGATTTACATTACACTAGGCCCTTAAAATTTAGATCATTTGGTAAACTTGAATTAATTCAAATACTACCCAAACCCTATCCCTATGTGATCTTAAGGTTTGTATCCTTGTGTTTTCTATGTTCATAAATTAATTCCAAAATATCAAATTTGATTTATTATTTTATTTTGGGAATCTTTAATAGACTAAATTTATTAAAAGGTTCAAAATATTTAACATTTTATTTTCCTACTTTCAAACCTATAATGGTAGGATTCAATAACTGATTCGATGAGATATATAAGAGATACTTTTAAGATTTCATTTCCAAACACTTAGATATGCAAGATGACCTTATCCATATTATCCATAAAGACCTTCAAAAAACTAATAATGGTCAATCTTCTAAGCCCCCAGATCTCAATATTGTTACACCTACTAAGGGGACAACTCAAATTATAAAATAACCTATTCTTATTCGATAACCTTCAACAATGGAAACACATCCTAAAGCTAGTTACTCATATCCAAATGTACAATCCCTTATACATGAGATCCATGATTTTTAGGCCAAAGTGCTACTACTTCAATAGGTTACCACTACACTATCTCATGCTTTGGACTCTCATGTTCTTTTTGATACACCTTTAACACATCATATAGCGGCAACTCCTTTTCCATCTAGATTTTTGTTACCCAAGATTACTTTGTATGATGGTAAGGGTGACCCAAAGCACTATATAAAAGACTTCCATGCATCTTTTTTGGACTACATGTCCAGTTATTATTTCCGCACTAAGTTATTGCCTCAATTAAAAGGATTATGCATTACAATGGTTCTATGATATTCCTAATCATTAAATCAAAAAAGTCAATCTATTGGTAGATATGTTTTTAGCACACTTTTGTATCAACATCAGTGATAAGGTTTCCTATGCTCAAGTTGCACAACTCAAACAAATATATAATGAGCCAATAGTTCAATATGTCTTGTGATATAAAACTATATTAGCAAAGATGACTAACCCCATGGTAAATAGATAAGTCCAAGACATATTCAAGTAGAGTTTGTTACCATCATTACATGAATATATCCTATTCAATAAGTTTCCATCATTCATAGATCTTTGCCATACAGTGAAATAACAAGAAGTCAAGCTTCTCTCCATGGGAAAACTAGAGTACACAACTAGATCAAATTAAATTAATATAAGCCTCCATACAAGTGAAAACCCAGTGAGAATAAGAATGATTTAAAAATGATAATTAATGAAACTTCAGAGCCACCTCCTCACATGGTTTTATTAGCTCCTCCAAGGAGACATTTTATGACTCTTCCTTAGTCATCAACATGGGTTCTAAATTAGCTCTTGGAATGCAATGTCATATCTCTCCCTTCCATAAAAGAGGTTGATATGACTAGGCCTCTTCCAAGAAATTATGATTCCAATTCATTATGCGACTATCATAGGGTACCAAGCCATACTACAAACATATGCATTAGCTTGGGAGATAAGATACAAGATTTGATAGAAGCTAATATCATTGATCTCACCACTCCTACAGAGGATCGTAGACCACATCAAATAAAAAACAAATCATTAAAAATATTTATAAATCCATTTCCAAAGTACATGACTAATGAGACAATAGGCACTTTGGTGTTCATTATGGATATCAGGCATAAACACCACCAATATCTTATCAGAATCATATGGTGGATCCATATCCCTTACATAATATTATTGGTGTATATCATACTATAATGATATCTAGACCTCTTATCATTTTTTTAGAGTACGATATAGTTGAAGATGACATAGATTTCTACACACTCTTTATATGAGCCTATATTAATCATCATCCTAGTCAAAGTATCAAGGTTGACAATGGGTCAAGTGTTAACATATGTAATATAAAACTTCTACATCAATTGGGTTATTCTAAGCATGATATTTCTCAGATAAATATGGTTATTCATGGATTCAGTGGCCAGGTCTAAAGTTACATTATGGAGATTATACTTCCATTATAGGTTGGACCCACACATATGGCCATTAGATTCATAGTGGTACTCAATGCTAACACATTTAACTTGTTATTGGGTATGCCTTGGACATAAAATCTTTAGGATATCCCATATACCACACACTGATGTCTCAAATATATACATTCTAATTAGGTGGTTATAGTTGAGTGCCTTCCATATGAGTATCCTTTACCTATTCCAAAACTAGTTATATAGTAGACACCAATTCTTGTTCAACACACATAGTCTATTATCACACATCTGATATCATTTGAGCTAACAACATAGGTGAGGTCTACTCCTACAATAGTACCATGTATGCATACTCTCCCATAAAGAAATTTATTAGAGAGACCACTATGTTAGAGATATGTTGTGGATCTTAGTGGGCCTGTCTCTCCACCACAACATAGATTAGTGTTACAATAGAGAGAATACACACTAGTTATAACATCTTATACTAGATGGTTTCCTAAATGCACCACAATTATCAAGTCACTTCAGTCAGCTTCACATATTCAAAACCCTACTCCATAGGAAATTTTAGCTATAGATCACTCAGTACATCTAACTCTTGGATCTTAAATACCTCATTACTCAACATGCATGATCAATATCCCTCTATTTGATACATAATACATTGATTGTGAGTCTCTTGCGAGGCTTAAAGATTAGTAGTATCTTTCCTCTTACCTTTTGTATATAGTTTCATTTTCATGTTTGATTGTACATAAATTATACTAAAAAAACACAAAAATAATATAATATGTTTAAAATACAAAAAAAATTAGATATTGCTAAAAAAACACAAAAAATTGATTGTTTTCATATCCATGTTTATATTCTTTATATAAATTCTAGGTACTATATATGCTAGATATGTTAGTGTAGTCATTTTTATCATACATACATTCTTCACTTGTTCTTATCGAGTGTTAAAAAATTATTATAGGACTTAGGTCCACCACACATATCCAAATTTGATACTATCTACCCATTAGGGGCACACATATAGATTCATCATTGATACATTCACCCATTGGCGGTATCACCTACACAACTTTTAGTTTGCCAGGTTACATCTTTCTATACTATATATCACATATTTAATGTTGTTTATATCTTGATATTGATCATACTATACTACTCAATTTTTTTTTGATTAATACTACTATAGACTTAGTTTATGCACATATTTAATCTTACATAGATTTATACCACATGTTCATGCATACTTTCATTTCTAATTTTCCTAGTCTAGACTTGATTGTATCTCTTTAATTCTACATCTATTTGAGGGAATTTGAATATGCCATTATTCTACAGCTATATTCCAATTCCTTCTATTATGTGTATGCTTTGGACATGTGCCCATGTCCTTGTGTGTGCATTTTTGATTGTGTATGCAAACATTTGAACATTTCCTTATATGTGTCTCTAAGAAAACCTTTCTTGTTGTTTGCGTATATGAACATTTGAACATGTTCTTGTATGTATTACTTTCTCAGATTTAGTGACATGTGCCTATGTCCCTTGTATTATGGTCCCTTGGCCTACTTTGTGTGCCTCATGTGTGTTGTATGCATGATTTTATATATGCATCTTGTCCATGACACTTGTATCTTACTTGTTACACATACACCAAGTTTTAGATGTCATGAGTGACCTCATGAATCTCCCTTCCTCCTTGGGTACTTTGATGGACATCATGCCCCATACCCTTAGGTAGTTATTTATATTATTACCATATTGTGTAATTCATACACATGATTACATTGTCATATCCATCTTGATAAACTTGTGAATTATAAATCTAAAATACAATGTACATTACCAATTTATGCTTAGATTGTCTTACATTCTAATGTCATATATATACATTATATTGGTTTATAATGTATATATCATATGTTTTCAATCTAACACACATCATGCAGAGATTTTATTTTGAGGATAGTTATTGCACATGTAAAAAAATCCCCTCAAAAGAGGGGGCATTCAAATGGGTTTTTCATAGAGATCAGGCTATTAGAGTGCACTTCGAGTATAATTTTCAACATGTAGACAAAATTATAGAGCTCAGAATCAGGAAAACATAGTAGAAAATAGTCAACTAGAGATTAGAGATAGTTTTGGTAAAAAAATAACACAAAGCACATTAACATTGCATAGAGGACATTGTCTTGGTGCGCTAATGTCCAAGGAATCACATTATTATCTAACAACCCAAAAATAGGAAAATCTAGATTTGATAGAATAACACAATAGTTACCATCTAAATTTGCATAGTTTTAATCACAAGTTCATACATTCAATCAATTTCACATAGAATAATACCAGGTTTGATCATATTGGGGGAATCATGCATGCCATGATCATTCCTATTTCAATTTCATATATACATAGACACATATTGTTACAACTCAATCTAGAATCCATATGCACAAATATCATAATTAGGGGCATGTGCGTGACACATTATTTTCACATTATCTTTTTTGTACCAACTCATCTCAGATGGAATGGAAAAATCCATGTCATTTTATATGTTGTATACTTAAGACACCATTTGCACCAAGTTTCACACTAGATTGATGCCTTATTCCATTTACAATGTTTGATATTTCTGTGTACTCCCTGAGCTACATTCTTGAGTGCCTAAGAGGCCTCTTGGCCATTTTTCATTTCAAAGTTTCTAAATGGCCCCAAGGCCATCCTACAAATTTTTAGTTACATTATGTAGTTATAGTTATAAATGCATCTTCTATACATGGGCAGGACATGATGGAATCATATCCTACTTGAGTTCTTGAGCCACCTATATAAGAGGGTTGGACAAGCCATCAGTCCAATCCAAGTTTTCATAATGTATGATCCATCAAGTAGGGGTGGGAAATGATGAAGTCAAAACTAGATTGGGTTCTTGAGCCATCCACACATGGGGATTTGTAAAGCCATTAGCTTAGTCCAAATTATTCACTATTTGATCACTAGTTACACATACAAAGAGGATGTCATTAGGTTTTTGCATTGGTTCACATACCCAGTGAGGTATATTCCTTCATTTCCTCTCTCTTATCTCTTTACTCAATTTTGTATTTGCTTTTGATACTAATTAAGTAAGGACTGATTCATCTATGTTTCATTTGAAGGATACATAATCAAACATGCTTCACATACTCATACCTAAATTTATGGGCTTTGCCTCATAGGTAAGTCTAGGTACAATTATTTTTCTTTTATTTTAGTTATTTGATTTGTTGCATTTATAGAATAAAGGGGGGAAATGTACTCATATAAAACATCACTTGAGTGCAATGAGTGTCGCTTGAGACCACTAATACCTAACTTAGCCCTAGACCTATCTTAGGGCCTCTTTTGACCCTTATCTAGCTTTCATACAAGCATTACACATCCCTAGACATCCTAGATTTAGTCCCAGGCCTTCCCCTAGGGATCCAGGACCCTAGAGATCCAAGTTTTTACACATGGACATTGACAGTTATTTGGACACTAGCACCCCATGTTAGTGACCAAGGGATTGCATTAGTGTCATTTTCCAAATTTCAACCCCAACATATATGTTTTCAATTACTAAGACACCTAGGGTCAACCTAGACCTATTTCACACTCTGAACAAGCACCAAATTGGTATAAATACATTACTTTTACCCTTTTATCCACTATATGAATATCAAATTCAAAATACACAAACAAGATCATAACAAGTAGTGCACAATCAAGGTTATTGATTCCTATTTATCCCTACTTATGTATACAATTATCTACAACCACCCTAAGCTTATAATACATAGATTTCCAATCTCAAGTCTCATTTAAAGAACTCAAGTCAACACTCATACTAACATTCACTTTCACATTCACCAATACTTAGATTGGGAGAACTACATCGATCTTGATCCCAATTTGAGGTATTGGTATGTAGGAGAATCTAAGCATAGTAGAGTGTTGAGTACATCCAACCTACCCAACTAACATCACACTTTTGTTACTTATGCCACTCAAATACCCTAACAACATAGAGACCTAGGGTTTGCATAAAAAATCAATCCAAAATAGGTCATAAATAATGAATCAAGTTTCATTTATACAAGAATAGGCCTATCACACTCAGACATAACTACTCTTAGAATTTCACATCAGTCCCTGCACAAGAACACTAGTGCTAAAAGGAGGAAACTAGCATGGTGCACTAGTGTCAAAGGTACTATGCTACTATTCAAGAGGGTTTATGATACTTGGATCTTATTCATGACACCTTGATTATCTTTTGTACTAGATTTTATCCTCTAGATCATCTGTCTTAATCAATTTCCATCTAATACTTATTTATGTCATTCATTTTTATTTTTAGAAATATTAGATAAGGTCAATTATTATACAAATCAGTGGCTATATTTATTACATATTTATACCCTAATTTATTTTACTCAGACCCTTTAACAACCTAACATTTACATTACACTAAGCCCTTAAAATTTAAATCAACTAACATAAGATGTAGTATCCAATGTAATCCAGCTCAATATGATAAATGAAAAGCAAAAACAGATATCACCATGAAAAATATACTATATGGTAACATCCCAAAGATAGTGCATGATGCCTATTAATATTACCCCTCAAGATGTGTGAAAATAATGTGTAGTCTAGTATCATGTAACTTATAAATATGCTTAGCACCCACTCAATTATAATTTTCATAGTAATTTTTTTTAATACATCTAAATTGACACATGGTGCATTTTAAAAGTTTTTAGAGGAGAAATTAGATATTTGACACCTATTTTCATTAAGATGACACCTATTTCAATCACATATTGGGTGATCAAAATAGTTTAATGGAAGTTTTAGATACTCAAATTTGGTCATGAATACTTGATAATGTCAGTATTGGCTGATATTTAACTTACTTGACTTGAGCATTTGGTCTAATTTCATCCCCTCACTCTATCCTAAGTACTTATATGGGCCCATCCCTTCTAAGTTTCTTTTAAAATCTATAGAAATATTCTTAATTTCTAAAAACCTCTCTAAGAATCTATGTGACCATTCAAATTTATAAGATCAAACATCTCCCTTACCAGGTCGAAATCAACCCACTCAGGTCGAGATCAATAGTCTACCGTGATCTTTACTGGTCAATTTTCCCTTCACCAAGTAATGGTTCTTTTTCAAAGTTAAGCCCTACTTTTTATTTTGGTAAATTGGGGTTTTCTAAAGTGAACAAGTGTAACTCAATAATTGTATCACACTTGAAACCCATGATTGTTGACTCCATCTCACCTCTGATCTACTATTTGATCAATATATCATTTCCTCTCGTTGCACATCAACACTAACATAGAGGGAAATTAAAAATTTTATCTCATTATCTTTGATCTTGATTACTTCCTTGGAAATTATTATTAGTTCAATATTTATGCAAAAATTCTAAGGTTCATATGGTTCTTGGCATCGTAAACATGCTCATTATATCTCTATTGAATTCCTCAGTCAACCTATACACTTTTCAAAGTGACAATTCGCTCCTTTGAGTTCATCTTCTTGCACATTGATATACTACTTGATCATATTTAGATTCTTAGTGTTATCCTACAACCAACCTACACATGGAACACTCAAGTCAATGAAAATAATCTCCTACTTATCTTCTTGGTAACCACTATCTTGCTTTTGCATGCTTTTTCTCTCTACGCTTTGTTATGTTATTTGTTATGTTGTTACTAATGGTTCCACCTTCTCTCTTATAATGCCTTTAACCTATTCAAACTCATGATCCTTCTCTTTCTATTGTACACTCTCTACCTGATTATTATATTTTTTCTCTATAGCCAATACTCTCAACACACCCACCTTCTCAAAAAAGTGGTCTAGATTCTCCTTACCTTGAATAAATGATAAGTGATATGACAAACTTGAAAACAATCCTTCCACATGTTCATCTAAAATTATCTCACCTCTATCTTTTCTCAGCTGGTCCTTTATTTTAGGTAGTTGTACTCTCTTAAGCAAGTCTATTTCACCTTGCTCCACCTTAATCAAGTCTATCACACCTTGCTCCATCCCTTATCCAAGATCTCTTCTTGGATCCAATTGTTTTGATCAATCACATTTCTCTCTCCTCTTAAGCTTCTTTATCTCCTTATCTCTTCTAAATCCTCTCTTGTCTTTCAAATTTCTTGGCCAACTCTTTCAATCACCTGCAATCTTCTATAACAACCTTTTCAAACAACTTTCATCATTCTTTCAATGAACTTGATCAAATACATAAGAAAAAAACAAAATAAATGTGTACCTTATTTTTCTTACCACCTTATTTATCCTCTTCCTAATGATATTCTATCTCTAATACCAAATGATGCATAGGGTCAATAACTTATCTCACTCTTTGTCTTGTTTCAAGATGTTCTTATTTGACCATGGTTTACTAGTTCATCCTTCATGAAAAGGTTATGAGGTTAACTTGATGGTATCATGGTTTATAATTTCTTGGTCATGCTTATAAGAGTCTTATTATCCCTCTTTATCTATTCACCAACTCATCAATGCTTCTCATGTTATCCTTGCCAACTTTGCCTCCTTGTCAATCAAGATAGTAGCATTTTTTTTAAGAAAATCACCTTATATGGAGTAGTATAGATGAGTTATAAGAAACCAAGATATAATTTAAATAAACTTTATCTATTTATATCTTCTCATGAAAATTTATGGCCCAATTTAGTCTTTAAATGCCTTTTTTAGACCTCTCCTAATTAGGTCTTTGTCATCTCCTTTACCACACAGTCATGTATTCTTGTACATATACGTACCATATCAAAGCACAAATATAAAAATCCTTTAGATAAAATAATTTTGTAACTAATATAAAAATTTGAGACTTTATTACCATTAGAAACAATTTTAATTCATGTTTTTGTAAAGATACCCTAAGACAGGGTATAGAATAGACTGTCAAGCCTAAGGGGAGTTATAATCCATTTTTGATCTTTTACAAGGCATTATTTGGACTATGATTGATGTTCAAGGTCTGTGAAATATGTAGGTACCTTTTACAAATAGTATATTATCCTTTTTAGACTTTTGTATGTGAATTTGTCACAGTTTTGAATCAAATGTGCATGAAATATAGGTCTATATTGAACTGAGAAGGGTCTCTTTGAGTCTTTTTATTACAAAAGGGGTCAAAATAAAAATAAAGTTACAATAACATCTAAATAATGTTTATACACCTTATTTAATTAATATTTACTCTATACACCACCTCTATTTATCATTTTCAACCATATCTCGTTTGACTTTGTGTATTTACCAGGCCTATGTACATTTGCATGGAGACAAAAGGAGCTTCTAGGTCTCTAGAATGGTTTTATACATTTATGAAGGATTATTATACCTTAAAAAACCTCTTATGTCTCTTTTAAATATTTAAAATCTCTCTAATAACTTGATTCTACCTTATCTCATTCATTACAGTTGACTGTATGAGGTTCTCAAACAACTACATGACTGTTACATAGTTTATGAATATAGCACGTCTTCAAATATTTAAGTCATTTCCATTACCTTAATAAAATTATATATATGTTTATTAATATGTATCTTTGATTTTAAACTTAGTTCTCACTCAATAATTCCCACATAGAAAGTATGTTTAGTTCTTGTTCCTTCATGTAGATAAAACAAATTATACAAATTTGTCTTGAACTTCTCATTGATAAATAAGAAAGTAATTAAAAAAAATATAAAGAAATTATAATCTCACAAAGTACTCAACTTACCAATGCTGATCAATCTAACAACAAAACACATCTTGATCATAATGTTCTTCCCAAACTATGTTTGCACAATCATTGTTATTTCTCACACGGGGACTATCAACAACATTCTTTTCAAAACAAAGAACTATATATTCATTTTCTTGGGGTTTTATTCATTTACACCTTCAATTCCAAACCCCACCAATTCTCTTAATTTTAATGACTCGCTACAAATAAAACACTTACCTATATTCAAAACTTCTATAACTACCTAACCACCTCTTAACTCCCTTGTAATTCACACTTGTATGTTGGGAATCTCTTAACTACCTTAATCTTATAAGAAGCACAAAACAACCCAAAAAATTCTTAAAGACTCCTAAGACATAAGGTCATAAATTTTGACCTTTCACCAACATCACAAAATTGGATAAATAATAGAAAATATTTCAAAATTTGAATTGGCCATTTAGGTGGGAAAATGCCTAATGTGTCTAAATTCAAATTTGACCAAGACCTAGCACCTAATATGGACTTATACAGACCTCATAGGACCACAAAATCTCCCTAATGACTTAAAAAATGAAAATTAGACCAATATATACAAGGAGGTAATGATGCTCCTGCATCAAACACCATTTCTTCATTGTATACAACATAGCTAGGAAGATTCCAGACATACAAGAAACTCATGAAAAATATCAAGGTAGCAAAGAACACATGTAAGCATTGTAAATGAGTTGACTAGAAGTGTTATAGGGATCCTCTATTTTTATCCCTTACATTGGATAAAGAAGTGATTTTAGTAAAATTCATGGGGATTTAGTAGGTGATTATGATGTTGGTAGAGATTACAAAAGAAACATATCCTCTTTTGACAAATTCTAGAGAGCAATGCCAATACCACACAAATATTTAATGTATTCCACATGAGCTAATACTAATATATACCTTAGGTCTATTGTTTTCTTAATAAATAGTTTCCTCTCCTTGCACATAAACACCACCTTTTTATTGTATACATTATTTAATTATGTTGATCCTAAGTTACAAACACGGCCATGGTGATTGATTTGGGTCATAGAATGGGATTTGCCTAATGTCTCCTCAGACCCTCTTACAAAAAGACCCACACAAGGCCACATTGAAAACAAAAGATTGAATAAAATGGAAAAACACATGATTTACAAAATAAACAATGTACATTAGTCTAAGGGTTTAGTCCAAGGGGAGACAATGCAATTATTACATGAGTGGTGATTATAAAATGGAAATGTCCAAGATATGGAATAAATATAAATATAAATTTAAAATAATAACTTTTCCACAAAGATCAAATAAGTGAAATATAGAGAATATTTTCAAAATAAGAAAGACCTTTGAATTCAATGTAAGCAAGAAAACAATTGTGATAATTTTATTGACAGATGTCTTAAGTTCTCAATAGATGTTAATGGTGTGGAAATTGACATTACACATTAAATTTATATGTCTCACTTAATCAACATTTATTTGATCATATGGTTTTCCTAATGAAAAATTAGATTTGACTGCCATTAATTTTTTTGATTTTTAAAAATAAATGATAATAAGAGGATTAATTTTTTGTGTGTAATTTTAAGTATAATATTAATCATATATTAATATATAATTATATTTAATATCATAATATATTAAACCAACCCAAAGCGGTCTTCCTCCATATTTATCAAGCCATAATTGACAACTATAGGGCCTTCCCCCCTATAAATAAAAATATGGGATCCACTTCTAAATAATTAATCTTCAAAGAATGGGAGGTGAAATAAAAAATCATGTCTCTTTTTAAAGAATTTTTACGTAAAAATGTTAGGTGGAAGCCACCACACAAGGACTTGGTTAAACTTACTTTTGATGGGGCTTTGAAAGGAAATCTAGGTCCCACTAGCGGAGGAGTCATCAAAAACTCAATAGGGATGTTAATTTTTGCACATGCTACCCCCATAAGAATTTAGACCAACTATTTGGTCAAAGCCAAGGCAACATTCTGGGGCATTCAACTTGATTCTAGCCTCAATTTGGGAAGAATAATCATTGAAGGGGACTCCCTCAACATCCTAAAGGCTTTATATGGTAAAACCACCCCTTCTCACACAATTGAAGCTTTCATTGATGACATCAAGTGGATTGTGATGGAAATGGTGAATTCATCCATAGTTCATACTTATCGTAAGGTAAAAAGGGTGGTAAACTTACTCTCTAACATTAGATTTGGACTTATTTTATCTACCTGGCACATCAGTTGACATGTCCCTAAACATTTCATGATAACAAACCAAAATGAAGCCATTAATATATAGGATGTTGATGTGGCAGTCACACATGTAAAACCTACAATCAAAGCTAGGGCATTCAAAAATTATACTATGCCATCATGTCATCATATGGAGAGTTAATAACAAAAGGTGGGGGAAAACTTACATTTTAATTTATTTTGAAGCCGTTGGTTCTAAGTACTACCAAGGTATGATGAATTCAAATTTCCTCTCAATATTTCAACTCACAGTCAAGAACAACATGGGGGCGATCGAGACAGACTAGATATGGCATCTTGTTTAAAGGTCTGGAGCATTAAAAAGGTATGGAGGAAACTACATAGAGGGGGGCTTATTTAATTTATGTAGAGGGTCATATGTCACGATGTGAACATCTCAAAGGAATTTGTGGTGGCATGGAATAAGAGAATAGTGGAAATAAGAGGGATGAGAATTTATGTAACTGAGGATTTGATAGGAAAAGTCATGGGAATGGCCTATGAATGGGAAAAATCCTTCAAAGACCAATCAAATAAGATGGAACTCATGTAGAGGTTTTTTAAATCCAATGATATCATCAAAACTAAAAAAAGGGTTTCTCATACACAGATCTTCAATGATACTGGCTAGAAGTATGTTTGTAGATTATGAAGCATATCACCCTCAAAGGTAAGCATAATCTCATATTTTTACATCATTTCCTTCTATTTAATAACTTATAAGGTTTCAAATATAGCCTACCATATTTCCTACTTAAATCCCTAGAGTGTACAACACTCATTTTCCTAACTAATGAATCTAACACTATCATTCACCATGGCCTCATTCTATTGTTGGTGAAACTTGGTGAGATCCTTCATAATAAGAAAGTATCACAAGGAGGGTATTCTATAGAGGAGGACTCCCCTAAGGAAGATCCTACCTTAGACTACCACCACTTGTCCAACTTTTCCCTCGTAATCCCCATATCTAAGATCTCTACTAAGGTTATCCTCATAAAAATTGTTATTATCAAGCCAAAACCCCTTATGTTAGAAGAGGGGAACTATGTGGAAGTGGTAGATAAAGGTAAGGTCCCCTTGTCGAAGGTGATAAGAATCAACAAGAAATAATTAGAAGGGTTAAATAATAAATTACATGAGGTAGGGATGAGCTTAGAAGTATTGATTTAGGAGTGGAATTCCATTAATAAAGAGGCCTCTAAAATGATTCAACCCTTTTCACACTTGGCTAACACTGAAGGCACTCTCCAGAAATAGGTCATCGAGGTAGTGGAGATTCTTTCCCCAAAGATCCCCCTAAATCCACTTCCAAGAAGACACCAGATAAGGAACCTCCATGGGAGAAACCCAAAATGATAATGCTAAAGGAGAATGTTGAAGGTCTGAGCAATAGAACCCAGGCCAAAATCATGAGGAACAGACTGACTGAGCAAGTGAAGGAGATTGAGGCTATGAATATACTCATAGAGGGATCATCCCTCTTAGAGTAATTTCCTTTTAATTTTTGTGTTTTGTCCTTTACTGTGATAGTTATCTTTTTGTTTTGATACTCTAGTTTTTAGCTCTAAGCCCGTGGGGCTTGTTATACTTTATCTTATTTTGATTATACTTTGGTTCTTGGTCCCTATAAAACCAAGTATCTTACCTAATCAAATAAAAATATAATACACACACACATATACATATATATAAATATACATATACATATACATACATACATACATACACACACATACATACATACATACATATATACATATATGTGTGTGTGTGTGTGTGTGTGTGTGTGTGTGTGTGTGTGTGTGTGTGTGTGTGTGTGTGTGTGTGTGTGTGTGTGTGTGTGTGTGTGTGTGTGTGTGTAAATCTTTTGCAAAGCGAATGAGTGGAAGTGAGTAGTCTTACCTCACTTTAAACCCATGACCATTGACTCCATCTGACCT
The DNA here is from genome assembly GCA_037957365.1 of Torreya grandis. NCBI lineage: Eukaryota > Viridiplantae > Streptophyta > Pinopsida > Cupressales > Taxaceae > Torreya > Torreya grandis. Next base: position 3,078,868 of record JARHVA010001630.1, on the reverse strand, counting down.
TTTGTGCATGAAACATTAATACAAAAATAATATTATATTTCAGGTGAATGTGATGATGGAAATTGAGGTTGAATGTTCCTTCATATGACATGCTAAAAATTTATATGAAGAGGAGACATTATGTTTCACAGTAAACTTGAGTAATGGTGAAGTGGTGGGGAATGGAAAGGCCATACATAACATGTAAGTAATGAAATATTTAAAGGTGAGTTTGGTGGTGATGGTGAGGGGAAATGACAATTGGGAGTTCAAATTATGTCCTACACCAAATCTAAATTTAGGGTAGCTATTAGATTTACATGACTCACACCCATTACAAAGGGGTACATAGCTTACAAGATGGTAGGATCGAATCAACAATGCAATGTCATTGATGTGGAGGAAATACATTGAGGTTATGGAGTTTTGTATATTTTTTAGTCCATGCTACCAACATATGAACATCTGGAGAATTTACATCATGTTTAAGAACATATGTAAACACCATAATTGGATCCTTAGAAGAAAAGAAAATCACAATTAGATACTATCTTCATAAGCATAAAAAACATAAAATATAGGGGGGAACTAGTTAGGAAAAAAATGTTTTGGAAGGATTATTAAAATGAACATCAAAATATTGTTACTTAATGCTTCGTGCATAAAATTTGAGATAGGATTATCAATAATGAGGTTCAAGTGAGGTATGACTATCAATTTATACTCTTTAACTTTAAAAAACCTCACTTTACTAATAAAAAAATTACATCTCTTATAAATAGTTTACACTCTTCAATATAGTAGTTGTAACCTCCATAGAGGAAGATATGATAGTAGGGGTGGTGCCTAATTTGAGATATATTAGACTATGATACCACTTGGAGAGAGTATGCAAAAACTAATAGGGATTCGAATCCAGGTCTAGTGATTACCTAAATTTGGTAGTATTTATGGTCTTGGCAACAATTTTACCTTCTGCCAATCACTGAATAAAGATAAATGATCATTAATATTACAAATACAATGGTTTTTATTAGTGTGTTGTTGAGAATAAAAATGGAAAAAAATTGTAAATATTTGTATCCATTTATATTTGCATATGAAAACCTACATTCATCAAGTAGATTATATAATTTTCATCTTTCATTGATGAATCCTTTTCATTTTTCATCTAATTTGTTTTAGATCCATATAATTAGGTTTTGCTTAATTAGTTTTAAACTCATCCAAATTGACACTTGGTGATTTAGTGAACACTACATATTGTTCTAATAGATGCAATTGTCATTAAACTTTTCACATATATTTATTCAAGTTTCTTAAAGTATATCACTTAGAGTACATTTTCATTTCATCTCACCATAATTTCTCAAATCATGTTGAAATATTTAACTTCTTTCATGTTTTTTATGGCATTGCCCTTCCCCACCACTTTTCCATTTCTTAAGATGCATTGTGAAATAGAATGTCACCTATTTGCTTATCCTATTTCCACACTATATGAAGGAACATACCATCTCATTTTCCAATGTCATGTTCCCTAAAAATATCATATTATTATTATTTGATGTAGAGGTAACCATTGGTAGTAAATTTATTTGTACATAATCAAATTCATACTATGTTTTAACATCAGGAAATCATATGGCATATTTGAAACACCTACGGTAAAAAATATCATTTCCCATAGTCTATTATCCAAATAATTTATTTTCAAACTAAAATTACATTTAAAGAGTTGTAAATAGTTAAATTATTAATCTTGGTGTTATTTTAGGTATGAAAACAACTAGTATTGAACTATATATATATATATATATATATATATATATATATATATATATATATATATAATGAATTATGAACTTGTCAAAGAAAATTATGAAGTAGTTACACTACGTACTTATGAGTGCACTTAGTAGTAATAAATGCATATATATATTTAGATTAAAATAAAGTGAAAATATATCTCATTCACCTTAAAAATACACATGCTAGCATGTGGAAACCCCCCCCATAGTTTTCCTCTAAATAAACACCTTACACATTGTTGTCACAATGCTAAGAGACAACCATGCCATGTTTACCTTCTTCTGCTAAATGTATTTCTATAGATTTTTTCCACCTCACTCCCCTTATCTTAATGATAGTGACCATTATAGTGGTATTTATACCAAAGTAAATAATTGAGCAATTTTTTACTGACATCCACCTTAGTCTGGCCATTCATCTTCCAACTTGCACCAGTCAATGAGAACACACCTCAATTTATTGACTTCTGTATCAAAAATATTTTCCATTATTTCCCCATATCCCTTAGCCTTCTGCTTAATTTATTTTCCCTCCTCTTACACCATTAATATTTCATAGCTATACAAAATTTCACCCATAATTTATTTGAATGATGACACAAAATCTTCCTCTAAGGCATAATGTGTTCAAATGATGACATAAAATATTCCTCTGAGGCACAATGTGTTCGAAAGTGGGTTGGTTAAATTATCTGGAGTAATTTTATCTTAGTGCTTGGCTCTATGTGGATAAATATCACAACTACAATTCACTTCCCAAACACTTATAAATAAAATGGTAAGTATGATAACCATAACTGCTATTTTTAGAATCCTAAAAGGTATTTAATCAAACGTTATACAATTTTGAGTGGGTATGATATGAATTTTTTTTTCAAATGGATTATAAAAGTTTTGATTTTGATAAATTTATATTAATCATACCATAAATTTTTAGTTGCATATGGCTACATAATTTATTTCATCATTGGCAAGGCTTCTGTGATGGAGGGATTAAGGAAGATCCAACCTTACAACTTGCTTAAGAGAGAGATAATCAGGCCTAATACCTTCTTGACTGAAATATAAAGAAAATAAAGATTTTTCCTAATAAAATAACCTATTATACATTTATTTCATGTTATTTCAACTCAACATATTTATTTATACATTTATCAAAGCTTGAAAATATAAGAAAAGGTGAAAATAGGTTTTTAGACCTTAAAATTAGGCATGCAGACTGAGTTTCTTTAATAAATTTATCCATAGGTATACTCAAACCTTAAAAAAAAATTTAAAACTTCAATTTATATTCATTAACCTCTCTAAAAAAATTCATTGCATTTGTCTTGGTCATTTTCAAGTTATGATGATTTTAGTGTTTCTAGTGCTCTAAATAGGCCTTCTTTTAGACCTACAGTCTGAGTTTTTTGAATATATTGAGATTTAGGCCTAAAAAATTATTTAAACCACTTTAAAACCTTAAAAAACATCCTAACACACCTCTTCAAAAAAATTCATGAAATTTTAAGTTTATCTTTTGAGTTATGAATATTTTAGTACACTAAAATCCTAGTTTCCTGTGTATAGGTTGAGAGCACTAATTCAAGGATAATTTGAGTTTTGAAATCTATTTTTAAAATATTTAAATTGGAAAATGTTTGAAACATAATTAATTTATTCTATAAATCATTTATACACTTTTAATAATCCCATAACTTGATGAAAACAATATTTTCTTGATTGTAGATATACCTTTCTTTATTGTATACAGGCAATAAAGTTAAATTCAGATGAAACTCAAATTTAAAGAGTTATTTTGGTATCTTATTGATTAAAAAATGTCCTCAAAACTTATATATGACTCTATCACTTTAATTTTACTTCAAACAATCTTTAAATGTGATCGAAAATGACTTTTCCTTACTGTTAAAAACATGTTCTCAACTGTTAAGAACTTGTACTATGTCTTCAGGATTGTAGTATGTTTGAAAACTATTTCTAAAAATGAATATGATTATAAAACAATGAATAAAATATATTAAATATATTTAAATATTGATATTAAATCATATAATTTAAATAAGATATTATTTCACTTTTCTTGATGCAAAATGTGTACAACAACATGATATACAACCCTATTTTTTAGAAATTTTTTTAATATTAAAATCATGGAGTTTTATTGAATTTTATTTATTGAATTTTATCCTTATCCAACACACCTCTATCTATTTTCACTCTTCCTTCTCCCTTCTTTACTCTAAAAACTCCTAAACGTTTTCAAATTGTCTAACTAATTAAGAAGACTCAACCTAAGTCTTAACCTTAGTTGAGTTTGACAAAATCAATTATGAATAAAGACATTAGAAATATTAAAAACATGTCTAAGGCATTAATTTACCCATAAAATAAGTATCATTACCTTTAGATTGACTAGGAGATTATAAATATCATTTAAATGTCCTTTACAAATTCAAATTTTCCAATAGGTAGTTTTGGTGAGAAAATGGAAAAAAAGCTAGAAAGACCAAAATAGAGCAAGGTGAAGCATGTAAAAACTTCACAAATACAAAACATGACTCCTAAAACCTATTAAATCCAAAATTTGAAAAAATAATCAACTAATCCTAGTGTTCTTTCATCAGGCTCCCTGAGTATAAAAGCTTTCATGAGCTCCTACTCATTAGGTCTTCAATGTTACTCTAATTCATCCTTCACCATTCTATAAACTTGCTCCATAACAAGATTTGGCTTATAAAATCCTTCTGTAACAAATTTTAATTATTATTCTTTCTCAATTGGAGATAATTGATCCTTTATCTATATATCTCCTTGAGAACTAAATTGTTTTCATAATCTATCACACTCTCTTGTCTCCAAATTAGTTTGAAAACCCTTCACATTGGATAAAACATCAACACCAACTATTTCTCCAATCACCATTTCTATATCAATCACTTGGTCAACTTCTTTACTCCACCTCTCATACCAATCAACATGCTAGACTATTCCACACTTAGTCCTTATCATTACTATTCTATCGATGGATGGACCTACATAATCCACAAACATATTCGAGAAAATAAGAGTTCCCTCATTCATGCCATAAACCATTTAATAATGCTACAAAGGCATGTTATCCAACCCTTCTCCAATTCTAACATGTTTATCATGTTTTCCACTCTCATAATGATCTCTCAAAAGATTCATATCATCTACCTCCAAGGATTTCTTCTCCTCAATCACACATTTGATTTCATCTCCTTTGCACAATTGAACTTTCTCAATTATCTCCTTATGTCTACTTACTTTCACAATCTCTAAATATAATGCTTCCAACATGGAAACATGAAAATTTACTTAGATGTTTTTTTCATCTATCAACAATTCTACATGGCTTCCATATTATTTATCCAACTCTATCACGTTTATCTTCTTATTCATAAAAAATCCTTCCCCTATGGATTACTCACAACTTTCTTTCTCATTGTTATTTCTAAAATAAGCTTTGGGTTCTTCATAACCACCCTCTTCTTTCCTTATCATATACAAGATCTCTTTTCCACTCACTAATAACACCTTAGTATTATTTTTATATTTATTACCATTTTTAAATGGTGTCAAAGTATACTTCTTACCATCCTTCTCCAACATATAGATGTTACTTCATCCATCATGTATAGCCCTTCTATAAGAGTGCCAAGGTCTACCCAACAAAATGTAACAAACATTATAGGCATAATGCCACAAATCATCTCATCCTTATAACTATACCAATCTAAAAATTAACCTTACATTTATCATTGGCTAGTACTTGATGCCCCTTTTGTATCCATGATACTTTGTATGGTGTAGGATGTGTCAATCTCTTGAATCCTAGTTTTTCAACCATTTCTGAAGAAACCAAGTTATCTATACTACCACTATCAATAATAACCTTACAACACTTACCTTTTAATTTGCATTTAGTCTTCAACAATGTTTTATTTTGGGGTGGTTCCTTCATTTATTTGTTTGGCTTTAGCAACACTCTGTTTATTAATAAGGACTCTCCTACTTTAGGTTCTTCCACATGTGATGGTGATCCTACACTTTATTCCTTGGATTGAAAAACTTGTTTATTGCGTTCAATTTTTTTATAGCTTATTTATGTATTTTTAGGACATTCATATTCCCTATGACCAACATACCTATTACATTTGAAACATTTTCCCCAAAAGCCTTCTCCTCTACCTCTTGTATATGGTGTTCTTACTATGTATGAATATCCTCCTCTTATATTATTATCTTGAACTTGAGAGCTACTTGTTTCTTCATTATGCACCTGCAACTAACTTCTACCACCTTGATATCCCCTAGCTCTAAAATTTCTGCCTCCTCCTCTAGATTGTTGAGTTTGTCTTCTACCCAACTTTTCTTATACCTTGAGAACAAACTTATAAGCCTCTTGAACTAATCTTGGTGACAATGAACTTATATCATCCTAAATATTGAACCTCAAACCATTTATTTACCTAGTTATTTTCTTAAACTATTTTTCTACATGACTATATCTTATTGTAATCTTGTAGAATTCTTTAGTGTAGTCCTTTACACTCATGTTTTTCTTCTTCAAGTTATTCAGTTTCTTGAACAAATTTTTATTTTAGTCCATAGGCATGAATTTTGATTTGAGTTTTGCTACCATTTTGTCCCATGACTTGTTTTCTCTTTACCTCTTTTCTTTATTTCTTCTTGTACACGATCCCCCCAAATAAATGCATGTCCCTTCAATATTGTACAAGAAAACTTGATCTTCTTATCTTCAGCTATTCTTTAAAATTCAAAATAAATTTCCATTACAACTATCCAATCTACCAATTCTTTAACATTTAGGCTACCTCCATATAATATAACTTACTATTTGGATTTGGAACCTATTTCTATGATTCATTTCAAGAGTTTTTCTTCCATTATCTCTTCCTCTTCTTCTTCTTCTTCTTCGACAACCTCTTCTTATGGTTCTTCCTCTCTTTCACTTACATCACCTATCAAAAAACCTCTTATTTAAGTAATTTTTATACCTCTAAATGTGATATTGAGTTTCTTATCTCCTTTAGCAATGTTTCTCCTAGTTGTCTTTTTTGACTTCTTCTAACACCACTTCTAAGTGCTCCTCCTCTAAGTGATATTTTTAAACTTTATTTCAAGTTTTTTTTGTACAAATTTATCTTAAATTTTTTTAATAAAATATGTATCCTTAGGTTGCCTTGGATTACAACCAAAACCTTGCTCTGATACCAAAAATGGAGGGAGTAAGGAAGATAGGACCTTCCAACTTGCTTAAGAGAGAGATAATCAGACCTAATACCTTCTTGATTACAATTTCATAAAAAAAAGATTTTACATACTAAAATAACATCTTACACATTTATTTTATTTATCTAAACTCATCATACTTATTTATACCTTTATCCAGACTTGAAAATATAAGAACATGTGAAAACAAAGTTTCTGGACCTTAAAATTAGGCCTACAAATTGAATTTATTTAATAAATTTTTATGTAGGTGTCTTAAAAAATTTAAATAAAATTTAAAATCTCACATGTACCTTCATTGACCTCTCTACAAATTTTCATTACAATTGGTTGGGTCATTTTCAAGTTATGATGATTGTAGTGTTTTTAGTGTTCTAAATAAGCCTTCTTTTAAATCTGCACTCTAAGTTTTTTGAATATATTGAGATGTAAGAATAAAAAATTATTGAAAATTTTTTTAAACATTCAAAAAAATACTAACACACCTCTCCAAAAAAATTCATATGATTTTAAGTGTTAATTTTTGAGTTATGATGATTTTATACACTAAAACCCTAGCTCCTTATGTAGAGGTCGAGAGCACTAATTTAATGGTAATTTAAATTTTTAAACCATTTTTTAGATATTAAAATTGTAAAAGGTTTATCACACCATTATATTATTATTTAAATCATTTAAACACTTTGAAAAATCCCATAACATGATGAAAACAAGTTTTTATTTATTTTAGATGCACCTTTCTTGATTGTATATAATCAGTGAGGTTAAATTGAGAAGAGCCCCAAATTTAAAGATTTATTTTGAGATATTATTGATTGAAAAAGGTCCTCCACACTTATATAATCTACAACTTCATTTTTTTTTCAAACAATATTAAAAGGTGATAAAAAAATGACTTTTCCTTCTTGTCAAAAACTTGTTCTTGACTGTTAAGAACCTTTACTATGTCTTCAAGCCTGTAATATATTTAAAAATAAATAAATATGATTATAAAATAATAAATACACTAACTTACATGTAATTCAAGATTAACATTGAAGCATAGAATTCAAATAAGATATTCTTTCATTGTTCTTGATGTAAAATGTGTAAAACAACACTATATACAACTCTATTTTTTTGAACTTCTCCTTTTTTCTTCAAATCTTTGATTATTATTGAAATTTATTTCTTGTATTCTCTCCTTAACCCATGCACATTTATCTCTTTTCACTCTTCTTTCTCCATTCTTTTCTCCAGAAACTCCTAAACTTTCTCAAATTGTCTAACTAATTAAGAAGAATCAAGCTAAGTCTTAACCTTAGTTGAGTTTGAAAAAATCAGTTATGAATAAAGAGATTAGAACTATTCCAAACATATCTAATAAATTCCTTAACCCATATAATAAGGATATGTTGGAACCAACATACCCCATTTTTTTGAACTGGGACCCTTGAGAAACCCTGAACTGATAACATAGAGATTTTAGCATATCAAGGTCTTTTGTAGAATTGGAAGATCATCTACTTTGTTAAAAAATAGGCTTATGTGGTTTTGGATTTTCTTTAATTTAGGCTAACAGTGCTAATGAGGTTCATTTGGCTTTTATTTACAGGTTTCATGGTGTGTGTCCCTAAGAATTATGTATTCTAAAACCCTAGCAAACCCTCGATTCAAATTTGAATAAAGATGAGAACCAATTTGGTGGGAATCATTTTAAAATTCATTTATGGACTTAAGTATAAAATGCATATTCTAAGCTTAGTCATGTTTTTTAACACAACTTAACTAGGAAATAGGATCTCCTTTGTTATTTCCACTTTTTTAAAAAATTATTTATGGCCTAACTAATGTCATCATGCAGGGTCCCTTTTAATATTTACAAGCTTATCCTAAGGTTTTAATACTAAGGCCCCAATGTATTCATTAATATAATCATGACCTTAGTCTTAAACATCTTTAGCCTAAGTTTTTATTGTTTCCACGATCCTAACATTAATTTCCTTGCACTTTGTAGGATCTTATGATTATCGCTTTATCATGGTATTTGATCCAACAAAGCAAGGATAACCCAAACTTCAACTTAAATAGCATACATCTTTGGTGATCCAATGATCCATGCTTACTCACTAGGACCCGATCGAATAGAGTGAGGCATAATTAAAAATTCAAAAGGATGTAAGAAGCTTGAAAGATGGACACACAAAATTATTAAATTCAAGGAGTGAAAGGAAGAGGCCTGCCTGACATGATCAACAATAAAAATAAAGTCCCCGGATCAAGATCCTACGACTGTCGCTTCATCATAAGATTTGATCCAATGGGGTGAATTAACACTGAGACCCTAGGAAACCTCATAAAAATTCCAAGTGGCATCCTTGCATTTGGCATTAAATATTTTAATGAAATTAAAATTTACATTCACGTGACCATCATCCAAACATCTAAAAAGATGAACTTAATGTCTGCATGACTATCAAATTTAAGCCCAAAAAAATTAAAACTTAACTGGTTTAAACTTGACATCCATGCGATTGTAAATTGACACCTATGAGGGTGTATTTGACATCCATGAAACCATTAATTTTAACCCAATTAAATATCTTAATTAGTGTTCAAATGACATTCTAAAATCCTATTTTAACTTGGAAATGGCTTCATAATCTAAAGGAAATGCTCAAAGATGATCAACAATGGGAGCCTTTGACCTGAAAAATATGGAAATGGTTTTATAATCTAAATACTTAGTCTAAATTCATATGAAAGAGTCATCATGGAATTTTGTTTAAAAGAATCATGAACCTTAAACTATGAGCTTATGCTAATTCTTATGTTAAAAAGGGAATCCCTTGTCACACAGAGTGTAAGCTAACTAAAGGTTTCTCATATGTAGTGGCCTAAATTATTTAGAACCTCACCCATTCATTATTAAATTGGAAAATGTAGGCATAAGTCCTTATCCTAGGTTTATTTCATGCTTAATAAACATGAAATAAACTTTATCTTAAGAAACTTAAGCCTATATCATGACTTTAATAATAGACTAACTTAACGTTTAGGCATTGTTTGTAGATCGATGATTCACACCCTGTCACTGGATTTGATCTAATGGCACAAAGATGCAAATGAATTTTCAAAGGCCTATAAGCTCACCACATGGTTGATACTCATTCAATGAATGATTGACCAAAAGATTTGGAGCATAGAGAAGGCATGTCAAATACCAAGTGTTACGATCATAGAGTTTACAACAGAAAGACCCAATCACATCCAAGATCTTGGATTATGATCAATGGCTCATGATAATCCATAATTTTGATCCTATAGTGTGAAATGAAGAAGGTATTTTTAAAATACCAATAGTTAGTGTTCAAATGACATTTATGAAAAATGTCATGAAAGGTCCAGACCAGTGCCACATAAGCACAATGTAAACAAAAAATGCAAAATTTGAGATCTCATGGGCTTGAAAACACAAAGGTATAAAGGCAAAGGTCCAAATAAAATGTATAAAATGTATAAAGCCTAGATATCTTCTACCATTAAAGCTCCAAACCCTAAACCCTACATAACAATGACCTAAATGGATTCAATTTGTTACAATTAAATCAAAGGATAACTTAATTATGTTTCTAAGCACAAGAGAGATTTCACAAAGATCATCTACAATCCAACATGAAAAATTAGAAAGAAATATAGACCATGGCACCTAGCAGGTATTATTTGAAGGAAGATATCAAGATCTATTTGACAACAAATAATGAGGGTCAGATATATAAGGACATGGAATTGGACCTCGCAGCAAAGAATATCTAGGGGATTAGGAATTGGTCTGAACTTTTCTTCATGATAGAAGAGTTTTAACCCATTTAATAAGAGGAACAAAGGAATGCCATTGTGACCATGTGACACTATGACCTGGTTACTATCCAAATGGTGGGCCTTCATCATGCCATGTCAAAATTAGAGGTATGACATTGTATTGACATCTTTGCCCCCCATATTTATTGATTGTTAAATAGACAATGAATGGATCATTAGGTAAGGGAAATCAAGAGGGGTAGCCTACATTTCCACTATTACTTTTGATAAGTATTACAAGCTCCCTCTTCCCCATGTAGAGCTTTCCAAGGTCAAAGAGTGGACCAATAATCATGACTTAGACTCTATCCTTAGACCTTAGCTCCACCAATGACCTCACCTCTTTAAAATCCTTAATATAAAAATCCCTATCATCTAATTCAGAGAGGGGATTAGGGTAATAATGACCTTGTTGAATCAAGCCTTTGATTCCCCTTCAACTACTTATGTGAATAAGATCTGGGTCCCATATGTGCATTTCATGATAGAGGAAAAACTTACCCCTCCAATTGGAGACTTATTTAGTATTATCCTAACTAGGCAATTCAATGCTATCAAAATAAAGACTTCAAATTAATTATTTATGATGTCATACCTACTTTATACCCTTTTAGCCTCAACCACATTCCTTGGGATTAGGAATTAGTCCATAAAGGGAAAAACAACCATCTCACATTACTATTCCAAGCTACACATCTTCAAGTATAGGAATCACATGCAATTTATTTATGACTATGTTTATCCTATGCCTAGGCTCTACCTCCTCATCAAGATATGTTGAAATGATAGGGGAGGTATGGTATTATCTTGATTGCACATTCATCGTGATAGAAGGAATCATGACCCAACCTTACAGGGTACTGATGTATGTTCCAAATAATCTTGAAGAGTAGGAAAACTCTTTCTAGCCCATCCATGGCATTGATAGAACTATAATAAAAGACTAGAAATAGGTGGAGGTTATGTCCACACATATGCAATCACTTGGCTTCCAACTAGATGAACTCCAGATATGGGATCCAAAGAATGTAGTTAGCAACTATCTAAGGGATAAGAAGCTCCTAAAACTAGAATATGTACATCAACTCAGTGTCTATGACACCATATATATTAGGGATAATAACTATGAAGAGGTATTAGCCAAGATCTAAGGCCATAACATTAAGCTTGAACATAGGTTGGTCAGAGACAACAATCCATCTAGGGAAACATGGAAAATGCACCCTTTGTAATACCATTTACTCCTTGGGCCATCTGGAACAGCCCATGAGCAACCTTAGATAGAGCAGCCATAGCCCCAACAATAGGATGAGTAAGTTCAGGATGAACAAGGCAAAGGGAAAGTGAAGGTTAGAGAAGTCATGATAAAAGAGAGACCTGGTGAAGGGCCCCTATATTCAACACTATCCCAAAGGCCACCTTCCCTAATTCAATGTACAAGAATGACAACCCTAGAACCATAAGAGACACTCAAGGGTGTTCTCAAGGAAATTATAGAGGTCTATGAATCTGATAGGGAAGAGAAGCCCAAGGAAGATACATGAAAAGATTTGGTCCCAATAACATCCCATGAGAAGATAAAAATAGAAGTAACACTAGTCCCTCTGGGACCAAAGGAGAGATCGAGGTTCACTTTCACTCATCCCACTAGTGAAGTAAATCTATTTAGTGATGAGTTCCCAATCTATGGACCAGTCATTCTTGATTGGTTCATCTATCAAAAATTGCAAAATATCCCCTCTCTTTCTTATTCTTGTGCCATAACAAGGGTCACTGATGTGGGGATATAAGATGATATGAAGACTTGGATAAGGGCTATAATGAAGGAGTAGGAAGAAAGAATAATTGTGGCTATTGAAAGGCTAGAAGATAAGAAGATAGATGCTCTAAGAGCATCTGCTAACTCAAGTGTGGATGCCCCAAAACCTCCCTAATTCAAGGAAATAGTCACTACTATCCATTTCAACCCTAAGACAGTTAGGTTGGAAATAATAAAAACTAGGACAAATGTGGTTGGGATAGAATAATCCACCTTTTAGAAGGTGGAACCATTTGTAGGACTAACCCTAGTGGGTGGCCAAAAACTTGGAGAGGTTGAAATTCATGAGGAAGATGTGGAAAGTCTAATTGAATCCAATTCAACACAAGCTAAAGATGGAATCCAAGGTATGAAGAAAAAGATCTAGAACTTGGAAAGAGAGAAATAAAATTTGGAAAAATAGGTAATTCTATCGATGCCAAATACAATAATCAAACTGCTTTACCGGTTATTTTATGATGTGTTTATGGCACTTAAATCAATGAAATTAAGTCAAGGTGCATTATAAAGGCAATGTGAACTAGCCAAGAGTTTAGTCACCCAATGGCAAGCTTCTGAGGATAAAATAGATCGAATCTTCAATATTTAAGCAAAGGAGTAGATCCCAAACTTCAAGACCATCAGTTTGGGGTGTTTGAACACAATTCTAGGAATTGTGATTGAAAAGGTTCATAGTTTGAGTGCATGGCATAACGATATGGAAAGGGTCCTAAAAGAAGACAAGGAACCAATTACAAGAATTGAATAAGTTTTTGGGACCATGCTTACAGAGCCTGCACAACCCAATGCCCTTGGGATCATTAGTGACAAGGAATTTAAGTATAGGGCTACTTTGGTAACCCAAGAAATTAGAAGAAAAGGCCAAGGCCAATCTGGGGATAAAAATAGAAAGATCTTGGGCATGATACTCAATGCAGGGGAAAGAATAAATGAAGCCAAGAGTATCAAAGAATCCATGGACAGGAATGACAAATAATTTGATGACCTAATAGATCAAGAGGAAGAATAGATCATGAAGCCTACTATGGACCTGGACTTAATTAATGAACAACATGGGAGAGCCATGAGCATCCTCCAGTAGAGACAACCAAAGACCCACCATCAAATTGAGCATATTATATTTTTTAAAAGTTTTGTAACATTTTGAAGTAGAATATCCCATTGTACAATCATATGCTAGTCTGTTAGCATATTTTCCTCTAGGCTAGTACAATTTGGAAAAGAACTTGTTTTTTAGAACTTGTAAGGATCGTTGTCCATATCTTTGTACACCTATATTTTGTAATTAACTAGTATACTACCCAGTATTCCTATAAAGGCATGTATGACCATTGTAAAAAGAGAGATTTTTGAGCAAATTTTGTATACTTGAAGCAATTAATAAGATCAAGGAATTTTGCAAGGATTGTCTATTTTGATGTGATAATTGCTAATATACTTTTTCTCTCAATCGCTAGTAAAGGTCATGAATCTGAATAGTGTCTTTGAATTTTGTGTAGCATTATTTAATCATAGCGTTTCTGATTTGTGATTATGCTAGATTAGTTGAAATATCTTAGGTCCTGCTTCATTTCATTTTGCTCTATATTCATATGTGCAATTGTTATTTGATTATAGTGGTAAATCCCTAAAGTAGACCTAGTTCTTACTTGTGATTCTTAAACATTTTGCCTAATATATAGTGAGATTTGAGCTTAGGTTATGCTAAATTATATATTTGTTGAATGTGTATTCAGTTTCCATTGATACTTTGTCATAATGTTCAGGACTAAAATTGGCAATCACTCATTTCTTTTCTACCCTACCCTTCTCTTTGCTCCTTTTATTACACCAAGATCACTTTAGTTTTAGATATATTATAAATATCCATTTAGCTTAGTATATAGCTTAAAATAGGGGCATAACTCACTAAGAATTAACAAAGATTCACAAATAATGGGCTAAGATGGCTCCCAACCACCAAATTATATAAATATTGTGGAATAGCTATCTTACTCTATTGATATTTCACCACAGGCAACCAGATTGTCAAAACTTGTAACTCATGCTCTGAGTTTTCCAAATTCTAAAATGAGAAGTGTTCTTTAAACACTAAGATCACCTATGGTACATTTAGAAGCATCAAGAGGATAGTTCCCACTGGTGCTAGAAGGAGGGCCATGATTCTTTGAATCTTTATTGATCTTAGTTTCTTTCATCTAAAGATCAGTATATCTTTGGCTTTTGAGTGAATTTTTTGCTTAAAAGTATAACGATCATTGATCTTTGTTATTTCCCATGCCACTTTGTATTTCATTTGAATTTATTTGAGAGTTGATTCTTGTTTTGGTAAATTTAGCTTTAACTTTGAAAATCCATAGTATATGAGGTTAGCAAAGTTCATTTTAATCAAAGGTGGTCATATCTTTCGTAGATCGAAGTTCATTTAGTATTAGACTTGTAAAGATAGACCATATTTATGTATTTGGGTGCACCCTTGAGATAATTCAATCAAAGATCAATGTCCGTTACAAGTTTTCATACCACATTTAAAAAATAAGCTCAATGTATAGGTCTAACTCTTGTTCTTCATAAAAGTTAACTTGACACATAGCATTTTAGGTAGGATCTTTGAATTTTAAGATGGAATTGCCCAAGATCAGAACAAGATCACACTCATTAACCAAAGAGACTTTACTTGAGCTCGAGGTACAAAGAAGAGTCAAATGTGATAAAAGTAGACTCAAGAGATACAAGTCTCTTCCAAATTCACCTCTTTAGGGCACCTGTGCCTTCAACCTTCATCTAGGTATGGTATGGTTGGGGGATTATTCAATCAAAATACCAAGGGTAGTTCATGATCTCCCAAGGAACCCTAAGAAATATCTGCCTACATTTAGTCCAACCAAAATAATAACTATTGAGGAACACAAAATCTTTTAAAGTTGTTTTAAAGCTACTTAATGTTGTTTATGAGGATGTAGCATGTAAGATATTTCCTTTCAATTTTAAAGATGCATCTTATGAGTGGTTTTAAAACTTATCTAATAATTACATTACAAGTTGGAATGATTTCAATAATGTGTTCATTTATCAATTTGTAAGATTGTAAGTCCCTATGTTATTTACCACCAATTCACCACTATTAGAAGGGACACCAATGAGCCTATCAGGGCATTTAATGATAGATTTCAAAAGATGTATAACAGAACCATAGAGACTTACAAGCTTGATGATGTTCTAGATTTAGATATCTACAAAGATGCAGTGGATCCTATGACCTCTATATTTTTGAAAAGATCCATCTCAGCTATAGTTTCATTGGCCTAGGCCTACTCTTAATCAGTGACCATTAATGATCAAATACAACCTCAAGGGAAAATAGCTTACTCAATCCCAATGTGAACCCACATATGCCTATGATGAACTTGTTTCCTAACAATAACTAAAATCTCATAGCCTTCAACCAACTTCCAAACTTAAATCAATTTCCCTTAAGTTATGTGGCCCTTAATCAAAATCTAGAATTCTTGATTCATCCTACTAATGGATTTAATGCAGGTGATCAATGATATTTAGTATAAGCTACAAGTGTTAACAATAACTAGGTGCATAATTCTAAAACTCCAAAAAATGAGAATGAGTCTATCTTTAAAATGGTTCAAAAATTAAGCAATAATTTCCTTCAGTTGTAGAAATAACTAGGCAATACTGGAGAGAACTCTAGTATGAATTTCTCATTTCAAAGGTTTAATAGGCCAAGCAATAGATTTTAGAATGATAGTTTTCATAATAACAAGGCCAATGAACCATCTTCTAGTAACAATAATATGGACATTAATCTTATTGATATTGCGTTGCTTGACTATTGTAGGGTACATTGCACAACCAAGCATGAGGAAATTAGTTGTATATAATTTTTCAAAGCCTTTGAGGCTTTCTAAGAGGAGTTGGATACATTTAAAGTAGTCCCTAACAAAGAAGGTGGTGTAGGTTCTTCTAGATCTAATCCATTTGAGTAAGCCTTCATGGTGGACACCTTTGACTTCCCCTTTTAAGAGGAAAATGAACCTGATGAGATCCCTAAAGAGTTCTAGGCCTTTCAGTAGTTCCTAAAGAAGACCCACCCCTTGAGGAATAGAGAGCAGAGGTAGACTTTGAGTACCTCAACACCTCCAAATAATTTTGGAATTCTTCCTGATACCTCTTCAAGTAACAATCCAGAGCCACCAAAAGGGAGTACTTCTAAAGCCAATGTTGAAATTCCTAGTTCTTCTAGTAAAAATAGGTATAACATAGTTGGCGACATGAAGATAAAGGCTAATATCACATTCATGAACTTGCATAGATTATAGAGCAGAGGGACCTCTTATTGGAATCCTTGTCAAAGAAGCATCAATAGGATAGCTCTCACTGGTGGGAGATATCCTATTCATGCTTATAAATGTACCATAGGTGCTCTTAATGTTTAAAGAGCAATTCTCATTTTATAATTTAGAGAATTTAGAGCATGAGTTGTAGGTTTTGACAATGAAATAACATTAGAGTAAGATAACTGTTTCACAATATTTATATAATTTGGTGGTTGGGAGCCACCTTGACCCATTCTTTGGGAATCTTTGTTAATGCTTAGTGAGTTATGACCATGTTTTAAGCTATAGACTAATCTAAATGGATATTTATAATGTATCTAAAAATAAAGTGATCTTGGTGTAAAAAAAGAGCGAAGATAAGGGTAGGGTAGAAAATAAATGAGTGATTGCTGATTTTAGTCCTGAACATTATGACAAAGTATCAATGGCAACTGAATACACATTTAAAAAATATATAATGCAACATAACCTAAGCTCAAACCTCATTATATATTAGGATAATTTTAAGGGAAAACTTTTAAGAATCATAAGTAAGAACTAGGTCTACTTTAAGAATTTACCACTATAATCAAATAGCAATTGCACATCTGAATACATAGGAAAATGAAATGAATCAAGCCTAAGATCTTTCAAATAATCTAGCATAAGCACAAATCAGAAACCTTGTGATTAAAGAATGCTACCCAAAATTCAAAGACACTATTCAGATTCAAGACCTCTACTAGTAATTGAGAGAGAAACTATATTAGCAATTTACACATCAAAATGGACAATCCTTGTAGAATTCGTTGATATTATTAATTGCTTCAACTATATAAAATTTAATAAAAAATCTCTCTTTTTAAAATGGTCATACATGCCTTTATAGGAAGACTAGGTAGTATATCAGTCAGTTAAAAAATATAGGTGTACAAAGATAGGGACAATTGTCCTTACAAAATTTAAAATACAAGTGTTTTCCTAAATTGTACTGACCTAGAAGCAAATATGCTAATAGAATAGAATATGCCTTTACAATGGGATATTATAATTCAAAATGCTACAAAATTTTTATAAAATAGAATATGCTCAATTTGGTGGCGGGGTTCCTGGCTACCACTGCTGGAAGGTGCTCATGACTCTCCCATGTTGTTCATTAATTAAGTCTAGGTCCACAACAAGATTCATGATTTGTTATTCCTCTTGATTTTCTAAGTCATCAAATTCTTTGTCATTCTTATCCATGGCTTCTTTGATACTCTTGGCTTCATTTAGTCTTTCCCTTGCATTGAGTATCATGCCCATGATTTTGCTATTTTCACCCCCAAATTTGCCTCTGCCTTTTCCTCTAATTTTTGGGGTTACCAAAGTAGTCCTATGCTTGAATTCCTAATCACTAATGATCCCAAGGGTGTTGGGTTGTGCAGGCTCTGTAAGCATGGTCCTAAAAAGTTGTTCAATTCTTGAAATTAGTTCCTTGTCTTCTTTTAGGACCCTTTCAATATCATTATGCCATGCACTCAACCTCTGAACCTTTTCAAACACATTTCCCAGAATTATGCTCAAATGCATTAAAATGATGGTCTTGAAGTTTGGGATCTACTTATTTGCCTAAATATTGAGGGGTTGAGCTATTTTATCCTCAAAGGCCTACCACTGGGTGACTAAACTCTTGGCTAGTTCACATTTCCTTTCTAATGCACTTTGCCTTAATTACATTGAATTAAGTGCCTCAAACATGTCATAAAATGATTGGTCAAGTAGCTTGATTATTGTATCTAACACTGATAAAATTGCCTATTTTTCCAAGTTTTATTTCTCTCTTTCCAAGTTTGGATCTTTTGCTTCATACATTGGACTCTAGATTTAACTTGTGTTGATTGGGCTTCAATAAGACTTTCCACATCTTCCTCATGAATTACAACCTCTCCAAGCTATTGTCCACCCACTGGGGTTGGTCCTAAAAATGGTTCCACCTTTTGAAAGGTGAATTCTTTTGTCCTAACCATAACTTTCCTAGTTGTTATTATTTCCAACCCTATTGTCTCAAGGTTGAAATGGACAATAGTGACTAGTTCCTTAAATTTTTTAGGTTTTGGGACCTCCACACTTGAGCTAGTAGATGCTCCTGAAGCATCTATCTTCTTGACTTCTGGCCTTTCAATAACCATAATTATTATTTCTTCTTGATCCTTAATTATATCCCTTAAACAAGGCTTCATATCATCTTGTATCCCCACATCAATGACCCTTGTTATGGCCCAAAAATGAGAAAGAGAGGGGATCTTTTATAATTTCCCATAGATGAACCAGTTAGGAATTATTGGTCCATAGATTGAGAATTCATCACTGAATAGATTTTCTTTAATAGTGGGATGAGTGAAAGTGAACCTTAGTCTCTTCTTTGGTCCCATAGGGACCAATACTAGTTATCCTTTTCTCTTCTCATGGGACATTATTGGGATCAACTCTTTTCCCATGTCTTCTTTGGGCTCCTCTTCCCTATCAAAGTCATAAGCCTCTATAATTTCCTTGAGATCACCCTTGAGTGTCTCTTCTAGTTCCAGGGCTATCATGTCTATGCGTTAAATTGGGGAAGGTGGCCTTTGGGGTAGTGTTTAAGGTAGGGGCCCTTTGCCAAGTCTCTCTTCTAGCTTGACTTCTCCAACCTTCTCCTTCCCTTTTCCTTGTTTATCCTAAACTTGCTCATCTTGTTATTGGGGTTGTGATTTATATATTTGAGGTTGTGCATGGGCTATTTCAAATGGCCCAGGTAGTAAATGGTATTACAAAGGGTGAATTTTCCATGTTTCCCTAGATGGCTTGTTGTCTCTGACCAACTTGTGTTCAAACTTAATGTTATGGCCTTGGATCCTGGATAATACCTCTTCATAGTTCTTAGCCCTAATATATATGGTGTCATGCACAATGAGATGATGTACATATTATAGCTTTGGGAACTTATTATCACTTAGATGGTTACTAACTACATTATCTGGATCCCACATCTAGAGTTCATCCAGTTTGAAGCTAAATGAATCCTTGTGTGTGGACATAACCTCCACTTGTTTCAAGGTATTTTAATATATTTATCCTACTATTCAAGGGGAAGGGGTGGATTAGACATTTTATTTTCTCGTTGCAAGTTATATCAATGCCATGGATGAGCTGGGAAGTAATTTCCTGCTCTACAAGCTTATTTAGAACATACACCGATAGCCTATAAGGTTGGGTCATGATTCCTTTTATCCTAATGACTATGCAATTAGGATAATACCATACATCCCCTATCATTTCAACATATCTCTTGATAAGGGGGTGGAGCCTAGGCATATGAACACCTATGATGGCCTCCATTATAGTAGGATAAACATAGTCACAAATAAACTACATGTGATTCCTATACTTGAAGATGTGAATCTTGGAATAATAATGTGAGATGGTTGTCTTGCCCCTTGTGGACCAATTCCTAATCCTAAGGAAGGTGGTTGAGGCTAGAAGGGCATAAAGTAGGTATGACATCATAAATAATTGAATTGAGGTCTTTTTTATGGCATTGAATTACCTAGTTAGGAAAATACTGATTAAGTTTCCAATTAGAAGGGTAAGTTTTTCCTTTATCATGAAGTGCTCATATGGGACCCAGATCTTATTCACATAAGTCATTAAAGGGGGACCAAAATATTAGTTCAATAGGGTCATTATTACCCTAATTCCCTCTCTAAATTAGATGATAGGTATTTTTAAATCAAGGCTTTTAAAGACATGAGGTCCTTGGTGGAGCCAGGGTCTACGGATAGAGTCCAGGTCATGATTACTGGTCCACTCTTTGACCTTGGAAAGCTCTACATGGGGAAGAGGGAGCTTATAATACTTGTAAAAATCAATAGGGGAAATGTAGGCTACCCCGCTTGAGTTCCCTTCCCTGATGATCCATCCATTGTCTATTCTACAATCAATAAATATGGGGGTAAGGATGTCAAAATAATGTAATACCTTTGATTTTGTCATGGCATGATGAAGAACCACCATTTGGATAACAACCAGGTCATAGTGTCATGTGTTCATGGTGGCATTCCTCTATTCCTCTTTTGAAATGGGTTTCAAATCTTCTATCATGAAGAAGAGCTTGAACCAATTCCTAATCCCCAGGATATTCAATGTTACGAGGTCTAATTCTGTGTCCTTGAATATCTAGCCCTCATTGTATATTATCAAATAGAGCTCAATATCTTCCTTTAATTATTGCCTGCTAGCTGCCATGGTCTCTATTTCTTGATAATTGTTCATTCCAAATTGTAGATGATCTTTATGAAAGCTCTCTTGTGCTTAGAAACATAATTAAGTTATCCTTTGATTAAATTGTCACAAATTAAATCTATTTGGGTCACTTTTATGTAGGGTTTAGGGTTTTGAGTTTTAATGATAGAAGATATCTAGGCTTCAACTTATACGTGTTTTATATTTTATTTGGACCTTTACCTTTATACCTTTATGTTTTCAATCCCATGAGATCTCAACTTTTGTCTTTTTCTGCTTGCATGGTGCTTATATGGCACTAGTCTCGACCTTTCATGACATTTTTCATAAATTCCATTTGAACACTAGACATTAATATTTAAGAAATACCTTCTTCATTTCACGCTATAAGATCAAAATTTTCTATTATCATGATCCATTGATCATAATCTAAGCCCTTGGACATGATTGGGTCTTTCTGTTGTAAACTCCATGATCGTGACACTTGGCATTTGACATGCCTTTTTTGTGCTCCAAATATTTTGGTCAATCATTCATCAAATGATTATCAGCCATGTGGTGAGCTTATGGTCCTTTGAAAATTCATTGGCACCTTTGTGCCATTGGTCAAATCTAGTAATAGGGCACAAACCATCGATCTGTAAACAATGCCTGAACGTTAAGTTAGTTTATTATTAAAGTCATGATCTAGGCTCAAGTTCCTTAGGCTAAGGTTTGTTTCATGTTTATTAATCATGAAATAAACCTTAGGATAAGGGAATTATGCCTAGGTTGTCTAATTTAATAATGAAGGGGGGAGGGTCCAAATAATTTAGGCCACTACATATGAGAAACCTTTAGTTAGCTTACACTCCGTGAGACAAGGGCTTCTCTTTTTAAAATAAGACTTAGCATAAGCTCATAGTTTAAGTTTCATGATTATCTTAAACAAAATTCCATGAGGACCCTTCTATATAAATTTAAACTAAGTATTTAGATTATAAGACCATTTCCATATTTTGCAGGTTGAAGGCTCCAATTGTTGAGCATCTTTGAGCATTTCCTTTAGATTATGAATCTATTTTCAAGTTAAAATAGGATTTTGGAATGTCATTTGAACACTAAGATATTTCATTGGGTTAAAATTGATGGTCTCATAGACGTCAAATACACCATCATGGGTGTCAATTGATGGTCGTATAGACGTCAAGTTTAAACTAGTGAAGTTTTAATTATTATGGGCTTAAAGTTGATAGTCATGCAGATGTTAAGTTCACATTTTTAGACATTTAGATGATGGTCACATGTTCATAAAAATATTTAGTTCCAAATGTGAGGATGCTACTTGGCACTTCCATGGGTCTTCCCAGGGTCTTGGTGTTAATTTGCCTTATTGGATCAAATCCTGTGATGAAGTGATAGCCATAGGATATTGATCTAGGGACTTTCTTTTGATTAAAAATCATGTTAAGTGGGCCCCTTCCTTTCACTCCTCAAATGTAATGATGCCACATGTCTATCTTTCAATATTCTTGCATCCTTTTGACTTTTTAATTATGCCTTGCTCCATTTGATCAGGTCCTCACGAGTAAGCATGGATCATTAGATCACCAAAGATGTATGTTATTTAAGCTGAAGTTCAAGTTATCCTCACTCTATTAGATCAAATTCCATGATAAAGAGACAACCATAGGATCTTTCAAGGTGCAAGGAAATTAATGTTAAGACTATGGAGATAATAAAAACTTAGGCTAAGGACATTTAAGACTAAGGTCACGATTGTATTAATGAATATGTCGGGGCCTTAGTATTAAAACCTTAGGCTAGGCTTGTAAATATTAAAAGGGAACCTGCATGACAACATTAGTTAGGCCATAAAGAACTTTAAAAAAAGGGGAAATAATAAAGGGGATCCTATTTCTCAGTTAAGTTGTGTTAAAAAACATGACTAAGCCTAGAATATGCATTTTATACTTAAGTCCATAAATGAATTTTAAAATGGTTCCTACCAATCTAGTTCCTACCTTTATTCAAATTTTAACCAAGGGTTTGCTAGGGTTTTAGAAAACATAATTCTCTACGACACACGCCATGGAACTTTTAACTAAAAGCTAAATGAACCTCATTAGCACTGTTAGCCCACATTAAAGCAAATCCAAAACCACATAAGCCAACCTTTTAAAAAAGTGGATGATCTTCAAATTCTAAAGAAGACCTTGACATGCTAAAATCTCCATGTTATCAGTTCAAGGTTTCTCAAGGGGCTCAATTCAAAAAAATGGGGTATGTTGGTCCTAATAGGATCATAACCTTTGGTTTCACTAGGAAACAATAAAGACCCTTCAAATGTCTGTTACAAATTTAAATTTTGAAATAGGCATTTTTAATGAAAAAATGAAAAATAAGATATAAAGACCAAAACAAAATAAGGTGAAGCATGGAAAAGTTTCATAACCTATTCAAGCTAAAATTTTAAAAAATAATTAACTAATCCTGATGCTCCTACATCAAGCTCCCTAAGTACAAAATATTTCATGAGATCCTTCTTATGAGGTCTTCAATGCTACTCCAATTCATCATTCACCATGCTATAAACTTGATCCATGTCAAGCTTTAGATTATCAAAGATTTCTACAACAAATTTTATTTGTTATTCTTCTTCAATTAGCTACAATTGAGCCTTCACCTACATATCTCCTTGAGAAATAACTTATTCCCATGTTATATCACACTCTCTTGTCTCCAAATTAGTTTGAAGACCCTCCACATTGGTTGGAACATCAACACCAATCAATTATCCAATCACCACTATTTTATTAATCACTTGGTTAGTGTCTTCACTCTACCTCTCATACCGATGAACATGTTGGACCAATCCACATTTAGTACTTATCTTCACTATCTTATCCATGGTTGGACCTAAACAATCCATAAACATATATGGGAAAATAAGAGTTCCCTTGTCCAACTCATAAACCATTTCATCATTATCCAAAGGCATTTTGTCCAACACATATCTAATGCTAGCATGCTTATCATATTTTCCACTCTCACAATGAGCTCTCAAAAGTTTCATATCAACCACCTCCAAGGATATCTTAACCTCAATCACAACTCTAATTTTAACACCTTTGCATAGCTGAACCTTCTCAATTATCTCCTTGTGTGTACTTACTTGCATAACCTCTACATCCAATGCTTCCACCATGGAAATATGCAACTTCACTTGACTACTCTTTTCCTCTATCTACAATTCTACATAGCTGCCATCTTCTTTATTCAACTTTATCACATATATATTCTCCTTCATGAGAAATCCTTTCACTATGGGATGTTCACAAATTATTTCTCCTTATTATTTTTAAAATTAGCTTTGGGTTCTTCACAGCCAACCTCTTATTTTTTATCAGTTTCAAGAACTATTTTCCACTCATTAACATGTTAGTATTGTTTTCATCTTCATTACCATATTTCAATGGTGTCAAATTATGCTTCTTACCATCCTTATCCAATATATAGGTTTTAGTCCTTCCATCATGTATATCCCTTCTATCAAACTACCAAGGTCTACCCAATAACATGTGGCAAACATTCATAGGCATAATTTTATAATGTATCTCATCCTTATAGCTACCAATCTAAAAATAAATCTTACATTATTTATTGACTAGTACTTGATGCCTCTTTTTTAGCCAAGATACTTTGTATGGTGTAGGATGTGTCAATTTATTTAATTCTAGTTTGTAAACCATTTTTGAAGAATCCAAATTATGTGCACTATCACTATCAATGATAACCTTACAACACTTACCTTTTGATTTCCATGTAGTATTGAGCAATATCTTCCTTTGGGTTGGTTCCTTCACTTCTTTGTTTGACTTTATCAACACTTTGTTCATTAATAAGGACTCTCTTGATTTAGTTTCTTTCACATGTGACAGTGATCCTACACTTTTTTACTCAATTTAAATACATTGATTACTACCTTCAATTTTTATATAGCTTGTTTGTGGAATCTTAGGACATTCATATGACCTATGGCCAACATACTTGTTACATTTGAAACATTTTTCCCAAAAGCCTTCTCCTCTGCATCTTGTTAATGGCATTTATCCTTTTTATGAATAGCCTCCTCTTGTACTATTGTTTTGACCTTGAGAGATACTTCTTTATTTTGAAACTGCAATTGACTTCTACCACCTTGATATCCTTTAGCTTTGAAATTTTTGCCTTTTCCTCTAGATTTCTAAGTTTATCTTCTAGCCAAATTCTATTCTATCTTGAAAGCAAATTGATAAGCATCTTAAATTGATCTTGGTTAAAATAAACTGATCTCATCTTAAATATTTAACCTCAAACCATTGATGTACCTTGTTATTTTCTTAACATATTCTTCTACATGACTAACTCTGATTGTAAGCTTATAGAATTCTTCAGTGTAGTCTTTTACACTCATATCTTTCTACTTCAAGTTTTGGAGTTTCTTGAAAAAAATTATCTGGTAGTCTACAAGCATGAATTTTGATTTGAGTATTGTTACCATTTTGTCCCATGACTTGATTTTATCTATATCTCTTTTCTTTTTTTCCTCTTGGACATTATCCTACCAAAGAGATACATGCCCATTTAATCTTGAAAAATAAACTCACCCTTATTGTATTCAACTATGAATTTTGATTTGAGTATTGTTACCATTTTGTCCCATGACTTGATTTTATCTATATCTGTTTTCTTTTTTTCCTCTTGGACATTATCCTACCAAAGAGATACACGCCCATTTAATCTTGTAAAAATAAACTCACCCTTATTGTATTCAACTATTCCTTTAAAATCAAAATACTTATCCATTACTAATATCTAATCTACCAATTATTCAACATTTAGGCTGCTTCTATATAATGAAACTTATAATTTGGGTTTAAAACCTATTCCTATGACTGCTTTCAAGAGTCTTTCTTCCATTATTTCTTCCTATTCTTTTTCTACCACCTATTCTTTTGGTTCTTCCTCCCCTTCACTAATATCACCTGTCAAAACACCTCTTCTTTGAGTAATTTATATTGCCTCTAAATGTGCTTTCAAAATTTTTATCTCCTCTAGCAATGCTTCTCCTGGTTGTCTTCTTTGACCTCTTCTAGCACCACCTCTAAGTATTCCTCCTCTAAGTATCATTATTGTAGTTTATTAAAATTTTATTTTTCACAATCTTTTCTTCACTCTTTTCAATGAAATTTTTCTTCTTTGGTCACCTTTGAGTATAACCAAAACTCTGCTCTAATACCAAAAATGGAGGGATTAAGGAAGATTAGACCTTACAACTTGCTTAAGAGAGATACAATCAAACCTAACACATTATTGAATAATATTCTTAAATTAAAGAGTTTTACTAATATAATAACTTATTACATATTCATTTCATGTTATCTCAACTCAGAATACTGATTTATACCTTTATCCAAACTTGAAAATACAAAAAAAAGTGAAAACAAGGTTTTTAGACCTTAAAATTAATCATGTATAATGAGTTTATTTAATAATTTTATTTTAAGTATCCTAAAACCTTTAAAATAATTTTAAAACCTCAAATTTACCTTCATTCACCTCTCTAGAAAAATTTATTGCATTTGACTAGGTCATTTTCAAGTTTTGATAATTTTAGTTTCTTGGTGCTCTAAATAAGCCCTCTTTTAGATCTACAGTTAGAGCTTTTTGAATGTATTGAGTTTTAGGCATAAAAAAATATTTAAACCAATTTTAAACCTTTAAAAACATCTTACCACACCTCTCCAAAAATTTTCATGAATTTTAAGTGTTATTTTCTTAGTTATGATGATTTTAGTACACTAAAACCCTAGTTGCTTGTGTATAGGCCAAGAGCACTAATTCAAAATTAATTTGAGTTTTGAAACCTATTTTTCAAATATTTAAATTTTAAAATGTCTAACACACAATTATACTATTATTTAAATCATTTAGACACTTGTAACAATCCCATAACATGATGAAAATAAGCTTTTCTTAACTAAAGATGCACCTTGACTGTATACAAAAGTGAGGTTAAATTCAGAAGAAACTCAAATATAAAGAGTTATTTTGAGATATTATTGATTTAAAAAGGTACTCCACACTTGTATCTAACTCTGAAACTTCAAGTTTTCTTCAAACAATCTTAAAAAATGATCAAAAATGACTTTTCCTTACTGTCAAAAATCTTTTCTTGACTATTAAGAACCTGTACTATGTCTTCAGTCCTATAGTATATTTGAAAATTGTTTAAAACAATAAATATGATTATAAAAAAATGAATAAACTCATTAAATTTAATTCAATAAGGATATTGAAGCATATAATTTAAATAAGATATTATTTCATTGTTCTTGATGTAAAATGTGTACAACAACACTATATACAACCCTATTTTTCAGAACTTCTCTTTTTTCTCTTCAAATATTAAAGTTTTATTGAGCTTTATTTATTGTCTTCTATCATTCTCCCAGGAACCTATATCTCTTCTTACTCTTATTTTTCCTTTCTTTACTCCAAAAACTCTTTAACTTTCTCAAATTGTCTAACTAACTAAGAAGACTCAAATTAAGTCTTAACCTTAGTTGAGTTTGACAAAATCAGTGATGAATAAAGACATTAGAATTATTACATAGATTTATAAGACATTACTTAACCCCAAGAATGATAATAACCTTTGGTTTCAATAGAATATGATAAAGACCTTCAAATGTCCTTTACATATTCAAATTTTCAAGAAGGCAGTTTTGTCAGGAAAATAGAAAACAAGCTAGAAAGACCAAAATAGAGCAAGGGGAAGCACATAAAAGCTTCACAAAGATAAAACATGAATCTTAGAACCTATTAAAGCCAAATTTTACAAAAAATATCAACTAATCCTAATGCTATTGTATCATTCTATAAGGCATTTCTCAACTGCAAAGACTTATCCACAATCAAATCTACCTAAAGGAGAGTTCACAAGTTGCCTACTTTCAAATCTAAGCATTAAACAAAGCACGTCAAATTCCATGACTAGAAATAAAAATAAATTAGCTCTTTAAACAAGATCCTTCAACCTAGAGTAACTACGTACATCAGATCTTAAACTAAGAAAAAAATGAACCTCTTTGAAACCTAGAAATAATGTTATACATGGTGGATATTAAACCTTAATTGTATTAAATTAGATAAAAAATTGAACCAAAAAACACAAGAAATAATATCTTACAGGGCAAGAGAGATCTAGTAGTGGTCACATATGCATTGCTTGATTGTTGATCTCTTACAGGTTGAGAGAGATCCATCAGTGGTCACCTGTGCATCGATTGCTTCTTTCCATTCTTTATTATTCTTAATAGAGAAAAACATAAATGAATCCTACTTACTAGAGATGAATCCTCTCAATTCTTAATATAGAGGCTGAAATGGTGAACAAAAATGGTGGAGACAGTTAAAAGTTTACTAGTTTTCAACCACTATCCACATATCTATTTACCAGCGAAGGCAATTTCAATAGTGTTAAAGACCATCTAATGGATGTATGTTGGCAAATACTTTATGTAGTCAATTCACCAACTTCTTAGTCATTGGCTCTAAAATTAACTTCACCTTGGAAAAAAATATTGGTATGATATTTTCACGTGGAACTCGATTATATATATATATATATATATATATATATATATATATATATATACTATCCACTAATAGCATCTTACACAAAATTGGTAGCTCATGATATAATATATTATAATAGTATATAATATTATATACTCTATAAAATAATATATTAATAAATTTATCACATGTATATTATTATCGTATATTATATTAAATTATAATATATATATATATATATATATATATATATATATATTATAATTTAATATAATATACGATAATAATATACATGTGATAAATTTATTAATATATTATTTTATAGAGTATATAATATTATATACTATTATAATATATTATATCATGAGCTACCAATTTTGTGTAAGATGCTATTAGTGGATAGTATTTATTACTTGTGAGTGGACCAATGAAAATGCATGAAAGGGAATATCCAAACCAGTGAGTGAATGGACTAATGTAAATATGTGAAATGGAATATCTAATGTGTGAGATGAATCTATGGCAATGCCCATGCCAATATAACGCCTTCAATGTAAAATATGGGAGGGACCACTTTTGTGATTTTTTAAAAAGATTTTACTCATTTAAAAAAAATCCACGAGAGTGAAGATGCTATTTTAAAATGGTGGGCAAGTTATTTTAATGTCTTGACATATAAAATATTCAAACCTTAAAGACATAGAAATAAGCAGCTGAATATAATAGGCTTGAAGGATTTTTGGCTCTTAGCAGATATTATAATCATGGGATTTTTTTGGAGAAGGAATAAATCATAGAGAACTGTAGGTAAATTTTTAACATTAATAGTGGCTAAAAAATTTTGACATATGGGGGTTCATCTCTAGACTCATTCCCTCGCCCCCCGCCCCTCTTTATCTACTTTTTGTACAAATGGGAGAGTCTCCCCATTTTTTGGGGGCCTTACTCCATGGATTTTTCCCAACTCTTTGCAGAGTCTCCACTATGATGTTTTCGCATCAACATTTTGTTGTGAATTGATTTCATGTTTATTTCTAGTATCTGTATATAATTGCACAATGTATTTTAGCACCATATAGAGATTTTATGACTCTTATTTTTTGCTCTTAGTCTATGTATGTGTGTATTATTTTTCTTGGTTCTTGCATATATACAGTGGGAATGATTATTTGAGTTTATAACTATGTATTGTGCATGTTTTTTTTTTGGATGGGTGTAGGCACAACTGTTTTGGGGCATTTTACTCCCTTTGCGTTGTTGTTTTATTTCTCCTTCTTCCTTTTCACCCCAATAAGAATTATATTAGAGTCAGAATCTGAGGAGAATGGCTCTATAACTCGAAGGTTGTTTCAACATCACTCCCATGCAATGAAACTTATTAATATTATAGTGCTCATTTTGCTAGTACACATTCACACATCAACACCTACTTTCATTAGGCATGCAAAATTATTCACAACCATGTATGCTTACTTAAAAGAACACACTTGTTTTTGCATATTCCTACTTTTTTAATAAATATAATACTACTAACATGTGTGCATGCATTTTTTACATTATCATAACATTCATGCCTAATTTTTACAATTAATTCTAAAAGTAACTTATAAAATGATCTTATTGAAATTATTTGAAGTTGCAGATCTTGTCCATTTTCAAAAATTGAAGTCAAATGATCTCCACTAGAGCAAGGGCTTTTATATTGAAACTTTCTCTTCAAAGCTAGTTTGTGCTTTTCTACAGAAGGAGCACCTCTGAGCAACAGTTTTGTTCATGTTAATCTTATGTTCATGTGCACGTAGAGATCCTTCAAATTATTTTGGAGAAGAGTGGGTTTTTACCCATCCTCAATTTTCTTCTTTTAACCATGTGGTGCAATCTAAATATAATCCCTGAAACCACCCTTCTATTAGGTGACCTTTTTGCTTTTGGTTTAATTAAACCACTTGAAAATCATTATCAAAAGAGATAGGACTTCTTTTTTGACAGGTTTTGAATTAGATACTGTGTGGGAATGAAAAAACCAAGTGATTGTATTCAAAACATTACCTATATTTAAAAACAATATTAAGCCATAATGTAATTTTTAGGTTCTTGTTGAACCCCCCAAAACATGAAAAAAGTCGATAAGGATCTACATTTATTAGAATCCACCTCCACACAAATGTAGGCATGCCGACTTATTTAGAAAAAACATATTTACCAATAATATCTTTGATTTGTTTTAAATATCCAAAAATACAAAGGAAAGTTCAACAACCTAATCCAAATTGGAACGAAAGAGAGTTTTAACCAAAAGATCAAAATCTCAAAACCAAGACCTCATATATAACCTTTCATCCTTGTAAAATTAAATAAAGTACATCATAAAATGTATATAAAAATGAGATTAAGTCCATAATAAAAAAAAATATATCACGTATAACATATAATTCATAATGATAAATTTAAATCCTAAAAAAAACACTTTTAAATGCCTCAAATTTTCTAGGAATAAAAACTTATTTGACAATATGAAAGTCATTATTTCTCATCACTTACCCCAAACTTATTCAATTCAATCTTAAAATAAGATATTTAAATTATAAATGTAAAAGTTTATATATCTCAAAAATAAAAAATAAAAATAAATAAATGAATCACACTTCTAACAAAGCTCTTTTCTCTTTTTACACTCGAATTAATTCATATCATGGGTTGAAATATGGTACAAATTTGTCCAATATTGGCACGATATGTATTTATATATATATATATATAAGAGCTTAATTTATTGCAACGTAAGTCATTGTCATCATTACAATGAATACAAAGTTGTCAAGATTGATAAGAATTGGCGACGATAAGATGACATATGCATCTTGAAAAGTGAGTGACTTACAACCTTTAAATTTGCGTTGAAAAGTGATTCATATCTTTGAAGATTTTATGGAATAAGTAATAAATGTTTGTTTGTCTCCCACTATAAATGTCCAGGTCATTCGTTCCCATGCTATAGATGTAGGGAATCCTAGCGAATTGAGTTTATAAATTTTATTTTAAATTATATTATTTACATTAAATATAATATTAAATATATTACACCTAAATAAAGATAATTGTATGATTTAGTTATATTTTATCTTTTTAAATATTTAAAGTAGTTTAGATTAAAAAAGACAGAGACGAAGAGATTATGTTTTAGGGATTTAAGGTTTAAAAGTAAAGAGATTGCTGTAACGAAGTACTAGAAGGTGAAAGCACATGTAATTATTTGCATTGGCACTCAAGGCTTCTTCATCTCCATTTTTATAGCCAAAGAGGACATAGCGAATGTCTTTGAATAAGGGCCATTGTTTTTTTGCAGATTAGGTTTATTCATGACTTCATGGAACCCCAACTTCGATTCTTCACAAGAGGATTCAAAAGTAACCCCGATATCAGAAAGATTTTTTAACCCCCCTACACATTTGTGTGATCAAGTCATTTTGTCAAGGATTAGAAAATCCATTTGCGAGATGATTTGCATTTCTTTTGAAACCCATAATAAGAATCTTATTTCTTCTAAAATTCCTTTGCTACTCGGTTGTTCTCATAAGAATGCTCAAAGTTCGACCCTTTGTGCTCAACTGATTTGGAGGAAGAAAAGCGGGGCTTCAAACCTGAGTTCATTTGGCATAATCATGGCATTTTCTATCACCTTTCAAGTGGTCCTACTTGTTGCTCGATGGGGAACCCTCTCCCTAGTAAGGAGGATGGCCATAGGGTGGATGCGGATCAGGTGGAGCCTCATCCTCCTCTATTGGAACTGATAACGATCACCCCTCATCCCTCTTTGGATAAAATCAAGGCACCTATGGACTCTACGATTAAAAATAAGGGGCGTAGGATGGAGGCAGAAAGACTAAGATTGGATGCAAAAGAAATGGTCAAGGATGGGACCCAATGGACCATAAAAGGCCTTCTCTCCTACCGGGGCAGAAGAATGATTTCGAGCAATAGTTAAAAATTGAATTCTTCTATTTATGTTTTTTATACTTAATCTCTTGGTGTATATTGCTCTTTTGAATGTTGCTTACTTGCTGAGTTCTGGGCGAACCTAGCTGGTTCCCTAACTTTTCACAAGTTTCTTATTGATGTCATTTGTAGTTATTTTTCAGTGGCAGGGTTGGCCTCTTTGTACTTAAGCTTATGTTGAGGTGTGGGATTTCAATGGGTCGTATCTTATCATTCTGGATGTATTTGTATTCAATTGTGGCGCCTCATCAAAACCCTCCTTTTACCCAAATCAAAATTTAAAAAAAAGAATATTATTACGTATGCAAAAAATTATGTTCAAATGGATTTAAACAAACCTCCCTAGAAAAATATAGTTAAAATCCCCAAAGGGAGTGTTGTTTGAATAACCCCTGGACTATGAGAACCACTCTTTTCAGTGTCAATTATGCCACAAACATGGCCACCACCATTGAAAAAGAGTGAGAAAAGGAAGAATTTCAAAAGGTTGGAAAAAAATGAAAAAACCCATCAACCCAATGCTAAAAAGAAGGATAAAATTCAAGAGAAAACAAAGGCCACTAGTTCACAAGTTGATCTAAGTGCCAACTCTTTTGATATTTTAAGCTCAAATGTGGAAGACATTTAGGAAACAAAGGCATCAGAAACATTAGAGCTCTTGAAGGCACTTGTGGTCGTGGCTTAGATTAATGAGATATGAGGTCCATTTGTATCTTCTGTCAAAATCCTTGTAACATATAATCTAGAATATGAGCTGAAGCAACAACACGACAAGTTTCAATTTGGATATCTAGTGTAGGAAATGGAAAATTTCAATAGGAAAAAGCTCACCCTACATTTCTAAAAAAAGCACTAATATTTTTTTAGTTATATTATTGTATCGTTTGCTTCCTTATGTTTCTATTTTGTCCTATTTTAAAAAAAAGGTGTTCTGCACCATGTATTTTAGTGGCATAGAGAACAAACCATGAATACCAATTGGTCACCTTTTTTTGTAACCATAAATGTAGTTTTTATTATTTATTCATAAAAATTGTGATATATGGATGAATTCCAATAAAATATAATGTGGTTATATATATATATTTGAATGTTTATTATTATTATTATTATTAGAATGTATGTGTATCAATTAATCCAAAAATAGGAAGATAAAGTACATATATGGTTATAATAAAAAGGTTTTTAGTTGGTATCCATGGCCTAAATCAACACCAAAAGAATACATGATAAAACCACAAAGTTCTAAAAATAAATCCAGCTAAACACGACTACAGAACAAGAATATCAAAATAATATATAATCAGAACACAATAACCAATGTGAACATCAAATGTAGGAAATAACATTAGAGGGAGGTGGTGACAGATCATCCTTGGGAGGCAGAACAACCCAAGAAAATGAATATCTTGACAATGGATCAAGAGCTACCCAATCATATTAAGTGTTATTTGGTAGAGCCAAAGGCACAAGCATTCCCCACCTAGTTGGTAGATGCACAATAACAATTTGATCACCTTACATTTGAGAGGTCCACAAATATGGCCCAACAAAAGCTTTTCCATGTAACTAAGGAGTCTACCCCTTTCGTTCAAGAGGAGGGGAGGAAAAAAGCCTATGGAAATAACATCACAAACATCTAGGTTCATGAGATGGAGAGCTCTATACCGTCACATATGGAGGGAACCTAATCATAATACATGGAGGACTCAATTAGTGATTAAGAAGCTATTTTAAATGTTAAACTTATAAGGCCACCTTCCTGGCTTGTGCTAAGATTTTTAGACATACAAAGGTGAGCACAACTTTATCCTTAATAGAAAACTATTGATAAGGAGTCTCATTATTCAAAATAGAAGCATTCCTAGAGTTCCAAAATTGAAAGAGAATTGAAGCTCTAAAAAAATTCTAAATAAATGTAATGTATTTCAACCATTGTGGAGGATCTCCAAACAAAGCCATCCTCCAATTGATGAGCGTTGGGTGGAAAGGATGAAAAAACTCTGAATCTATTACTGAGTGTCATGGGCCTAGGGCATGTCCAAAATAATTATTTGAGGGGTTCGATTTTATAGTGTGTAGGGCATTTGGGATGAGGCACCCAAATGTGGTTGAGTTTTTCCCTTAACAGTAGACCCTGGTAAATTAAACACTAAAGAAAATGAGAAATCTTGGGCTCAATTTTGGAATTCCATATTTTATTAACATGGGCAAGCCATGTTTAAGGAGAAGAATTCAAATTACACCAATTGTTTAGATTGTCAAGAGATAAGGGAAAAGGACTCATAATATGATATAAAAACCATCGAGAGTAGTGCTTGAAATTTTTATCATAATTCCATTGCCAATATTTCCACCATGTAATTGGTGGATGATAGTCAAGTTTAAGTAACATAACATCTTACATGAGCTCCTGAATGCATAAGATAAAAGCCATATCATAAGTTATTAGCTTGTATTTTATCTATAGAGAAAACAAAGGGGTCCGATCTCTAAAAGAGATAATATTTCTCAAAGTGTGGATATATTTATTGAACAACAAGAGGGATTTTAACCGAAGTTTCAAAAAGTTGGAGGCTAATGATGGACATAATTAGGACCACCATCGATTATGGTTGTTAAAGGAAAACCAAATATAAATCTGTCATGTGCCTATTTAATAAATGGTTTAACTATTTTAAAAGCTTTCCATATAATTCTGCCACAAAATACCCCTCAAATTTAAGAGGGGCAAATGTGATGAGAAAAATATGAAACCCAATATTTTTCAAACTATTCTTATCATAAAAAGAGCTTATGGAAATTAAATGTCAAATTAAAATTTTTCAAGATTAAAGACTTTTAATAATTTGAACAACCCACTTGGAACAAAGTGAAACACACCATTTGTAAATTTATATAATACCCATTCCTCATTTTATCCCAAGGGAGGCAATAAATTTCCCATGTCGCTCTATGGAAACATCTAGTTTGCTTGGCATTTTCCAAAATAAAATCTATGATTAGTTTATAAAGTTGATCATATGATTCCTTTGAAGCCACCAGAGATGAAGAGCAATATAAATGAAAAACAACAAGAATTTTAATGCAAATTTTAAACTTACATGCGAGAGATAAAGGCTTGGTAATACAATATGAAATTTTATTTTCAACTCTCTCTTTCACATATTATCACTGCTTAATGAGGAAGTTATCAAAGGCAAATGGAATGCTAATGGCTTAAATATTTACCCTCTTCTGATCCATTTCCCTTGGATATCCTTCAGCCAATCTCACGTAGGCATCATGCTCTACTAAAATCAATGAGTTTTGGTCCTCTATAGATTATAAATTGAGGACTTAAAAAATAAACATTTCTTTGAAAGAAGTTTCATTTTTTGCAAGTCTAAGGAAATATTGATAAAAAAGTGGACTTTAACAAGTTGAATCTTCCTATCTATGATAAAAATTCCTAGAATAATCCATTTGGCATATCTATGGTAGCCGATGGCCAAATATTTGGTGGATAAGACATAGAGTGTAGGAGTAAGAGAACATCCTTGCATAATAGAGTGAAGAGGCCAAAGCTCTTATACCTATGGATTTTAATGGTTAGACAAGCTAAGGCATCATAAAAGAGAGTTTTCACAGCCAAAATGAAAAAGTCACCAACCCTAAGGCCTTTAACATAATGAGGATAAAGTGCCACTCAACTGCAATCATAGTACTTTTAAAATCAACATTTAGAAATAAATTCCATTTTTGAGAGGCACCCACTCATTTCATACCTTCCCAGACTATAATTATGTTATCTCTGTGATCTAGGAATTGACTCAAGTGAGGATGGTTAGTATGGTGTTAGTTCCAAAATTAAAACAAAATGTAATAAACACACTAATAGCATAACATCTCTAGACCTAGACACTAGGGAGAGCTTAGTTAACAATCATGAATGAAACACACAACTAAAATTAAAAAGAAAACTCTTTTACCTTCCTTGGATGCTCCAAAATTCTTGTTGTGGTGGCTTGCTCGGCTTGTGCTCATGAAGTCCTTGGCAATGGAAGCTTGACAACCTCCATCTCTCCTTGGCACCTTTGGCTTGTGGCTTGGCTTGGCTTGGAATCAATTTGGCATGGTAACACTAGTTGCATGAAGCTTTTGGAACTAATCTTGCATTATAACTTTACACAAATTTATCTTAGAAATGATGTTGTGAGGCCTCCAATTTATAGATTTTTGAATTTGATCAGAATCAATATCAACCATCCATCTCAAGATTGAGATGTGTGGTTGAGGATTAATTCAATTTTTGGAATTAATTTTATAATTATCCTCATCATGACATTGGAATAATGGGTAATTAAGAGGCATGAAGGGCATCATGGAAGGTATTGATGAGGCATGGGAGGCATGAATCCTGATATTTGTGGTATTTATGGCCTAGGGATGTCTTTCCAAGAAATGAGGTCACTTGATGATGCATATATTCCATATTCATTATAAAAACAAGTATTCAACAAATTTTCATGGAATTTTAAATTAGGCCTTGATTTGGGTTAATTAGCTCTTAAACATGATTAGGCACATTGTGCAAAAATTACTCAAATTGATCAGAATGCCTTGTTATTGGTCCATAATTTGACTAGATTAGAATTGGAAAGCACTGTTAGATGCATTGGAACTGTATTAGCATTTAAGATGTTTCCAAAAACAAATAACAAAGGCATGAGTCTTGTGTAAAATATTTGATAGGAAAGAGCAGTCCAGAGCACGTGGGTGCAAAATTAACATTTTGACTCGAAATGAATTGATCAAAGTTAGCTGGCCCATAAATTGCATTGCCCTATTTAAGGATACCCTGGCCAAAATTGGCACTTGAATTATCATTTTCACATTATTTTTCATGTTTTAGTGTTTTAAAGCTAAATTGTGCATTTTAGGTGGAAACTAGCCAAAACCCTGATTAGAGGTTATCAATGCCCAGTTTTAGGTGTCTATAGTTTGCCCCTATTTGGGAAAGTATTGCAATCTATAAGCAAAGCAATGTCTTCTCAAAGAATGAGAAATGGCTTGTATGCCTACAATTACAATGATGATAAAATAACTATATGATGCCTCCTCGAGGGAATGATTGGCACAAGTGGGTCGATGAAGGGTCCCTCGAAAAGAAAGAAGTGAAATGAGGGGACCAAAGAAAGGAAAGATGATGGGATGAAAACACAATGATACTAAAAAATTAGTCAAAATCATTGAGAATACAAGTGCACAATGGTTTGTCCAAAGATGATTATAAACATTATACCTTGATAATGGCAACATGGTATGATAACACAATTATTTTCCCAAAGGCGGTTATAATCATTGAGAAGATGGAGCTGCCCTAGTCAAGATAGACAAACAAGAGAATAACTTGCCCTTGTATAGGTAGAAAAAGTAAAATGGTGACAACATAATGATTTGCCTAAAGGTGGTTATAATCATTGAGAAATGTAGGTGGGATGGTATGCAATGATTTGCCCATAGGAAGTTATAAGCATTGGACCCCGATTATGGAAAACATGTTAAACTTGGCCGAGGATGATGATAAATTAACATAGAGGGTAATGATGAATTGGAACAACCTACTAGTAGAGAGATGCTCATCCAAACTAATAAAGGTTGTAATTCTTTCATGATTAATTACTCTATTTGGGATATGATTGGGAGTGGAATCAGGATGTCGGTGCTGAAGAGATGTCACCATTTGCTGATTAAACTTCTTAAAGCTGAGATTTGTTGTAACACATGTTGGTAGGCATCATGGTATAACATCATGAGGACTTGGCTGAAATATGCATAAGGGCTGACTCCTGATATCCAATAAACACTCAAAAATAATACACCATTGATAAAAACCATGATGATAATATTGACCTATGAATATGGATAGACTCAAGAATAATGTGTGCAAGGAATCACCGAATGCATACATATAGACTAATTCAAGGCAATAGTTCTGAAACCAAATAAACAAGTAAGCAAAAAAAACAACAAACAAACAAAAAATAAACAAACAACCTAAAATAAACAAACAAACAAAAATCTTGAAAACAAAACAAAAATAAAGCATCTTAACAATGATGATGCCCTAGTAAGGTGGATCGAGGATAACTAACTAGGCTTTGATAGGACAATTTTTTTTTGGATTTTTGAAATGTTATGATTTTTTTTGGAATTTTGAGGTATCTTAACTTGTTAGATAATGATAAGATACCTACTCGCAAAATGACGAGAGCATTTGGCTTAAGTTTCTCATAAAATGGTGAGAGCATATGGGAAGGGGGAATGAGGTGACCTCAACATGAATTGAGCATGACCCACATAGTCCTAAAATGATGTCAATTCATAGTAATTCTCTCCACACAAAAGGTGGGGAAAAACCAGGTCTCAACAAGTTCTCAAATCTGGCAAATGGCCAGTCAAATGAAAACAACGATAGCAAAGTGATGTGGTAATGCATGATAAACAAGTATTGCCCCTAGTTACCCATAGGTAGTTATAACTATGATATAATGGCATAGGTCAATGATACTAATTTACCCATAGGTGGTTATAATTAGAATCAAGACTATTGAGACACTGATTTGCCCATAGGCAGTTATAATCAAGCTCACAGAAACAAATGTGGATAGGATGAAAGATATCTTATCAGATCAACTGTCACACTACTTTCATAGACTATAATTATAAAAATGGATTGGATTGATTGTTGAAAATTGATTGGAATCCCCCCGTAAAATGTGCGAGAAGAACCAAATGAACCAAGATCAAAATAGGATTGGGTAAGATGACTAAAAATAGGCTTTGGTCTAAATAGAAATGGAATGATATAATGGCATGGTCTTGCTAAAGATAATGATGGTTTTTGATAGATTGGATAAAATGGTAAGATGATTGCCCTTAAGTGATGGGGTAAATGGTTGGGTACTCTGACAATGGCAAATAGATATGTAATAATGACAATGGTATGGTACATGTTTTTGGCCTAGGTGTGGTTTTTGCTTCTGTTGTTCTTGCTAATGGGGAGATGCATGTCCTAATCAACAAATGATACAAATAGAATATTTGATCATTTTAATTTCTATCCTAAACCTCATTTGAATAACTACTCTATCAAGAATGGCCTACATATTTGGTTTCCAAGAATGCTTTTGTGATCTTCGTTGGTCATCGATTCTGATTCCTTCAAGCATTGAGATAAGGTATCTTTGTAGCCTTTACAAAGGAAAGTGTGACCATGGATGGTAAATATGGACAAATAATGGATGGTGGGTTTGATTATGAAATGGAATGGTAGATGATAATGAAATGTATAATGGTGGAAAAATAAATTAAGATTAGGACTTTTAGTCACACGTAATGTTGTTGATGCCATATTTGACATAGTTTTAGTTTTGGTGAGACTAAAGACTTTTTATCTCAAGAGGACCACCAAATTTTTTTATTATTTGATCTTGAGAGTAGTTGCCATCTGATCAGGTTGTAGATTGGAAGCTATTTTTATTTTATCTTTGATTTTGTCTTCATCAAGTAGTGAAGAACTTTTGTGCTCAGCTATTGGTGCCTCAATGAATTTTTCACCAATGAAATTGTCTTGATTGTCTTGTAGCATCTTTGAGAAGGTTTCACTAAGGAATGTTGACTTTTGACTTTGGTTGTCTTCTAGCGCTTTTGAAAAAGTTTCACTAAGAGAGTGTTCTTCTGCTACATGAATGTTTTCTTGGCCTCCTTGCTCTTCTTCAACTACTATGTCACCATGGATACAGTTCAATAGAGTATGATTATGTCGATCCCAATCAACACTTGTGGGAGATGGAATGTCAATAATATGGCTATTTTGGTTGATGGTAATGGATGGTGGCATGGTAATTTAATGGGGAGAGGCTGCACAATCCTTATAGAAGATACTAGGATAACTTGTGTCAAAGTTGAAGTACTCATCCTCAAAAACTATAAAAGGATCACAAATGTATTCAAATTAATCTACAAGGCATGTGTAACCAATGTTATAATAGCCATGAACATATTGTTCTTCTGAATCTGATTCTAATTCAAGGGACTCTGAATCTATTGTTAAGACTAATGTTGATTCTAATTCTGATGCTAAATTTGATGTCAGTTCAAGAATAAAACCTGACTCTAATTTTGATTATTCATTTGATGGGTACTCTCTTACAATGATATATTGTTGAATGATTGGCATTAGATAAGTAACAACCTATAAAGGTATAATGGGCTCCACAAAGATTGGTTTGTCAAAGTGAGACTCCTCTAGGATGGGAAAAAGGTGAAGAGATGACTCCTCAAAGACTAGATTGTCAATAGGAGGCTCTTTAAAAATTGGCATATGGTCTAGGTAATGATTTTCCCAAAGGTGGTTACAATCATTAATAAGTGATTCAGTAAAGACTAGTTCGTTAGAGTGAGACTCCTTAACAACTGGTATAGGATCAATAGGTGATTCATCATAGGTTAACTTATCACAAATGGTTGGTTCAAAAAAAATAGCTTGGATTGGTTGGTTCTCTTGGCCTTGGTTTTCAATGAGTTGGAAAATATTAGTTTTGAACATAGCTTGGTCTTCAATGGATTGGATGGGATTGGTATTAGATGAGGAATGACTTGTAGTTGGGTAATGGTAGGGCATTAGAGAGCATGATTTCTCACATGAACCAAAGGATAAAGTCCTGAGATGGTAATGAAGGGGAATTTTGAAACTTGATTACTCGCACAAACCAAAGGACTAGGTCCTGAAATGATGAAGGGGTGTTATGTAGCTTGGTTGGTCACAAAAGCCAAAGGACTAGGTCTAAGAATGGTAATGATATTCCTTGGATAGTGTAGAGCTTGATGGCTTACATAATCCAAAGGAGGGTTAGGGGTAGTCAATGATTGGATAGTAAAAGGACATCATGAAACTTGATTGCTTGCATAAGTAAAAGCATCCAAGTCTTCCTCATAAACTAGATCATCCCAATATTGAGTTGGATCATAAGCTGGTTCATGACTATGTTCTATGTACTGATTATTGTAGAGGGTATGGATATGTATCCCAAAATTCATTATTTATAGTTGGGTCTTCAAAGTTCTCTTCACAAGCCTCTTCATACCAATCAAGGCCTTGAGTTCGATCATAAGTTTCTTCTTTCCTTTGTTCCTATGAATGATTAATATGAGGCAGATAGAAATCTATCTCACAAACCATATTAACATCATTGGGGTCTTAACAAAAGTTATAAAAGTCATTTTGTGTGGCCATTCTATCATAAGTCAGATTGTAAGTGACTCCACCATAAGTGTAGCGAGACATATCTGTGTAAATGATGAAAGCTCTAAAAATAAAAGGACTTAGAGTTCTACAAACTCTAAAATACTATGTCTAAAGGAAAAATGGTTCAAGCTTGGTCTAACTTGGTCAAAAGGTGGAGCTGTATTTCCAATGTGGTTTGAAACTAGATTTATATCTCTAAAATGATTTATCCTAAGACTTGGCATAAAATATCCTAACCTCAAATGTCTAATATCAAATTTCACTCACATAAAAGGTCAAGCATCTAAATAAAAACTGGCATGTCAAAGGTCTAGGTCAAAGTGTTCCAAACAAGGTCTAAACTAGGAAAGGGAAAAGTTGAGTTGATAGGTCTTTTATCCAAACATAGAGTCAAAATATAGGCTCATAAAAATAGGCATATGCTATAACTTTTGGCCAAATGGCATCAAAATCAAGACTTAAAACAAAAGCTAATGTGATTTGATTTAATCTAATGAGTTTGGAAAAAACTTTGACATAGACCTGACACATAGAATCAAACATAAACATGATTAGTTGGAATAAGGCATAAGACAAAAGTCTCTTTGAGAAAGGTTGTGTTATCCTAAATAAAGCCACAAACAATGATGAGGATAGGCACTAAATAGACAAACCATCAAAAGTTTTCCTATTTGGGTGAATTGATTAACCAAAGTTATGCAACCCAAAAGAGAAAGATCTGTGTATCAACCCCATGAGTTGAGGCCTAAACAAAAATCAATCAATGTTTGGATCCAAACTTGACAAGGTTAATTGAAAACTCGATGTTGAAAAATAGGATTAGACCAAACATGTTCGACAAGATTGGATAGCATGATGGCAAAGATAGAGGTCTAAATGGTATACAAAAAATGGTTTGAAAAAATTGATACAGTGGTAAACAAGTCTTGAAACAAATTGAGTATCCTAATGGCATAAACATGCTCTAATGATGTGTTCAATGTTATTTTTTAAAGATTAAAAAGGCTCAAAATGTTTTGACATGATTTGGGAAGCATAATGCTACCCTTTGCAACTCAAATGACATACACACAAATAAGTGTTAACAAAAATTTTAAGGCACAAGTGTGCTATTTAAATGGAAAGCATAACGCCTCTTTAGACAAAAGAGTGATGTATAGAAAAATTGGTTTTAACATGGA
Source organism: Torreya grandis (assembly GCA_037957365.1). NCBI lineage: Eukaryota > Viridiplantae > Streptophyta > Pinopsida > Cupressales > Taxaceae > Torreya > Torreya grandis. Next base: position 3,035,477 of record JARHVA010001630.1, on the reverse strand, counting down.
TTATACACAAACAAACATGTTTTAGTCTCAAAACATACTAAGAAAACAATGACCAAAATACATTAAGTATAATCATCCAAATCCTAGCAAGGGTATGGAAAAAAGGGGTTGACTAAACTAGTAAGTTTCAAACGTCTCTAAGGAAATCAATTACACAATGACTTTGACATCAAATAATGCAAAATAAAAGCATAGATTTTGGGTCTGTATTACTCAGCTTATTTCAAAAAGGTCTAGACCTTTTTGTAACCACTACATCCTATTGTTCGTTCAGTGTAGTGCGATGCCCAAAGTGCCATTACATCCCATGTGCAACTCCAAAGGAGCCAAATGAAGTTAATGATAGGAGATGAAACCCCATGTCAAATCTTCCCTAAAGAACTTACGGGAGGTGATGAAGTCCCCCTCGCAAGCCAAGATGCATAAAAACAAAGAAAGAATGAAAATGGAAAGACTTTAGGGTCATTTTCAAGGTCACCCAAACTTTGATGAGTTTTTGGGGAGTGATTTAGACGGATTTATTTCTAAGCCTTAGACTAGGCTACTTGCAATAGGAATGGTGCTTTTGATTCAAAGGGTTACCTATAGGGGATAAATGGAAGATCATATATGCAACATTCCACTTTTTTCCAAAAAAAATCCAACTAAACAACTATTGCAAACAAGAATTGACAAGTGTGTTCAATTTTAAACCCAAATTAAATGTTTGGTGGTGTTCATTTGACCCCTTGGTCTTAGTTGTAAACTTTGAACAACATTCACCAAAAGTCCCTAAATTCTTTGTTAAACACTAAAACAAAGTTTCTAATCAAATTTTGAGCATGCAAAAGTGATTTAAACATGTTTTGAGCAAATATCCTGCTTGGTCTTGTAGAAAAATTATTAGCATGTCCTTTAGCTTTGAAGCCCTTTTGAGTTTGAAATAACAAACTTTAAAAAAGTAGGTCTCAGGTCTATGTTTTTGAAAAAACATAGTGACTGATGTCGGTTACGACCAATTGAGATCTGACCGATGTTAGTTCTGTTGACTGACATCGGTTAAGTCAGTAATTGATGTCGATATTTCTATCGACGTCGATTATTGTGTAAAAATTGTGGTGATAAAAAATGGCAGAATAAAGTTAGAAAATCAATATGCATGAGTTTTAAAGGCTAAAATAAATATTTTAAAGTTGCAAAAAGATCTCCTTCATGTGTAGGATGCATCTCATCCCACCAAGTGTGCCATTATGTGATCTAGGAATTTGACTCAAGAGAGGATGGTTAGTATGGTGTTAGTTCCAAAATTGAAACAAAATGAAATAAACACACTAATAACATAAAATCTCTAGGCCTAGACACTAGTAAGAGATTAGTTAACAATCGTGAATGAAACACACAACTAAAATGCAAAAGAAAACTCTTTTACCTTCCTTGGATACTCTAAAATGCTTGTTGTGGTGGCTTGCTCAGCTTGTGCTCATGAAGTCCTTGGCAATAGAATTTTGACAACCTCCATCTCTCCTTGGTACCTTTGGCTTGGAATCAGTTTGGCATGGTAACACTAGTTTCATGAAGCTTTTGGACCCAATATTACATTATAACTTTGCACAAATTTAGCTTAGAAATGATGTTGTGAGGCCTCATATTTGTAGATTTTTAGATTTGATCAGAATCAACCTCAACCATCCATCTCAAGATTGAGATGTGTGGTTTAGGATTAATTCAATTTTTGGAATTAAGTTTATAATTATCCTCATCATGAAATTGGAATAAGGGTTAATTAAGAGGCATGGAGGGCATCATGGAAGGCATTGATGAGGCATGGGAGGTATGAATCTTGATATTTGTGGCATTTATGGCCTACAGATGTCTTCCTAAGAAATGAGGTCACTTAATGATGCAGATATTCCATATTAATTTATAAAAACAAGTATTCAACAATTTTCCATGGAATTATTAATTGGGACTTGATTTGGGTTAATTAGCTCTTAAACATGATTAGGCACATTATGCACAAAATACCTAAATTGATCAGAATGCCTTGTTATTGGTCCAAAATTTGACTAGATTGGAATTGGAAGGCACTGTTAGATGTGTTGGAAGCGTATTACCATTTAGGATGTTTATAAAAAAAAAACAAAGGCATGAGTCTTGTGTAAAATATTTTATAGGAAAGAGTAGTCCAGAGCACGTGGGTGCAAAATTGGCATTTTAACTCAAAATAAACTGATCAAAGTTAGCTAGTTCATAAATTGCATTGCCCCATTTAGGGATACCCTAGCCAAAATGGCACTTGAATATATCATTTTCACATCATTTTGCATGTTTTAGCATTTTAAATCCAAATTGTGCATTTTAGGTGGAAACTAGCCAAAACCCTGATTAGAGGTTATCGGTGGCCAGTTTTAGGTGTCTAGAATATCTAATATGTAATTAATTTTGAGAAATTTTTATTGATTTGGTATAAAAATACAGGAAGGATATGTTTTAAGCAAAGTGGTAAGGCTTTATCTATGGTTTTGAATGAGACATTCAACAAGGTGATGGTATGCAACTAGTAATGAAATATGGATCTCTAATCTTAATTTAATGTACCCTCAGTTAATTTTTTTCCCTAAATATTTAATTTGTATATACTCATAGTAAAATTGGAGAAAATTTGGTTTGACAAAATGCCATATGTGTCTTTAGAATTCACAAGGGAAACCATTCACTCTTGGTGCTTTATCATTAACTATATTTTACACCATATAAAAATATCATTGAGAGTGAGTGGAACATCACAAATTTGTTAAATTAAGGTAATATATTCAAAGGAACCACATATTATCATTCTTACAATGCTAAAACCTACTACAATTTCTTCCTGAGACTGAAACACTAATTTTTAGTGGTATAGAAAGGTTAAGAAGATTTAGGAAGACTGGTGAGATGAAAATTGGCAGTTTTAATTTTTTGATATGTTCTCTAACTTGTATGTTGATGAAAAATTTGAAATAATATTTTGAAGTGTGATAAATGTTAGGTTGTGGAGCTAAAAGCATCACTGATGCAAACATGGAGGAGGTTGTTGAGAGGTTGCTGAGTTGCAGAGCAACCGACATTGGTCTGATCAACCGACGTCAATCATATCCAGTGAGCAGAGCAACTGACATCGGTCATCTCCAGCTAGATAGGGACCAACGTCGGTTGCCTGTGCGGTTTAGAACTATGAGTGTTACAGACAGTTTTTTAACGAACCAGTTGTTTGCATGTAAAAGGCTAATTTTAGTCTTGGAGCTGCAGATCTAATTATTTTAATTAGATGTCTAATTATTGTTTGCATGAGATCTATTTAAGAGACTCATGGGCTTTATTTTAAAGTGTGCTAGTTGAGTAAGAACAAGGTTAGCTCCTTCAGAGTGAAGAGAGCAAGGTGTGCTCCTCATAGTGCCATAGTGCCAGGTGTGTATGATCAGGGAGATCTGTAGGTTGTTGCAAGGTCTGGTAGAAGATCCACAGGGGTGCTGGTATGGTATAATCATAAGGAATTGGTAAGGCAAGGACAAGGGTTCTATCTGAGTAAGTAAGATCATTGATTTTCAGGTGTGTGTGTGTGTGTGTGTGTGTGTGTGTGTGTGTGTGTGTGTGTGTGTGTGTGTGTGTGTGTGTGTGTGCGCGCGTGCCTGCGAGGTCAAAGGTGATCTGCAGGGCAGCAAGATCAAAGGTGACAACAACATATCAAGGTGCAAGATCAGGGAGATCTACTTGGAGTACATTGTGTACTTGGAGTGCGTGGAGTACTCAGATTTGGAGTGCGTGGAACACTTGTGTATTGGCAGTATTGATACTGACTGGTGGTACTGGCAGTAGTGATATTGACTGGTTGGAGGTGAACACCAACTCTGTGTTTGAGTTGTGTGTTGGGACCGTAAGAGAGAGAGAGTGAGCTCTTGAAGAGATTTACTGTTTATGCCCTAGAGGTGTGGGAGCCCTAGAGGTGTGCAAGGAAGAAGACTGTGGCATCTTCTTTGTTATATTTCCTTCTGGAAGAGTGTTAATAGAATTGGGTATTGTCTCTCATATTCTGTGTTGTTTCTGAATTCTAGTTACTTGTTACTTCTGGGTAAATTCCGCATGTTAAGTTGCTTGTACATGGTAATCAATTGTGCTTCCTAGATCCTAACAGTGGAGTCAGAGCATGTTTGTTGTTCTAGATTCTTGACAAAGGTTAAGAAGATTTAGGAAGACTGGTGAGATGAAAATTGGTAGTTTTAATTTTTTGATATGTTCTCTAACTTGTATGTTGATGAAAAATTTGAAATAATATTTTGAAGTGTGAAAACCCAATTTGAGCCTATTTAGATAGGCTTGCAATTGAGTGCCTTTGTCTATGTGGCATTCCATATTTTAAAGATTCTATTTGAACTTGGTGGCCATAATTTAAAACTAGGTATAGAAAGGGCCTTGTTCAAGTTGCATATTAACCCTTTGAAATTATTTGGCCATGGTACTATTGACCCATTTTTAAACCCTTTCCATGTGCTTAACATAGTTCATAAGAAAAAGGCAATATATTTGATCAAATCATTCCACCACTTGATCTAGTTGTAACATGATGTAGACATGGCATTAGGTTCCAAACTTGACCAATGAGTTAGATGGTACACTCATGTTTTAGGAATGATGTGTTCATGAAAATTTGACTGTGAGGATTTTTTGTAAGACACCTCCCCACTCCAGTTGGAAAGTGACAGGACTATGGTTAAAGAGAATAATCTATAGGTGGATGATGATAGCTTTCCGATTAGAAATATTAAAAGTGAACATGTGTTTCTAAATAAGCATAAAAAATCAATAATTTTGAGAATGTGATAAGATCCAACCCATAAATTAGGACATGTTAACCAAGGGTTTGATTTTAGTAACCACCAATGAAAGAGAGGATTTGAAAACCCCTAATGTTTTTTAAAATAAAACTAGGGCACTCCCTAAAACATCACCACATCAACAAAGCACATTATTTATATTTTTGGGACTTAACCATATTAAAGTCACCACAAATGAGCAAATTGGAAAAATGAAAGATATCAACCAACCATCACCATAATTAATCTTTTTGGGCCATCATTAGGCACGTAGACATTAATGAACCATAGAGAATGACCATCAATGTGTAGGGTGGTAAATATTACACGCCACAATGGGTTTTGCCTTGATGTAATAGTTGAAGTGGAAAGTTTTGGGGAAATAGATATAATAGTGTTCCCACATCTATCCTCATACATATTGGATTGTTTCATGGAATATAAAAAATACACTTTAGATAAGTCTCTAGAAGAAATCTTACAACCTTAATCTCCTGCAAACAAATAAAATCTAAGCCATCAATCCAATAACATGTAGAAATCACAAATAATTTTAGTGAGGATTATGTGATACCTTGAACATTACATGAGGGAATATTAATGAGGAGTAATCCTTTAAATTATACTTGACCATCCCCAAACCCTTCCCTTATACCTAGAGCTAAAAATTTGTTGCTTAAATGAGAGTGACAAATTGATAATATATATCTTCCAATTAAATTGAGTGAAAATTAGACACATTATTTCCCATTGGTGAGATTCCACCATTGTGAGGTTGGATATGCTATCACTTATAGTGTGGATCATTTTCTTTAGATGTCCCAACACTTGAAGTAACTATTTGAATAGGACTATCTTAGAAATTTGACTTTGAGGGATAACATGGGGAGCTTGGATTTGAGGCACAAGACTAGGTAGATGGGGGGTTATTCAAAACCTTTTTAGCATATATATGTTTTTTTATTAGAGGTTGTGTTATTAATTTTATGGTTTGTATTCCTTATAATCATTCTCTTATTAAAAATAGTATTCCAACTATCATTTTTTTCTACTATAGCTTGATTTTTAGCAATTAGTTTTTTACTAAGCTATTAAGGGAATAGGTATAACATAAGATTAAAATCACATATCCTATGGTTGGAGGATCAAAAATACAAGAACATATTAGGAAATTTAATATAGGTTAATTTTACATAAACCATTCAATTCCTATCTAGATATAAATAGACTCTTTCAAGTCTTTTATAAGGTCAACCTAAATATGGATATGTTTATTCAACCTAACTGAGTAAAAATGTTCCATCTCATGACATATCACATGCCTAATGGGTTGGGATATGTTTTTATGAAAGGATCATATAAGGACTAATAAGCTTATAAACTCAACCCAAACATGGATTATAGTGAGGCCTGATCTAAGACTTTGAAATCCTAAGTCTAACATGACAAAATAATCAAAGTATTTTACATAAATCAAAAAATTGAACTAACAAGAAAATATTGGACATCAATGATTCCTTAAACGAGAACAAAAAATCTATTGGTAAGATTGTGAATCAATTCCAACTTGATCCCATGGGATTTATAATGGTGCTTAACCCATGTTTCAAGAGGGTCCTTAGAATGGATATAACCAATATAATAAGTAATAAGGCCATGAGATTCATAATGTATACCCATCATTTTAGTACATCACTCATTTCCATTACATCTTTGTCATTCATTATAAAACCTAATTTGATTATGTATATTTGGCTATTTTTGAACACCTTTTTGCTCACATTAGAGTCTTTTCAACCTTGATCCATATAGGTTTCCTCATTCTCAATACATATCTATTTTATATCATCTTTAGGATCCTAGTCATTCATTCTATGTTTGGATTGATCTCCATCCTAAGCCTTTTTTCCTCATATGTCAGAATCAATGGCCTATTGATTATGTCCCTATTCCTTTTATGGGTTCATTTCACCTTGGCCTAACTCTTTATACCTTGAATTTCACTTATCACTATTCCACATGGATAGCCTATGTTCAGTGTGTCTTATAGAGCCATATATATACAAATAAATCCTTAATCATTTACCAATTAGAGTATCTATAAGTAACCCTCTTTAAGTTTGAGTCATACATTGATTTTAATCATATTAATACACTTGTCAATGAGCTTACATACTAATCATTCATATAATATACATCAAATACAAGTCTTGTGACAGCAATACCTTGTGCCAAAATGAGTTTATAGTGGGATTATATTTTTGTATTTGATTATTCTAGAAAGAGAAGATGAAACCCTATCTCTCACTTGGGTTGGTATTTCACTCACATGCACTAGAACTACATTGAATTTAATTCCAAGTGGGTGATATATGTAGCCACAATACCTTATGAGGTTTCCCAAGTCAACCAACTTAAAAAAATCATTTAATACATTCATTTGTGGAGCATTATAATGAATGTTTTCAGTAAAATCTATAAGGCAATGTCACAACCATATTTGTCATCATATTACATACCAACCAAGAAAAGTTTTGAAGGCAGGAATTAATAGAGGACACAATTGGCACCCGAGTACAAAATATATAACATCATAGGGAAAAAATAGGCCAAATTCTAATTCTAAATATGACTTAATCAACACTCCAATAATTGTGACTCAAAAATAAAATAAATTTAGATTTGGAGGGTTGCAATACAATCAATGTTTAGTTTTTTTTCAACTCATATTTCCATAGTAGTGCCTAGGTGTGTTATTTTCTATCACTCTTTATATTTTTTTATTTTTCTTTCCTATTCAATTATTTTGTCATACTTTTATTTACTATTTTTAAACATAGCACATATATTATTTTTTATTTTATTGTATTACCTTATAACTATCTTTAGCCTTTGCATTAGCTTATTGTGCATGCACTATTTATCCCCTAAACTATATATAATTAAAATATTTTGGTGAACCCTTTACATTCTAAAACCACCTCAAACCTTATGGTTTCATTGTTTTTCATCTCTAGAGGACCTAATTTATAATTTTATACATATCAAAATTGAATTTTAAGGTTTATGTTTGTTTCTTATTGATTCATTGTTAGCCATAGCTTCTTTCATGTTTCTCATGGTTACATCTTATGCCAATTAGGAAGGCTAGATATACAAACCATACTAGGAATTTTTTTAGATTGAATGGTGCTACTTATGATTTGATTCCACTTCTTTTATTTCCTATTCATGTTGATTTGAAATAAAATATACCAATCATTGCTAAATTACCTAATTATTTTATTATTGATAATACCAATGATTAAAATGTGAATGTTAGATATATATATGTTGTGGATTCCATTTATTTTTATGTTTGTGGTTCTTTTGATGATGATTTAGATGAAAATGTTAATAATTGTAATACTTGTAATGATAGTCTTTATATTAAAAAACTAATTTTTTAGCTTATGTCTAATAAATATTTTGAAATCTATCTTATGACTATTCCTATAGAGATTGATTTTATGATTTATCTTACTACTCAAGAATAAAATAAAAGAATAAGGGATAAGGAATCTACCCCTGTAAATGTTCATATATATCCTTTAAATGTTAATAATCCACATATTAGAGGCTATAATTATAGGTTATATTAGTGCTTCTAGTGCTCATACTAATCTTTCTATGCCTCCTCCTAGTGGCACTCCTCAAATTATGTCTATTATTCATATACAACCTACTACATCTTTTGTACCTCCTAAAACTAATGAGCCATCACATCTCACTTATATTATTATTTCCATTGGCCTTGGCCTTAGTCAATATAATCATCAATCCCCTATTACTAATAATGTTAGTCATATGATGGATCCTATACATGCTATTACATCTAAGGACACTTTCACTAAAAATATATCCAAGACACACACACTCAAATTAGGCGACTTTCCCAAATATCTCAAAACTCTAGTCACATGGTTAATGTTGACTATTTTGACCATAAGTAAAAATAGGTCAACCCCCTATAATATAAAAATTGTATATGGGTATATTAGGGTCTTATAAGGTGTATCATGGTCCTAACAATGTCATTTGATGAGTTTTGAGCTTTGTCATATTCATCTTTAGTCTTATGTAATTTTGAGGGTCATATTTGGGCCTTTTAGGAAGTTTTTATGATTTATAATTAAATACAGGTTTTCCAAAGTGTCCCTCAACATCCATGTGTTAGTTAGGAGTCAGAGTAACTATCTTTAGATGACAAACTATAGGTCTCAACATTAGAATAAGAAAATTAGGTAGTTAGAGAGAGTTTGGGCAGTTGTATGGATTGCAAGGCATATTTGGCACATGGGTAAGACTTATAAAGTGATCCTTCAGGTCACATAAGCTCATTTACACACTTTTTCACTCTTTAAAATCTCAAAAAGGGCAAAAAACCATTTTGCTCCTCCATTGCTCTCTTTTATAAGAAAAACTAGTCAATCAGTTTTGGTTTGGTACAACTAGTAGGAGAGGAATCCAATTGACTTAACTTGGTGGGAGGTATTAGACTTTGCATACTTATATTTCATGGAAATATTTCTAGGATTATTATACTAGGATCTATGAACCATTGCTTAGAATTCGACTATCCTTTTTTACTTGCTCATTCTCATAGCTTGTAGGTTTCTTCTCTATTTGAGCTAATCCATACAAACCAGGTACTATACAATGTACTTAGGAGAATTAAAATTTTCCTCACATGGTTATAAAATTATTTTTATCATGTGGAGTGGATGATAATAACACAAATTCTTCATTCTGTTAGTTGGAGCTCCATTACTAGGTTATAGGCATGTTTTGTCAACTACAGAGGTTTCTCTTTCTTGTATTGGTTTGAAACAAAGGAGGATATGATGTTTTAATTTATAATATGTCATGGTAATAATATTTAATTTAAAATATTAGTCTCAAAGGTGTTTCATATAAAACATAGTCAAAAAACATTTATGTGCAATCACTTTCCTACAGACATCCACTTATAGACATTTAAAGAGAAACCTTGCACAGTCATGAGAATAAAATATAGAAGTTTAAAGGTGGTATGATGTATAATAAGGTGATAAAAATCAATCTTAATCCATTCAAATTGTTTTAAATTGGATGAATATAACCAAATCTCCAATACATACAATCCTACCTTGTATACTGTTGATGTGCACCTATAGGTGGTCCAAACAAGGGGCTAAGGAGCTTGAAATGCAAGTGTTTAAAGTTTGTTTGAGGGATTCATTAAGTATAATAACATGGAGATCACCATAATATCAATGGTGGAATCATAAGACATCAAACAAACTTTAAATCTAGACCTTAGTTTGAGAAAATTGTATTTGGGATAAATTACTTTGATCCTTCCAAATCAAGGTCTTATCCATACTTGATGCCATATTATAGTAGGATGACATAAGGTCTAGATAAATCTGAATGCTTCCATATTGTAGCCTAATCATAGGGTAAATTCCTTACAAAATAATGTGTTTTTTTGGTTAAAGGAGTATGATTCTAGAGGGATTGCAATTTAGGCAATATTTCACTATAGGTTTTCAATGTTATATACAATACTCAGGAGCCTAAATGACCCTATAATGAAATAAGGACATGAGAGTTGCATAATTCATGACAAAGTGGCATAATTTGGTTTGAGGTACCATAAATGAATTAAAGGGATCTAAAATAGATGAGTAGTATAGTTGAGGGGCACATCATCACCCACAGGTCTCATGACCTCTAAATGAGGTGTCTACAGTCAAGTCTACAACATACAATGTGTTGGCATTGGAGATTAAGAGCATCGCTTGTAGAAAAATAACCTTACATGATGATAAATGGCACTTTTTCAAAATAAAAATTGAATGGGATTGAAATATAGGGTTTTGACTCAGAGTACCACCTAAAAAATCCCTTTTTCTCTCAAAAGGGCCACCTATAGTCTAACTATAGGTACTTAGACTAATGATGAGTTAAAAGTGGATAACCTGCAAACATAGATATTTTCCCATGAAAGTATAAAATAAATTAAAATATAATTATAAATATTAGAGCATGAGATACAAGGTATAACATTGAGTGACACCTTACAAGAAACTTCATTTACTTGAGAAACACACCTACAATTTGCCACAGTACACAGTCTACTAGCTAGGCCTAGGTTTGGAGAGATTTGAGGAGTTGGAAAAAGAGTAGGGTGTTGGAAATTTTTTAGAGGACCTTTAAAATGGTTATATATACCTCATGAGGTATAGAGGATAAGGAAAGTAAATGGATATTGAAGTTCACACCTTAACCTATGGTTAATAAACAAACCCTACATATAGTCAATATTACATAGTCTACCTTGAGGTTTTTTGAAAGGTTAAAAGGCTTATTGGTGTGATCAAACCGTGAAAATTGGTATAAAATGTCCTTAATACCTATTTAATCCTTTCAAGTATTCACATTGGCTGAGTAGATAGGGCACTCCTAGAGAGGCAAAATGGTGAATTGGGTGAGTGAACAATGAAGGAATGAGTTGGGGACTATTGAAACATTGCATAAGGGTATGGAGAGTGATTTAAATCATGAAAAACATTAACGTGGCCTCATATTATTGAGAATTCAAACATGGTGTCCTAAACCCGTAGAAGTATAGTTAGACCTACTAGGCCTTGACTATTTTTAAAGCCCTAAAGGGGTCTAATCTCATTTCTAGCACTAGATGAACCTTCCAATCCATTAGATCATCTTCAAAGGGAGGTATAAGGTTGTTTGGATCCATTGGATTGTATATATCCATAAAAAATTGGTCAAACTTGACCTTTCACCTAAGGCTTTCTCAGATTGCACTCTTAAGCTCAAGAGACCATCTTTATATGCTCATACCAGTACAAAATGGTTTCATGGATACTTAAGAACTTTGGGATAGTTGGAAGAGATATTTAATTTTCATTTAGTAAGATTTTTTCATATATTGAACATCTAACTTTTATGAACAATCCCTAAGGGTCAAAATCACCTATAACCTTTCAAAACCCTTATTTTTGACCTGATTAGAAAGATAAGGAAGAAGATGCATCCAAAATAGCTACTTTGGCTAGGAAAGTGTTTTATAATTACATAGGAAAATCCCATTCTCTTCCCCACACATTTTGTTTGTACTCTATTTTTATAGAAAGGGTGAAAACATGTTTTCTTGTAGGAGTTTATATGTTTTACAAGTACAAAAGAGATTTAAAGACTGAGGATCATTGGGGAAGGTCACTTTTGACCTATTATAACTCCCTATATCCATTTTTTACCACTAACATGATTAAAAAAACTTCTTCAAGCTCCTTCACTTCAGGTAATCTATGGAAGACAATGAGAATGGAGGGTGACCACCAAGTGAGAAAGTGATAAGTATAATTGGGAAGCCTTTTAAGGTCTGATTCATAGATTTGGAGGAAAGGGGACTCTTGAAAATTTTCATATCACCCCTTACATTGATTGGATTGAGAAGTTGAAGAGCATTTGGGTGACAAACGTAGGGACATACCTATAAGGCTAGTCATGGTGACTATCCATGATGAGAATGTTTGTTCAGAAGAAGACCAATAATTAGGGAAACATATAATGAATTTTGAAGATTTATTCTAACCCACCCATCATCATGTACATGTGGAAACTCTCCCTAGTCTACTTTGGAGTGCTCAAGAGAAGCCTAATGATGAAGGTTATTTCTAAGAAGGTAGTTGAAGGGTCTTATGCTAGATTTGAGGATTTTTCATGCTTGGAGAGACATTTGTCAAAAGAGAAGTTTCATGGTATATTATATAATCCATTAATTTGTAACATAACTAATTCTCAAGCCTTGACAAGTGGAATTGTAACCCTTGAGATCCACTTCTCTCTCTATTCTCACACATTCTATAAATGTAATCCATTTTGGCTCTTTTTTTCTAATTCCACACCTGGTATGGTAAATCCATACTAGTTTGATGTTTTACTTTGCCTTTGAATAATATTTTAAATCTAGTTTGAGTTTATAAACATCTTTTATAAGTGTGTGAAGTGATGTATGGTGAGGTCTAGTGATAAGCTTCTATCCTTGCTTCTCTATATCCTTTCATGTTTGGTGCAAGAAGTTATCATTCTAATCGGTATTATGGAGTGTATCTAGTGTTTTTTTATTAATTTAAAGTGTAAAATTAACCTTAGTGTCTAAAAATTACCTCTATTCCACTTTCATTGAGTATTTTCATGCATATCACCTTCATATTCAAATACTAATGTTAGAGTATTCTAGGACTTTGAAGATAGTGTTGTAGGTCATGTATCTAAGTGAAAGAGTATGATAATATTATGGAGATATTTAAGGTACATAACCCACTTATATTATTTTAATTTCATTCATATTTATACCTCTTTTCATCCAAGAAATATTTAGTGTAGTTGATAAGCACTTAAAGATCAATCTAGGGAACTAGTCCTTAAACCTAGAGGTCTACCTCTACTATAGGCAACCCACAAGCCTAGAGGTATTCCAATGTTTCAAAAATATTAGAGTAGGCTTGAAAAATCACCTCTAAGGTAAAATATTTGGTGATAATATTTATATCACACTCGATGGGACTATTTTCCTAAAGATAGCTTGTCAAGGTGAATGTTGGTCTTGACAACATCACAACTACATATGGTGCTCTACTCAACATTTGGTGACTCCATTAAAGGTAAAATATGGTTGTAAATCATTATTTTGTCATATTATTATGTTCATACTTCATTTTACTTACTAGGTCATCTTATCATAGAGTTTTTAATCCTATCAATCCACCTCTTCAGCCTAAACTTCCTCTTGAAGTTCAACATCCTCAGCCTATTCTACCTTTTGAAGAGTAAGAGGACTTTGCTAGCCATGAAGACAAATAAAGTGAAGAATAATTTGAAGAGAACAAGTCTAAGAAACATGCCTTCCAAAAATTTAATATATAAAATAAAATTCACCTCAATGCATATGATGACATTCCCCCTAATGGTACAAAGAGTGTTCCTACATTCAGTGGTGAAGGTCATGTCACTCCTAATGAACACATTAGGGATATCTCAAATTTATATAGTTTTAATAATGTCATCAAAGTCAATATTTAAATTATACTCCTTAACATTCCCATTAGAGGGAAAACACTTAAATGGTATAGGAATTTTCTAGGTGGATGTATCACAAATTGGGATGATTTTGGAGAGTTGTTAACATCAAGATTTGAAGACAAGAGTGATCATACTTCACTCAGTCACCAAATAAATGTAATCAAAAGAATCCTCAAAGAAATAATGAATGATTTTAATGAGATATTATAAATTACTTGGAATAGGTTGCCTCCTCCCTTGATACCACTTACTAGCTTCATGTTTCTTAATTACTTGAGGGCATTTGGTACTGACATAGCCATAATATTGCAATCCATGGCTAGTTATACCTTACTTGAAGCATATGACCTTGCCATTAGAGTTGAGAATGGCCTCATACAAGCTAGGAAATTTCCTCCAAAATTTTCCATGCCATTTATACCAAATAATTTTATTTCTTCTCCAAGTGTTGTCCAAATCCCAAATGCCAAAACCAATCCTAGAGTTGCCCCTAAGAAGGTAGTTGATGCCATGGATAAAGATAAAAGAATTTAGTTTTTAGAAACTAGGATTAGGTAATCAAGTTTGAAAAAAGGTGTGAATCAAAATAATTACCCCTATCATAAAAAATACACTCAATAATAAGGGCAAGGAATAGGCCAAGGACAACCTAATTTTAATAGGCCTGCTAATACATACAATCCTACTTCCACCTCCAATATAAGATCAATGGTATTGGTGCATAGAAATATGATCCAAGGAGAATAATGGTAATAAGGTCAGATCATGGATACCAATGAGGGTGGATAAAAATATCTATTTTCTCAAGGAGGATTCACTCCTTAACTATTATCATATGATGAAGTCCTCATGAAAACAAATGAAAGATGGTAGCCGTAAGGTGTAAGTTTCACTAACTTCCTAGTTGAAGACACTTATGTGATTAATCAAGGAAATTCAGTTGTAAAAAATACTAGAGATAAGAAGAAGGTTATAATATATGTTAATGGTGTGCCTACAAGTTCAACTAGTCCTTTTACAAGGCAATAAGGTATGACAACAAGCATGACAACCCTTACTACTCCTGCACCTTCTTCAAATCAGAATGTTGGAAGGCCTATTAAAAGTGATTTAATACCTCAAGTTTTAACCACTTCTTTACCTCCAAAGACTCAAGGAAAGTTAAATACTCATACTCTAAACATTTTGGATTCTTTGAAGAATGTCAAGGCATCTATCTCTCTTTGGGATGTCCTTCACATGCCTGGCCAAAAAGAACTCTTACATAAGCAACTATCCACTATCCATGCTAGTCTTCCATAATCAAGCCATGATAATAATAATGTTTCTCTTACTAATGATCCTGATAACATTGTGGAACCCTCTATCAAATATGATAAACATCCACCCTTCTACCTCACTCTCATAGTGGGGGATAAACTTGTTCATAATTGCATAGTTGATAGTGGAGCTAACACATGAATGATGCCTAAGGTCGTAGATGAAAAATTGGGTCTAAAGTATGAAACAAATAGTAAAGGGGTAATTTAATTAGATGTTAAACCTACCAAGTCAGTAGGATTGATCAAAAGTTTGAAGGTTTTTCTTCATGATTGTCCTAGTTTACCCATCCTTCAAGACATTGTGGTTGTTGACTTACTTGCCCACTTTGTTATCTGCCTCTCAAAGGATTTCATAGCCAAGATAGGAGGCTACCTCTTAGTTGATTTGTCCTTATTAGAATTTAGGACAAGATATGGAGTGAAGGTAACCATTATAACTCAACCACTTTCTAAATTTCACATTGAACCCTATGTTGAAGCAAGCTCCAATTTGAATTATGTCAACAATGTTCATGAGGAGTCTATTATGGATGATGGTACATCTTCCAAGCTTGAAGGATTTTTTGATTTATTTCTAGATGAAGATGGTAAAGATGCTTATGATTATTATCTATATACTTATTTTGAGCAAACTGATCTTGACACCTACATCATCCATGGGGAGCATATGAACAATATGAGGTAAGCATTGAGCATTCTTTCTCACAAATTACTGAATGCAATTACTTGATTCAAGTGTACAATGATGATAGTTTGAAGAGCATGATAGATCAATATGATGAGAAGAACAATGCCTTTTTGCCTGTAATTGATGAAGGAGATCTTGAGGATGATAGTCTTGAAGAGGAATAAGATGACCTATGGTAAAGGTTTAATGCCATAAGTTAAGAATTTGAGCAGCTAAGTAAGACTATTCCTCCTCCAAAGAAGTGTGAATTTAATAATGAGTTTTTTGATGAGCCTAATGAATTTTTTGATAAACCTAATGATTATATTATTGAGTGTCTTTCCAAGCATGAAAAAGAGGGTCTTTTTAAAAATGAGAGTATATGCCATAATATTGTTCAAGAGGTTGCGATTATGAAGGATTCTCATGAATACAAGGCACAAGATTTTGAGATTGGAGAGAAACCAATACCTCAACATAATATTGACCCACTCTCGAAGGTGTTAGGGCAAAAAGAAGATAAAATTGATGATCCTATGCATCAAGTACATTGTGTCTTAGAAGAGAATAAGGTTGAGACAACTATCATGCCTCATAACTTGTAGTTTGAAGATCACTAATCAGATGTGCCAGAGATCAAGTAAGTTACAAACCCAAACAAGATCCTTGAGAGGCAAAATGGAAAATCTTTGAGAGCTCAAGGTAGCAGACTTGTAGGCATGAGAAGACCTAAGGATGGTAAGTCATTTCACCATTTACATAATCAAGTGTTTGACGATGAGCATGCTTCACATACTAGGTTGATTTCTTGGAGAAAAAAAGATGCAAGAAGAACCATCTTTGACCCTAGTTAAAGCATGATGAGATGATTTTTAGCCTCAAGTGTTTGAGGTCTTGTAAATATTAGGATAGGTGTGTGTCTTTGTTTTAGTTATGTGTATGTGTTCCATAAGTGTTATTGAGAACACATGTGTGTTTAATTTGGTGTGTCTTATTTTATGTGTATTTTATTGTTGTTTAGTGTGGTGTTAAAGGAATTTAAGTGTCAAATTTGTGCATAGGTGACTCTATATCCCAATGGGTAGGAGTAGGCTACTATCTTTGGCATAGTTGGCTTGACATCCCTAGGAAATCACCAAGAATGTTAACTATTTTTACCAAAAGTCAAAATAGGTCAACCCCCTATAGTATAAAAATCTTATAGGGGTCTATTAGGGTCTTATAAGGTGTATCATGGTCCTAAAAATGTCATTTGATGAGTTTTTAGCTTTATCATATTCATATTTAGTATTATGTCATTCTTAGGGTCATATTTGGGCCATTTAGATAGTTTGTATGGTTTAGAATTAAATATAGGTGTTATAAAGTGTCCCCCAACATCCATGTGTCAGTTAGGTGTTAGATTAACTATCTTAAGCTGAAAAACTATAGGTATCAATGTCAAAACAAGAAAATTAGGTAGTTAAGGAGAGTTTGGACAATTGTACATACTTCATAGCATATTTGGCACGTGTGGAAGACTTATATAGTGACCATTTAGGTATTTTGAGCTCATTTCCACACATGGTCACTCTTTAAAATATCAAAAAGGGTAAGAAACCATTTTACTCCTCCATTACTCTCTTTTGTAGGTAGAACTAGTCAACTAATTTTGGTTTGGTATAACCAGTAGGAGATGAATCAAATTGAATGTATTTGGTGGGAGATATTAATATTTGTATAATTATATTTAATGAAAAGATATTTAGGATTGGTCTACCAAGCTATATGAACCATTGCTTAGAAGTCTACTACCTTTTTTTGCTTTCTCATTCCCACACCCTACAAGTTTCTTCTCTATTTGAGATAATTCATACAAACTAATTATTGTACATGGTCCTTAGGAGCATGAAAATTATACTCACATGGTTATCAAATTAATTTTCATGTGTGGAGTGGATGAGAAAAGTAAAAACACTTCATTTTTATAGTTAGAGCTCCATTGCTAGGTTGCAAGCATGTTTCATCAACTACATAGGTTTCTCTTTCCTATAGTGGTTTCAAACAAAGAAGGATATGATGTTTGTACTTCTCATATGTCATGGTAATCACCTTTCCTTGAAAATATTGGTATCAATGGTGTTTCATATGAAACATAGTTGAGAAACATATATGTGTAGTCAGTTTCTTGCAGATATCCATTTACAGGTAGTCAAAAAGAAACCTTGCATAGTCATGAGGATCAGATATAGAAGTTTCAAAGTGGTCAGAGGTATCCTAAGGTGATAATAATAAAGTTTTATTGATTAAAATTATTTGAGATTTTTTGAAGATAACCAACTCTTCAATACATACAGTCCTACCTTGTATATTATTGATGTGCACCTATAGGCAACCCAAAACAAGGGTTTGAGGAGCGTGAAATGCAAGTGTTTGAAGTTTATTTATCATCAAGTCTAAGAACATGGATATCAAAATATCATGAATGGTGGAATAATAATACATCAAACAAACTTGAATTTTAGACCTCAGTTTGAGAAAGTTGTATTTAGGATAAATTACCTTAATCCTTCTGAATCAAGGTCTTGTCCATAGTTGATGCCATCTTATAGTAGGATGACATAAGGTATAAATAGATTTGGATGCTTCCATATTATATCAAAATCATAGGGGAAATGCCTTGAAAAATAAGATGGTTGTTTGGTCAAAGGATTATGACGCTAGAGGGCTTCCAAATTGGGTAATATTTCACTATAGGTTTTTAGTGTTATCTATAGTACTCAGGAGCCTAAATGACCCTCTAATGCAACAAGGACATGTAAATGGCTTAATTCATGAAAAATTGTCCTCATTTGGTTTGAGATAACCTAAATGAAATCAAGGGAGGTCAAAGTAGATGATCAGTCTAATTAAAGGGAACATCATCACCCATAGGTCTCATGACCTCTAAATAAGGTGTCTATAGTCAAGTCTACAACATACATTGTGTTAGCATTGGAGATTGAGAGCATAGCCTAAAAATGACTAACCTTACATGATGAAAAATGGAAATTTTTATAAATAAAAATTGAAGGGGATTAAAATATAGGGTTTTGACTTAGAGTACCACCTAAAAGATCCCCTTTGTTCTCAAAAGGGCCACCTATAATCTTATTGTAGGCACCTAGACTAATGATGAGTTAGAAGTAGATAACCTACAAACATAGATATTTGACCATGAAAGTATAGAATGAATTAAAATAAAATTAGAAGTATCAGGGAATGAGAAACAAGTTATAACACTAAGTGATACCCTATAGGAAACTTCATTTTCTTGAAAAACACACCTATAGTTTGCCACAATATACAGTCTGCTAGTTAGTCCTAGGTTTGGAGAGATTTGAGTAGTTGGAAGAAGATTTGGGTCTTGGACATTTTAGAGAGGAAATTTGAAATGGTGACACATCATGAGGTAAAAAGGACAAGGAAATATGATGGATATTGAAATTAAAACCTAAAATTATACTTAATAGACAAACCATATACATAATTAATTTTACATAGTCTTCTTTGAGGTTTTTTGAAAGGTTGAAAGGATTATTGGTGTGATCCAACCTTGAAAATTGGTATAGAATATAATAAATACCTATTAAATCCTTTAATGTATTCACATTATCTAAGTATATAGGGGAAGTTACCTCTATTTTATCTTAGACAAAAGGCACTCCTAGAGAGGCAAAATGGCAAACTGGGTGAGTGAACAATAAGGGATGAGTTGGGGACTATTGAAACATTTTAGAAGGGTGTGGAGAGTGATTTAAAGCATGAAAAAACATGAATGAGGCCTCACAGTATTGAGAAGTCAAACATGGTGTCCTAAACCCACATAAGTATAGTCAGGCCTATTAGGCCTTGACTAGGTATAAAACCCTAAAGGGGCCCAATCTCATTTCTCGCACTAGATGAACCTTCAAATCCATTGGATCATATTTAGAGGGAGGTATAATGTTTTTTGGTGTCATTATATTATAGATATCCATCACAAGTTGGTCAAACTTGACATTTTTCACCTCAATCTTACTCAAATTGCACTCTCAAGCTTAAGAGGCCATCCTTATATGCTCACACCAGTATGTAATGGTTGAATGGAGACCCAAACACTTGAGGATAGTTTGAAGAGATCTTGAAATTGCCTTTAGTGATATTTTTTCATAAATTTAATGTCTAAATTTTATGGACAATCATTAAGGGTTAAAATCACGTAAAACCCTCCAAAACCCTTAATTTTGACCTGATTGGAAAGATAAGGAAGAATATGCATCTAGATGAGCTAGTTTGGTCAGGAAAGTGTTATATAATTGTATATGACTCTCCCATGCTCTTCCCCACACATTTGGTTTGTACTCTATTTGTATGGACATATTAAAAATAGGTTTTATTGCATTATTTTGTATGTTTTTTAGGTAAATAAGAGAGTTGAAGATAGAGGATCATTAGGGAAGGTCAATTAGGATCTATTATAACTCATTATATCCATTTATTACCACTAAAATGCATAAAAAAACTTCTTCAAGCTCCTCCACTTCATGTATTTTATGGAAGATAATGAGAATGGAGGGTGACCACCAAGTGAGAAAGTGATAAGTCCAATTGGGAGGAATTTTAAGGTCTAATTCATATATTTGGAGTTAATGGGAATATTTATAGGTGTCATATCACCCCTTACATGTATCAGATTGAGAAATTGAAGAGCATTTAGGTGACAAATGTAGGGATAGACCTACAAGGCTAGTGATGGCGACTGTCAATGATGAGAACACTTATCCAAAAGAATACCTATTGTTAGGGACACATATAATTCATTTTAAGTATTATTTATAACCCTCCCATAATAGTGCACATGTGGAAACTCTCCCTAGTATATTTTGGAGTGATGAAGAGAAGTATAATGATGAAGGCAATTTCCAAAAAGGTAGTTGAAGTGTCTTACACCAAATTTGAGGAGTTTTCATGCTTGGAGGGACATTTTTCCAAAGATACCTTTCATAATATATTTAATACTCAATTCCTCTACAACAAAAATTATTTTCATGCCTTGACAAGTGGAATTGTGACCCTTGAGCTCCACTTCTATCTTTTTTCTCACATATTTTATAAATGCAATCCATTTTGGCTCTTGTTTTCTAATTTCACACATGGTATGGTGAAGCCCTAGCAGTTTCATGTTGTAATTTACCTTTGAATAATATTTTAAATCTAGTTTTAGTTCATAAACATCTTGTCTAAGTGTGTGAAGTGATGTATGGTGAGTTCTAGTGATAATCTTCTATCCTTGCTTCTCTTTATCCTTTCATGTTTGGTGTAAGAAGTTCTCATTCTAACATGTCATATGGAGTGTATCTAGTGTGTTTGATTCCTTTAAAGTGTAAAAGTAACATTAGTGTCTATAATTGACCTCTGATCCACTTTATTTGAGTAGTTTCATGCATATCACCTCCATATTGAAATACTAATGTTGGAGTATTCTAGGACTTTGAAGCGAGTGTTGTAGGTCATGTATCTTAGTGTAAGAGTATGATAATATTGTGGAGATATTTATGGTACATCACCCCCTTAGATTAGTTTAATTTCATGCACATTTATACCTCTTTTCATCTAAGTAATTAGTTAGTGTAGCTGATAAGCACTTAAAGATCAATCTAGGGAGCTAACCCTTAAACCTAGTGGTCTACCTTTACTATAGGCAACCCACAAGACTAAAGGTATTCTAATGTTGCCCAAATCTTAGAGTAATCTTGAATAACCTCCTCTAGGGAAAAATATTTTGTGGCAATAGTTACTTATCAATATATATTACATAACCCTTTAGCTTAAGAGGTCATCACTCACCTTTTTCCTATTGATTTTTTAGTGCCTATATTTTAATAATGAATGTAATATCTTCTAGTCAGAGAATTGATTAATTGTGAAGTATGAACATATGAGGTGAAGCTAATTATCTAGTGAATCTACATTAATTTTGATTTTGAACATAGGGATACTTATATTTACTTGTACCTTATATGGTGCTTATCCAAATGACTAGTGATAATGAGAGGTTTTTGGAGAAGTCTATTGATTTATAAGTAACAAGAAATGATCGATGATTATTGATCATTCATGTGAATGATATTACTATAGATATTATTTTTGTCTCTATAATGCACCCTTTATCATTTTCTAGAACATCCCTAGAGTTGACATAATTGAAGTTTTGTCTCCTATTTGAGGACGTGAAGGAAGGTATGATGAAGGATCATGAGTATTGAGCCATAACTTCCTATAATCAGACTTTTTATGGGTGGGAAAAAAATAATGATGAAACTTAGAAACACCAAGATATCATTGGGACTTAAAGAATCCTTTATAAATTCAAGTGAGTTTCAAAGGGTATTAAGGGGTTTGAAGGTAGTTTGAATACCATCTATTTTTAAAATTATAAATACATTTTTAGAGATTAATTTAACATACATAATAATAATCCTATGAGCTTGTGGTGTAACATATTGATCATGACTTCGAGCCCCAATTTTTTGGAATGCCCTTTTAATTTCCCTTTTTTTACCCATTAGCCATTAAGACCTCCGTAAGTGATTTTTGTCATGAATAAAATGTTCATCGTATGAAATTAAAATAACACGTGAGGCTAAAAATTTAAGTAAATCCATTTTTTGGCAAGGGTGATGATGTTAGTCTACTTGAGGTAAAGATATGTATGAGTATTTTTTTATGAACCTCATGAAACAAGGATTCTTATGACTTATTAAAGATAAAGACATCCATGAAAGGTATATTGTGATATTCTTCCTTCTCTATAGTATATTGGATTTTTTCCATTCTCCCATTTAAATTATTCATAAAATTATCATTCTATTCACCTTCACATGACTATTTATCATTAGTATCATCAACAAATCTATCCCACCAATTTGGTTTTAATAGATAAGAGTTTAAATTTATATATTCAAAGTGTTTCATAAATAATTTGGATATAATGGATGATAAATGTGACCCCATTTCCACACCTATTTGTTCGTAGATATCCCATTTGAAGCTGAAAAATGTAGAGCATAAGCATAATTATACTAGGTCGGTAGTTTCAGTGTCAGTGAGGCTAAAAATAGCATTCATGGTTTCTTTAAGAGGGATAATATTAAAAAGTGTAACAACATGAAAACTAATAATAATGTCACTCTTTATATACCTTATATCTTTTACCTTTTTTTAAAAGAGTTCACGCTTTTTAGGGTGCTACTCCTAGGAATATATTCCAAGGATGGGACTTACACATTTTTGCTGCCACAAAACTTCAACAACCATTTTTGGGTGCCTGACCAGATGGGGACATCATTGATGGAAACATATATATGGCTATAGAGGTGTCCATCCTAGGGGATCGACCCCGAGACCTCTCACTTGTAGCACAATTTTTCCACCTGAATGAGCTAGCCCATTGGGATACCTTCTATCTTTGACTTTATAGATGAAGTGTTCAGATTTAGTTTATAAAAGAAGGAGAATTAATCACCAAATGTTTAAGTTTTCCAACTAGATATTTATCAAGTGGGTACATGGGGGAGTTTATCATATTAACAATAGGTATAAGGGGTATACCATCCTTATGAATTTTGGGGCTCTATTAATCCTTGGAATAATAGGTGCCTTTAGTATTAACCAATATTTGTACCTTTCATTGATAGAGTCATTTTGTATAGTATTGGTGACATCATTAACCTCTTTATTAAAATGATTTCTTGAGACCTTAGTATAACTCCCACTAGTAACCAAATGTTCAAGCATCTTGGCATCATAATATTGTTTATCCAACATGACCATAGTATTATCTTTATATACTTTGAGGATAATAATGTCTTTGTGATTTTTAATAACCTGAAGGGATAATTTTTCTTCTTTGGTGATATTCTTATTTGTTTAGTGAGCTTTTATAAAGGCAAGGTAACACCCTAATATCAATTATTCTGGCACATTTTCATCCAAAATTTTATAACCCATTTCAATACCAATGAGAGACACAACCCTTATAGAAATTAATGGTTAAGTATTATTTCTTTATTAGCTTATTGGTCAATTCTATTTCTTATCTCATTATTAATAATATTATTTATTATTTAGTCATTTATTTAGTTGTATTTTTATTTATTGAGGCAACCAACCTTCCTTTGTTTTTTTCATACCATACTATTTGTGACAAATTTTTGGTTCTTATTTCCTTGGAGTATGTTTTATTTATCATCACTCTCTTATGATGGGTGCACATATTTTAATCAAAATGTTGGAATAATTTATAATGACATTGGAAATCTTAACTTCAATATTTATTTAATTTTTTGCATACCATTTTTTACATTGTAGATAGATTTACCCATGATTTCTATTTATGCAACTAGTAAATGTGAGGGATCATCACCAAGAGACAAAATTGGTGAACACAACCCCTAACATAGTGGTTCTTATAAAGAGCTTATTTTTAGAACTATTTGGAAACATAGATTTGAATGAATGGTTTTCTTACAAGCTTTTGGATTTGGCTATGGGTTGCAAGTGTCCTAAGAAAAGTAGGATTTTTTAAATTAGCATTGAAAAAAATCTAATCATTAGACTATAATCAATCTCTATCTCAAGGCTAGAGTTTCTAATAAAATTATTAAAGAGAGGGAATGGATATCATGGAAGCTAGTAGCTACCTTTAATTAATTTATTAAGTTTTTTTAAAGTGAAACAAATGCCAAGTAATCACCCAAACATGAAAAATAGTTAAAAATTAGATGGATACGTAATGTTTAATAAATGAAACATAAGGTGAAATTCAAACAAAAGGGAAAATATGGATGGAAACCATTCTATTTAAAATAGTGGTGAGATGCAAGGAGTTTACTAATTCCTCAAACTCCTTACCATCTAAATTGTATAAACATTAATCCCAATTACCAAAGTCTTATATTATTTGGTATGGACCTAGCCTCTTAAGTTTGAACTTATGTCTCGTGTAATTTTTTTCTCAATATAGGTGTCAAGCCTCAACACAAGGTCACCCACTTCTATAGGCTGAGGGTGAATTTTTTATTGTATTGATTTGACATTTAGGCTATGTAAGCCTCATAAACATGGGTTGATGTAAACCTATTTTCATATATAAAATATAACTAAACCAAATAGAAACCTTTATAATCCCCATGATTCAGGTGACATTAGAGATAAAATTAGAGGCTTGAAAGCTTGACTTCGAAGGGAAGAATGGCCTTGTTGTTGCTAACACACCTCCACTTATTTGAAAAGTTGGGGGGGATCTAAAAATTCCTAACTTAATGATTCCTAAAGTTTCAATCCCTTATGCATCAGCCTCAAACCTTTAGTATTCCCAAACTCCTATTTCACCTTCATCTACTAATTGCTTAATATTTGTAATGAAGAGCCAATATCTACTAGAAATCCATGTAGCCCTTTGATGTTTAAGCACAAATAATTACTTATGGAATTGTAATGAGCATAGTATTTTTTCATACTTAGAAATATTTTATTATGCTAACTATGTTTTTTGCAAATTCAAACTCATGTTTGGTTCCCAGATTGTCAGTCTCTTAGAGACTTACTCAGCACTTCTTGAAACTTTGTTGGTAGGTAGGTAAGATTTTAATTGTTTACATGGATTTATTTTAAATTATTAATTTTTTTGAAATCCCATATAAAATCTTGATTGAATGAGGAAGTTCCATGTGGCCTAACTTTAATAGTTTTTAGTCTCCTAAAGATGTTAGAGATGTCATAGCCTAGGAGATTCTGATTGAATGAGAAAGCACCCCACAACTTAGTTGTTAGAGTTTTTAGTCTATTAGACTTGTCATAGATAATATATCCTAGGAGATTCTAACCAAATGAGGAAGCACAAGGTAGATCCTATATGAGTTATCATATATTATACCTATTATAGATGTTAGAGCCCTAGATAGCCTGTCTAAATGAGGAAGTGCCATGTGGATCCTACTAGAGATATCAATCTCCTAGACATGTTAGAGATGTAAGATCCCAGGAGAGTTTGATTGAATGATGAAACTCCATGTGTATCCTATTAAATATTTAGTCTCTTGAATCTATCATAGATTTTATATCCTAAGAGATCTTAATCTATTAGATCTTGCCATGTGGCACTTCTATACAAATTAGTAGAAAAGGCCCATGATCCTTAAGATGGTTATAAATAAGTATATTCAAATTCCAAAACCAATTGAAAGAGGCCATGTCTCACCCCAAATTTCCAAATAACACATTATAGCTCTAAAATAGGTAAAATG
Organism: Torreya grandis; assembly: GCA_037957365.1. NCBI lineage: Eukaryota > Viridiplantae > Streptophyta > Pinopsida > Cupressales > Taxaceae > Torreya > Torreya grandis. The sequence continues at coordinate 3,009,223 of JARHVA010001630.1, read as the reverse complement.
AAATGCCCAATCATGTTTTGGTGACACTAACCACAAACAAGACCACTTGGAAATAGACACTTAACATGATCTAAAGTAAACTGGTATGCCACAAAGGCAAAGTAGACATGTGCCTACCACACTCCTTGAATTAAATAAATGTGGAATTAGGCCCTGATTAGATGATTTAAAAAATCTCATCACAGTCACCAAATCCATTAGGTAACATATATTTGAGTTTCTTAAGTTGATTCCATATTGATAAATGAATAGGTGGACCCTACCACCAACTCAAATTTGAATTCATGTTGGGTGAGTAACGAAATTCCATCAATGCAAGAAATATGTTGGCATTCCTATAAGTTCCCCAAGGAAAGATAATTTACCAATATTCACTTCTAATTACCTATATTTTAACTCCTTGATTTAAGCTCATTCTTGTGCCCTCCATGCCCTCCTTGATCAAGAGTTAGTTATTATCAAGATTTCCCCCTTTTTGTCATGGTTGATTCATTATCTAACCCTAAGGTTAAGATAGAATATAGAGACACTACTTTCCATGAAAACTTAACTTGATCGAAGCATTATAATGAAATATTCAATGCAATTGAAGTTGTGCCCAAGTCTACCTCTAGTGATGATGAAAATAAGATCGAGTTCTAGGATGTACACAGGGCATATGAAAGATGTGGGTTTCATAAGGTTGTGGCCAAACTAGAGGTTTTACCCTATGTCAACCTCTTTAATAATATGATCATAAAATCCAAGTGAGTGTAAGATGGTGCCAATAATGTTGTGTACTCTATAGGCTCTAGACATAAAATTGTAAACATCTCAAGAGTTGATTTCAAAGCATACTACAACCTCTTAGAGTTCATAGTCACCTATGACTTGGCCACAATGGATGCATGGGTTAAAAAATATCATATTTATGATATTTTGTAGGATTAGGCATAAAAAATCAACACCAAGTGTGTTAAAAACAAGACATTGATTCCTACATGTTTCACACCTTCAAGGAAGGTGTATAGTAGGGATGATACTGATTGATCAATTATTCAGAGAAAGTGACTGTTTGCATGTTGATCTCCTCTAGATGCTCATACTTAAGATGATCCTCAAAGGTAAGGAGATCCATGACCTCAGGAGTGCTATCAACGTATAATTGGTGTACTATTTTATGGAGGCTCAAAATAATGGTAATTTTTATATGATGGATGTTTTCTATAGTACTATCATGTTCAATCCCTCTACTTTTCCACCTTGGATTCCTGTGGGCACACTAGTCCATGTGGTGTTCTATAAAATATATGGCCACCATTATTAGAATCACATCCAAGAAATTTGAGTCTTTCTGCCCAGTGGTTTATATGGCTAATATTGAGGTGGCCATATCCGAACTCTCTAATGAAATTAGGCAATATATTTCCCCCATCGATGACTACTAGTACTATAGGGATGACACCATCATCCAAGTGGTATGTATTCACAATTTCCCTCTCTGATTTCCATATCAAGTTCTAGACCAGTTGGATGAGGAGGAGATTGGCTATCAACTGTTATAAGACATCTTTTGGACATTACCTTAGTTATAAATATAAGGCTTAACCATCCTTCCTTATCAAAATCCACCACCATATATACAAAATCATACCTCTATTATATAAAATGGTGTTGAGTAGGGACTTCTATGCCCTGGGAAGAGTAGATAACAAATAATGGAACCCACATGGAATCATTAGGGCCTAAGTGTAAAAATATCAATCTAGGCTTAATATAAGTTATCTCCATGAGCGCAATAATGAGGATGAAATCCATATCAATCCTATAAATGAAAAATAGGTTTTGGATAGAATTGAGGCTAAGAAAAAAATTGGAAAATAGGCATAAATTGATCTATCTACTTAGAGAAACCCTTTAATGATACCTCTTGTAGTTCAAGTAGCTTGATCATAGTCTATACAAGCATTATAGTTTATTATTAGTAATAACCCAAAGTAGAGTCCAAAATTTGAGAAACAAGCATTTGTGTAGATCTCTCCTCCACCTTACACCATCCATCAATAACCTATTGTAGACTCAGGTTACACCCTAGATGAAAGGAGGAATGCTCAAGTCCTACTCTCAAACCTGGTCCAACATGGGAATGACCCTAGGCTGTGGGTTACTTGTATTTTGGTCATACCTCTAGGGTTTTTAATGAGGATAGCTCCTCAGATAGGATAATTTGGATCTCACTTTCTAAAACCTAAGAAATTTGGGATGAAAAGAGTAAAGAAGTTGCATAAAATGAGACATATTATAACATGTGATGATGCACCATGAATTTGTCATATCCACTCATAAGCTTAAACCCTTAACACACTAATGGGCCATGAAAAAAACTATTACAATGGTTTGATGTGATTTCTAAGCAACAATATTTCATAAAGAGGTCAGTTTGATACTCTAAGACTGGGAGACAACAAAATTAAGGTTTGATTGAAGACACTTATAGTCAATAGTACATCATATCCTTAAGATATCAATGCTATGACACATTATATGACCTGAAAATAAGGTTGTTAGAATTTAGGTTGAGATTGGACCTAAAAAAGGAAGATTAGACCACTTCACACATCAATCAAACACATGGTACTAAACACAAATTGATAAACACTACAATATGTCCTTCTCATTACTCTAATAGGTATAAAATACAATTTTGGTAGAGTCTAGTCATACCAGCCTAAGGGATGATAATCAATATATTGAAGTCTATATTCATAGAGAATGGAAGCAAGATTTTGGCACTAAAGGGATTATTATTAAGCCCCAATCCACTTTCCATAGTAGTTACAACCACCCTATGTTTAGGTTATTTGAAAGTGCTCAATTGTTCATGGCCACCTTGACAAATTATTACAATAGTCACTCATTTATCCTCCCACCTCTCTCTGTATTGATGCTCTTTTTGATTAAAATGGAAAGATCAGGTCATCTTTAAGTTGAGTATCAACATCAATATGGTTATAATAGCTGGATCATTCTTTTATGCTCTTGTTCTAGCATTGATTGCCTTTTACTAGGTCATCATGGTATGAGAGAGTGGAGACAAATTTCAAAATCATGTCATTGGCTTTGGTGGTGGAGTTGTTGTAGTCCACATGTATGCCACCATGGCATCTTTTGATATATTAGCTCTGGTTCAACTTGGGTTATGCTCAAACTCGACTCCATGCTCTTGCTTTGGTTAAAAAAGGCTCCTAGGTTGAAATATGGATGTAAAAAATTGACTCAGACCAATCAAATTTTTCCATCTTATCTTTTTTCTTATTGGTTCTATGGATCCTAGCTGCCAGATCCTTGAATTATTGGCCTAGCTCACTCCATTGATCCTTCTTTGTATGATTGAGTGAGAGCTATGGATCTTCTACCAGCTCAACATGATTGAGACACTTGTCATCCATGTGTTTTATCTTTGGATTTTCTCAGTTTCACTTACGTTATCCATGCCCTCACTTCATTGGATTTCAACTCAACACCAACCATTAGATTTGCCTAGATTTGAACCCTAATGGCTACTTATTGGGTCTTAAAGTTGACATTTATTTAAATGTCATTTGATGTCTATATGGATGTATTTTATGTCTTGTAGACCATCAAAATTTTAAGCTTGAAGGATTTTTGTAGTGGTTTAAAGTTGATGCCTACAAGAATGTATCTCATTATTTAACCAAATTTAAAGATTTATTTCTTGAAGTGCAAGAATCATGGACGGATAAAATTTGTTGGAAATGTTCCTAAGACCAAAATCATTGTGCCCACTTGATCCACTAGATTTGGTAGCTTTCTAAGTGTGTCTAAAAAATGTTTAAGTGAGCTGATCTGTGTGTTCTTTGCATGATGTATGCATGCTTATCTCCTTCTCCTTTGCTTAGAATTAAACCTTGAACACTTATTGGAATATCACTACTCCCTAAAATCTTGGAGCCAACACACTCCATTTATCTCCTCAAGAGTTGTTTGAAATTTACTTAGTGCCAAATTGACTAAGTATGGGAACTATTGCAAAAATGATCAAGAGCCTAACTTTAAACCTCAATAACTTTTACTGCACTTAGATGCATATCCTAAAAATTGGACCATATGTTATCCTTTCAAAGAGGAAGCCAACCATGTATAAAATTTATCCTAGAACCTTTGCACATGCAAGATATAATGCCATCAATATGCTCTCTAATATTTTCTTGCCACATAGCCAATTATGCTAAAAAGATCACTGGGAGGTCAACTTTGAGCATGCTTTGGTGTGATTCATTACATGACATGATATTTATCACATATGACTAAACTAAATAGACCTATGTGATCATTTCTCCCTAATTTATTCATGCATGGCAATGACAATGTCAACAAAATGCATACTCAAAATTTCTGCCACTAGACCTAAGTGTCTCAATGAACACAATGAAGAACCAAATGGATTCCATGCATTTCCATACTCATTCCAATATTTTTTGGCACCCCATGGTGTATTTAAAACTCTATTCCTATCTTTAGAAATTGATAAATTACACTTCAAGTGAACTTGAAGTGTTTCAAAAGTTTTTCAAGTTACATGTTCCCTTAGGTCCACTCATTCCATCTAGAACTTACTCATCTATTGCTCCATTATTTTATATTTAATACACTACACTACACCTAGGCATAAGTTTGGTATGTGGGCCAAAATGGCTGACATTTTTGGTGACTCAACTGGCTTGACCAGCCTACTGGTCATGGAACTTAAAAATTTATCTATCTTGCTTATGATGGTTGAATGAATAAAGAATCCTTGTAAAAGGACTCTACTTGATTCCTGAAAAACCTTTGGAATAATGGGACACCAAAAAGATAAGAAAGAAATGATATAGACTAGGAAACTAACTAAATAATAAAGAGCCATGTGTAAAAGCACTTGGAGAAAAGAAAGGCCTAACTAAATATGTATAAAGATCAGGAGCTACAACTAGTAACATAACTTGAGATACCTCCCATTAATAGGGATGGGAAATCTCACTCTATTTAATTTGAAAATAACAAGTTATTTTCACCCCCTTAACCCCAATAAAATCCTACTTTCTATGTTTTTGCCTATTCACAGAACCTCCCTATATTTTTTGAACCTAATCCTAACTATATTAGCATGAGTATTAACCCACTTTTGCTATATTTAGTCATTTTATTTGAATGAGAATTTACCTTCTTCTTGTATGCATTTAATTTTATGTTATTGAATGCAAGTATTCATTATTTTCATCTTCATCAACTTAATTGTTATAAATAGTAGATTGAAAGCCTCCTAACAATCATACACTTCTTAGATCTAGCTCATGCTAGGTAGTACACTCAACTATCTTTAACAAACCCTTTTCTGGTGTATTTCTTATCTATAGGTTATTCCTTCCAAGTGAAAGAGGAGTTTTCATCATTTTCTAGATCATGCACACACTTTTACTAGGCATTCCTTTACAGACCCCTTTTACTAGTTTCTTACTTGCTTCCAAATTAATAAATGAGTGGAAATTAAGAGAAACATTTTAGCACACCTGGTGGGAACTAGCATCCCATTTTATTATTTTATTGTATGCTCATCGAATGAAATTTAAAATTTATTTTGGGCTTAAAATAAATCTTTTGCATAAATTGCTTGCTTGCTTATTTTAGTTCATCTAGTAACTTAAAGGCAAAGTAATTAATCATAGTTTTCACTCTTTTTATCACACACTTATCTAAACCACATAACCAATAAACACATCAAAACAAGCTTGAGACAAGGCCTGACTAGGATTTCATCACCTAGTGGTAAACCTTACCCTTTCTTGGCAATCCTAGTTGGAGGCCATTACCAAGGAGAGAACTAGCTTAGCTCTCTAATTGAGTATAAACTCTAAAATTTAGTATATCTTGGCTAAGCACCTAACACCCTTATTATTTTAGTGTGTGAAGTGAGGGGGTAGGCCCCAATACTAAGCCATGTACTGAAGATCAATATAAATTTCTCTCTTGAGCACCTAAACATAACATGAAACTAACCTTAAATTTCTTATTTAGTACCTAATCTACAAACCAAATTTCCTCTTCACACTCTCTAAGGCATAATCCAAAAGAAATTTAAAAAGAATCCTAAGTTGATAAACATACTTTAGTGTATGTTTGATTTCCTTGATATCTTTTCTTTTTGCTTACTTCGTGTTTGAGTTGTGAGTTTTGTTATTTCTTTCCTATTTCCTCTCATGGTATTTACTAGACAACAACTGAGGAATCAAACCAACCAAAAACCACCTTCTTATTCTTCCTCCATGGAGTATACCTCTGATGCTGAGGGTTTCCATCATTTTTCTCCCCCTCCTACTAGGCCTCTAATTGTTTTTTAGGGTGATCCAGATTAGAGGCCTCTAATTGTTTTTGAGGGTGATAACAACCTTGTGGCTCTTTAGCATTACCTAAACACCTTATCTAGCCATACCCCTTTTGATCTAGTTCCTCCTACATATGCTCCCTATGGTATGCCTTCCCATCTTCTAGTGGGAACTACCTCAACCCAATCTATGCTCACCCAAGCCTCTTCTTCTTATAATATCCCACCTACTACCACTCCCCAAACTCCATCCAACATCCAAACCAATACCCAAACACCTACTACCCCAGCCAATACCTCCAACATGGGATCAAATTTTCCTCTTATTATCTATGCTCCTGCCATGGGGGTATCTTCTACCCCTATTTATACCATTACCCTTAGTTCAACCAACCCATCAATTTCTAGCCCACTTTAGAGCTTGGTACTTTTCATACCTCAATCAATTCCACCTATTAGCATTAGAGTTACCACCCACCAACAACCAACTAGCACTTTACCACCTCCAACCCAATCTACATCCAAACCACCATCTACCAACCCAAACATACCTCTAAACCAAACCACATCAGCCCCCCAAAAAGTACCCATGGCATCTTACCCATATGGTTTTAACCCACAAGGATACATAACACCTTCCACCCAATCATTTGTGTAAATCAACACTTATGTGGAACCATCCCAACCTCTTATGATCAATTACCAATATGTGGCTTCTTCAACAACCTCTATCACTTATCTATACATTATTTCCAGCCAACCTCAACAAATTTTACCACCTATTTATGTAGCTTCCCAACCTCGAATAGATTGGGTCAAAATGTTAATGGAAAAAATGACCAACCTAGAGTCATCTATTTCCAAGTCTCATAACCTTTTATCTTGTGATAAAATCTATAATGAACCCATCCATCCATTTGTTCCCATCCATTCTTACCCTTCTCAATGGGAATTACCTAAATTTTCCAAATTTCAAGGCAAGGAGGACCCCCAATAACATTTGAGAGCATTTCATCACTCTTGTTATTTGATTGCATATGATGATGCTCTCCTCCTTCATACCTTCCCCATGTCTTTATCAGGACCAACCCTTGATTGGTATAGTGATCTCACCAAGCAATCCATCTTTTCCTTCTCCTAATTGGCCCAAATATATTTAGAGCACTTCTCAGTAAATATATCTAAAAAGGTTTCTATTACCTACCTCTATTCTATTAGGTAATTTGATGATGAATCAATTGCCAATTTTCTAGCCAGATGGAGAAGTCTAATCAACCCACTTTTTTTCTCCTTACCTAAAACTAAGTTGATTGAGCTCTTATCTCAGGGTTATGCCAAACATATTTCCCCCACTCTTCAAGTTCAAACTTTTATAACTTTTGATGAGACATTCACCATGGCACGTAAACTTGAAAACTGAGCCATTGATGAAGGGAAATTGAAACTATGGAATACAAATTATATATTTAAATCCAATGACCCTCCCCACACCAAAACCACTAACCAACCCAACCATCCCACTAATAAATTAAAAACATCCACAAACTCAATGGTCCAAAAAATTGCTCCACCACCAACTGTCAACCAACCCCATCAAACCCTTCTTACCAACAAAACCAAAACCAAAATTGAGATCCTCCAAAACAATATGATCCTATAGGGGAGTCTTATGCTTCAATTTTGGACAAATTTCTCAAAGCTAACCTCATATAACTTCCACCTATCAAACCACCACAACAATTTGATGCTTCTCACCCCATGCCTTGTTGGTACAATGAGAATGACCATTGTGCCTTTCACCAAGTTATCAGACATAAAGTTAATAGATGCAATACCTTCAAAAGTCTTGTCCAAATCTTAATTGATAGTGGAGAACTTGTATTTGATAATCCCAATGAACCTCCTAATCAGTCCCTTGACATCTTCTATAAACTATTTCCCAATCATGCTCTATCTACCCATCACCATGACAATAAATTAGAATCATCTCACTCTCATGAGACACGTACAATCAATGTTATTATTAGTGAGACCATTGCTAAGGAGACCACTACCATAACTACTTATTCCTCCATTTCACTCATACAAGTAGTGGACTCACCATCCATTCCTTCAAATACCCAAATGAAGGAATCATCGACCCCTCTCTCTTCACCTAATAAGACCTTAGCTTTATCTACCTCTCCTTTGATAGAAACACCAAAGGAGACAACCTTTACTTTAACCATTTATTTTTCTCCACTCCACCCTTTGAAGTGGTAGAACTACTATCAATTCCTTTAGACACCCAAATAAAGGAAGCAACCATGTCCATTCCTTCACTTGAGGATATCATACCTACCTGCCCCATCAGAGAACCATCCATTCCCTCTTTGTAAACCATCCCACAAGAGAAGGTTACCTCATCCACCCAATTATCAATTTTGGAACATTCCATCAAGAACAAGGATGGAGGAATCATTCCCTCTTCTCCACTTATTGGCTTATTCTTTGAAACCAATAACCAAGGAACCAAGCCCATCTACAAGCCCTTTTATAAACTAGTCTAAAGTTTAGAGTTCACTTCTCAACCCAAATTTGATAGATCCACCTTTTGGTACCATCTTGGGCTTCCTTACTAAAACAAATATGAATCCTCAACCTCACTTGAATCCACCCTTAAACCTATTATTACCTCTTCATTGAACACCTCTTCCTCCAAAACCATAGATGAACCATCCTAACCACCTCCATTTAACAATGCTAAATCACCTCATGCCTCTCTTACCAAACCTATCAAGAATTTAGGAATTCTTCTCACACTTAACCATGCTCACCCCTCTTTAAACTTGGATTTAATACCATCTAGCCCACCAAAGAAACCCCCAACTAAACCAATTAAGAAGGTAAAGTTACCCAAACCTCTACCTCAAACTAGACCCATAACACCTCCTTCCCACTTTCTGTCTATTTTAAGACCCCATTCTTCTACCATCCCAATTACTTATTCTTCCTATAGTAAACAATCCCCCTTTTCTCTATCTACACCTATCAAATCATCTAGTTCTCCTTCATTCTTAACTAATTTATACACCTCTAGTTTCCCACCTATATCCAACCCCTCATCATCCAAATATTCCACTCCCAAATCATTTACCTTAAAGCCAAACATAACTAAGCAATCCCAATCACCAACTAAAACCAATCTACCACTTACAACTTCTAAGGTGAACACTACTTCTAAGAAGGATCCCATCCCTAAAACTATAAACCCATCACCTCCAACACATTTGAATGAATATTATAAAACCATCCTAAAAAAGTTGTTGCAAACTTCTTCCATTAGCTTCCCACTTATCAAACCATTCTACCCTTCCAATACCAAACCCTCTTGGTTCAATGATAACTTGATTTGTGCATACCATAGGGCACCAGGGCATGACACAGAGAACTAAAAAAATCTCCAAGAACTTGTTCATAGCCTATATGATGAGGATGAGCTATTATCAGATGAACCTATCTTAACCCCATTATCAATCCAACCATGAACCCAACTTATCCAACATTTACCTACTCCCCTGCTCTCACCCAAGAGTGAGGAGGAAGAATTGAAGCAACCATTAAACCCTATAAATATCCCCATCTAAACTATTTATATGGTTACCTGATCTTGGGCCCAACATAAGGATAAGGGAAAATCCAAAGTGTCCATTTCATGGACATACCCTTTAACCCCTCAACCCATCAACTGGGCCCAAATGTCTTTACCCTCACCTTCACAACCACCACAACCCAAAGTGTCCATTTTAAGTCCCTCTCCCTCCAATCCTTATGAATCCATCTAGCATATTGTGTTGAAACAAATTCACCAGACATTGATGAAAATGAGCATTTATGAACTAATCAACACCTTTCCTCACCATCATCAGGCATTGATAGAGGCTCTACAATCTATAGAGGTTCAATTAGATGACCCTCAACCTCTTACACCTTTTTTTGGATCCCTCTAACTTTCTACCTTCATCACATTTTAGGATTTTGAAATACCTCCCATTCATCTAGAGGATTCCAATCCTCCCTTCTTTATTACCATGTACATCAATCAAAACCACATCAAAAGGATAATGATTGATGGAGGAGATAGCATCAACACTATCTCCTCCCATTCTTATGACGAAATTTAGCTGCCCAAGAAAATCATGTTATAAAGTGTAGTGGTCCTTTGCTCCTTCAATGATACCATGGACACTACCTTGGGGATAGTGGTCCTCTATATCTGCTTGGGACCTCATACCATTCTTGAAATATTTTAAATTATAAAGGGTGAGTTCCAATATAATGTGTTACTTGGATGCCCTTGAATCCTCACCATGAGTTGTGTCCCTTCTACCTTACATCGATGTGTCAAATTTGAGCATGAAGGTGAATTCGTTACCATCAAATTTGACCCTAGTCCTTTTAGCTCTTGCAATATGACATATTAGCCTAATGATGTTTTTATTCCTCTCTCATCCACCTCACCATCAACTACTAACAACACTACCTCACCACCAACAAAAACCAACAACATTCCTACCCATAATGGTGATGAAGCTTCAACTAACTCATCTATCCCTTCTTCCTAGATCCTCGTAGAGGACCCCTTGGAACCCACATTCTAACATATCTCACTTGGGGAGTATTATATTTTAGCCTTGGATTCTTTCCCTACTTCACAAGAGTATGGGAACCTCAAACATGACTGCTACTATAATCTTAACATTAGAACCATCATCTCTTTTAGGCTCCCCAACAATCAAACAAATTTCATCTATGGGGGACTTGAACAACCACTTCTCACTCCCACCACTATCTCATCCATCCAACCATTAACCTCTAACTTATCTTATCTCAACAAACCAATCTTTGCCAAGGCTTACTTTTATAGGTGTGCTTGAAAAGGATTTGGATGTGGCCTTTATGAATAGGGACCCCATGAGTTACCCATAATTAAAACATACAAACCTCATGAGTTATTTAGCCTTGGGTTCATAACACCAAAAGAATGCACCACAGTAAAACCCATTGCCACCATTGATGAGGATGTTCCATCCTTACCAACCCTATCTCCCTTGAAGATTGAAGACTTTGATATCATCCCATATGACATTTTTTTGGATCAATACCATTAGTTTGGCCCCCTAACTATCAAAAGGGTGACTGAACTAAGACCCTTCCTCTCATCCATCTTGAAATGATAGAAAGAGATTCTCCTATGATCAACACCATCTAAAATTAGGATGATGATTCCATTATCACCTACCTTGGTATAGGGAATTCTTTTATCCATAAATCCCTTCCTCTTGAGAACCAAACCAGGCTGAATGAATCCACTATCGATGTCAACTTGGGTACTCAAGATAAACCCTGTATCATCAAAATCAGCCAATCTTTAAGTTCATGGAACAACAAGATTAACCTTCTTTCGTTCATGACTATAACTAAGAGTTTTCTTGGTCCTATCAGTTTATGCCTAGAATTAACCCCTCTATTGCCTTCCATAACATTGTCACCCATCCTGAAGTTAAGCTAGTGTGGTGAGATCTTTGTAAGATGCATCCTCACATAACCCTTCTTGTCAAAGAAGAAATTTAGTGTCTCTTATCCATCACCTTGATTCAGCCCATTGACTATCCAAAATGGGTTTCTAACATTGTTCCCATTACCAAACCCATAGGGGGACTTCACCTCTGCATCAACTTTCTTAACCTCAATCTCACTTGCCCAAAGGGTGACTTTCCTTTAATAAACATCAACCAACTATTGATCTTACATCTGGCCATGGAATGCTATCTATCATGAATAGTTTTTCAAGATATAATCAGATCTTGATTGCCCCTAATGATCAACATAAAACTTCCTTTATCACTCCACATGGAAAATTTTATTATAGGGTCATGCCTTTAGGTCTAAAGAATGTTAGAGAAACCTATCAACATGCCATGAAGTACATTTTTCATGATTTCATACTTAAAATTATAGAGGACTATGTGGATGATCTCCTTGGGAAATCCAAATACTGCAAGGATCACCTAGCCATTCTCACAATCATATTTGACCAACTAGTCCATTATCATGTTAGGCTCAACCCTAAGAAATGCATTTTTGGGGTTTTATTGGGAAAACTTCTTTGATTTATCATCTATTTTTGAGGAATAAAAATAGGCCCCACCAAAGTCAGAGTAATCCTTGAGATGCCTCCTACTAACCTTAATAACTCCCTAGCCTACATGGTAAGCTCCAATCCATTTGTCGCTTCGTCTCTTAGTTATTTGATATATGCCAACCCTTTCACCATCTCCTAAAGAAAGAAACCTATTTTAAGTGGACCAAGAATTGTCAACAAGCCTTTTATTCAATCAAGGAGTACCTTCTCTCTTGATGTATCCTCATCCCTCCTAGGGAAGACTAACCCTTCTACCTTTATATATCCACCACAGACCATTCCTTAGGGGCAATGCTCACTCATCATGATGAATAGAATAAAGAGAAAGTTTTTTACTACATTAACCACACACTTATAGAGTATGAGACTTAGTATACTCATCCTAAGAAACTTTTCCTTGCCTTAGTCTTTGTGGCCTCCAAACTCCATCACTACCTTCTTAATCATAAAACCTATGCCATCACTAACATTGACCTGCTCAAGTACATGCACTCTAAACCATACCAAAACCAATGTATGGCTAAGTGGCTCATGCTCCTAATTGAGTGTGATCTTGAGTTACTTTAGAAAAGGTCCATTAAAGGGCAAGTCATTGCTGACCAATTGATTGAATCTCCTCTACCAGACAACCATCCACTTCCAAACAAGTCCATTGTAATTATTTATTAAGAGGAACCCACCTACCAAATGACCATGTTTTTTTATGGCTCCAAATGCCAACATGGTGTGGGTTATATATTTATTCTCATTCCCCTTATTGGTGATCCTCTTCCCATTTCCTTTAAACTTGACTTTGATTGTACAAACAATGTGGCTGAGTATGAAGCCCTAATCATAGGTCTCCAAACCACTCTAGCCTTGGGAGTTAATACAATCAGTGTCTTTAGTGACTCTCAACTTGTGATCAACTAGATTAGTGGCTATTATAAATGTAAAAATGATGTCCTATTGAAGTAAAAATAACTCACAGACATACTCTTAGCATCATTTGATCATTACCTTATCTAGTTAGTTCCTCAATATACCAATAAGTTTGTAGAGATGATGACTTCCCTCGCTTCCCAAATTCAATCTCTACCTACTAAATATAAAATATTTATCACCATCCATAATTTTATCACACCTTCATATTTTATTTCTAACCTTCCCACCATTTGTAGTGTGGAAGCATCTCCTTCTGACATTTAGTATGACCAAACTTTTAACTACCTTAACCTTGGCATTATTTCTCCCAACCTATCAAAGAATTCTCAAAGATATTTTATTTAGAGTAACCCTTGTTACACCATGATAGGGAGAATCCTTTATAAATGTGGCTTTAATAGCCTCCTTCTCTATTGTTTACATAGTCATGAAGATTCCTATGCTATCAAGGAAACACATGATAGAATCTATGGGGGACATTTTAGTGGCCTAGCTATCATTAAACGCATCCTTCACTTTGGCTATTTGCCTAACCTCAATGAATATTGTTGTGATTATATAAATAAGTGTGTCAAATGTCAACAACATGCTAATTTATATCATGCGCTAGCCCATGGCCTTTGAGTATCCAAAGACTATTGGCCCTTCTTGCAATGGGGTCTCAATCTTATTGTGGAAATCAATCCTCATTCTTCACAACAACACCAATCAATCATTAATTCTACCAAATATTTCACTAAGTGGGTGGAATCCATCCCTCTTATCTCAATGAAAGCCAAAAATATTATCAATTTCATCAATCACCATATTATCTGCCACTTTGATGTTCCCTATAAGATCATCACTGATAATGGAAAATATTTTAAAAACAAGAAAGTCTAAGGTCTTTGTGATGATTTTGGAATCAAATTAAGCTTTTCCTCACCATATCATCTATAAGAAAATGGATAGTTAGAATCCTTTAACAAAAAACTCACCAAAATGCTAACCAAAATCATCAGTGCTTTAGGTCAAGATTGGCATTTGCACATTCCCTTCATTTTATGGGCCTATCGCATTAGCATTCAAACCTCTATGGTTGCCACCCCTTTCTCTCTCATCTTTGGAGTAGAGGTAGTCTTGCCTCTCAAAGTCTATATTCCTTCTCTTCACATATCTTTGCATAAAATCCTTTTTGAGAGTGATTATCATTAGAAACATCTCACACAACTTGAGTTACTTGATGAACATTGCCTCACGACACTTAATCATCTTCATGTCTATCAATAATGAATCTAGTGTGCATATAAAAAACACTTTAAAGAGTGATAATTCAATATCAGAGACATCATCTATAAGGAAAACCAACTTTTAACTAATATGGAGAAAAGCAAATGAGGTAAGTTTTCTTTTAATTAGCTTGGACCCTAAATCATAACCCATAAATATAGATCAATAGCTTATCATTTATCTTCTCTCGAAGGGAAACCAAACTTGAGCCTCTCAATGCTTTACATCTACATCCTTTCTATTGGTAAAATAAGGATTGAACTCATTCTAGTTTCTAACTTAAGCTCATCCTTTGGTTTATGATATTTTCACTTCCCTTCACCTACCTATCCTTATTCCTCTTGGGGATAATTGATTACAACATAGGACTATGTGATTATTTGTCATAGTTATAGCCTCATCCTAAACATAGATACCACAACTCTACCCATGGCATAGTTCTCATGGATACTTTTCATCTCTAATCAGATAGAATCCCATGATTAGTTATCCTTCAAACCACTTTTCCTCATCCATAATTAACCTTTTGTGCTAAAAGTCTTGTCTCCATGAAGGTATAAATCTAAGCCTAAATAGACTTATCCATGTCTAAACCTAGCATTCAAAATCAAATTGGGATACTAAAATATCACTTGGGTCCATATCTCTAGCAGCAGCTGCTCCCTTGAAGGGAAACTACCCAAGAACTAAATTTCTTAAAAATAAACTACTCCCTTGAAGGATAGCTATAAAAAAATCCAACTTTAGACCACTCCATTGAAGGATGGCTAAGTTAAGTTTGTCAAAATAATTATTTGAAACTTCTTGCATCGATCAAATTCATCAACTTATTAAAATAACAAAGAAAAACAACCCTATGTCTGAATTAAAGTAAGTAATCCAAAATTGACTTTTATATATGGAATAAGTAAACTTCCCACATCGATCAATCTACACATTATTTTAAGGCATGAAGTTGTCTATTACGATTCCTTGGTCACCTGTCGAAGGGGAAAGCTAACACACATTAGGTTACCATATTACCCATTTCCTGTCCAACCATCTACCTATCACCTACTTTCCCTTCATACCTTCTCTAACATCAAGGGACTATGAGCTTACTTAACATAAAGTGAACAAGATACCTAATTTTTCAATCAAATCATGCTCATGCAAAGCATTGGTAACGTTTATTTTCATTAAGTCAATCCAACTAGGGTTTGGTTAGGTCTATACCAATGAACACATCATGCCTTTTTCTTACCCTCCATTCATTAGTTTATGTGGACATATGTCTCATGATTATTCTCTCTTTTGCACATTTAGGGTGTGTTTAA
Source organism: Torreya grandis (assembly GCA_037957365.1). Taxonomy (NCBI): domain Eukaryota; kingdom Viridiplantae; phylum Streptophyta; class Pinopsida; order Cupressales; family Taxaceae; genus Torreya; species Torreya grandis. The sequence goes on along the minus strand of JARHVA010001630.1, from coordinate 2,993,169 downwards.
ACCTATTTTATGTGATTTCTTTATATCCCCATATCACATCTCATATCAAAACATTCAAAACATAACTATCATCAACACAATAATCAATATACATCATAACATTATGAACAATGTCCATAAGCCATATCCTCTACATGAACAAAACATCAAAACCACAAAACACATACAATTAAATTACAACATCATTATCATCATAACAATAATCATTTATCATAGCATAAATAACATAACACACATCATATCATAAACATCATCAATAACCATTACTAAATCATGTATCACATAGCCTATGAACCACATCATCATATAAAATTATTTCCTATGAACCACATCATCATATAAAATTCTTTTCTATAAACCACATCATCATATGCAATTCTATTTATGAATCACAAACATCATCTAAACAAAATCAACACATCAATCACTTGTCTACAATCAGATCTATAAACACACACATCATCAACTATGTATAAACCACTCATCACCTAAGCTAAACACATATATTCATCATCAGATCAAACATTTCATAATAATCATGTTTTAATTCCTTAAACACATCACCATATAACATAATTAAATCATCCATCATATCCATCAATACACTATACCTACAACATCTATAAACATCATCAATAATCATGAATAAACACAATCAACATCTATATCATAAACATAATCAACATCTACATAACCATATCCAAATCATAAACATAATCAATAACTATATCATCATAAACATAATTAACACCTACATCATCATGAACATAATCAACATCTATATAATCATGAACATCATGAAGATAATCCTCATCTACACAAATCATCCTATACATCATAATCAAAATCATAAATGTCAATGAAGAATATATCATAATACATGAAATAATGTATCAAATCTCTCTCTCTCTCTCTTTCACATATATTTTGCACCATTGACATGTAGGTCAGTATCAAAAAGTTATAAAACTATAATAAAACATATCAATCCCTTGAGACACCACTACCACTGGCCCCATCTATGCATGCACCTACACTGGCACTACCATCTAGTGATGGTCCCCTTGATATCCCTTCTTACCACACTATTGAGGCCCACTATCCTAGAGTCACTATAGATGGACACCCTACCAAGCTAACGCTACTCTCTCTATACCTCATCTCCAATGGTAACTGCACCAACACTATCACCTCATAATATCTTAACTCCTTAATGGTGGTTAAGTACCATGTCCTTAGAACTATGTCAGGTTGTCCTCTTGCTACTGCTATGGCCACTCCCTCCCTTTATCTTACTGAATCTCTCTCCTATGTCACTAACCTAAGAGAGATCCTCAACTATTCTCACTCTCTAATCAAAGTGGCAACCTGACCTTGTAAGCTATAAATTGGTAGTCTGGGCCTGCGCCACTACCAATATCATTACCACTTGTCTATTTTATGCCCATGCCCTAACAAGATCCACATCCATGGGCTATTACCCCCTGTCACCCCATCTAAAATTGGCCACTGCATATTAGGAATGGTACCATGTTGCATAACCATCTACAATACTTGCATCATCTATCATAACTCTCATTGATAGCTCCTCATGGTCTAAAATAATATGCCGTGGTTGTGGCTCTAAGAGAAAGAACTCAACATCCTCCTTCCTGTATCACAAAAAATCTAGTGGGATCCCATACATGAGGCCAAACTACCTCCAAACTTAATCAAATGGGATAAACTCAATCTTTCCATCCCATCTCCTATATATCCAATTCCAGCTCTATAGTGATAATGTGTGGTAGCTATACCCTACCTACTTCAACCAGCTCACATATAGTTGCCACACTATGTCACCCACCACCAAACCCTCTAAAGTGTCTCTGAACCAATCTATGTCTTTGGCACCACCACCAGACCCTATTGTGCATAATCTCCTCTCTATTTCATTAAACCCACTCTATAGTCTTTTAGAGCATAACCATCTTGTAGTAGCACCAATGGTATCAAAACTTGTATGTGTTCATATACCCAATAATGGAACAACCCCACACAAATCCCATACTATTTGTGTGATCAAAAGGCCCAAATCTCCATGTAGATCTGCACTAATAACATGGGGCCCCAACTAAACATAGTCCTCCCTAACAACATCTCCACTAATACTCCTAAAAGTAGACAAGGGAATTGACCACTGCTCAAATTTGGTAACATGAAGCAAGACACCCCCATCATGGTCAATAAACATCTATCCCTTGGGGCCCTCTAGTATATTGGTCCATAACAAATACCATCTATATGATATCTAGCTTGAACCCAATCTACTTCATATATCAGATCCATTAAATAGTCTCTCTCCTCACTCTCTACATGATAAATCAACTTCCCTTGAATGGATAACCATGTGATCTACTGAATATCCTCTAGGAGGATAGTCATCTCTACTGTTAGTAGAAAAAACATGTTCATGGCTGGATCCCATCTCTTGATCAGGGTCATGATCATAACCACATCCCACAATAAGTGATGGTAGTGTCTCATGGCCCCTAGGCAAACCTCCTCCATGTGTCTCCACTCATCATCTATCATCCCATCATGTAACTCTATAAATATCTTAAGGACTTAGTCCCTCATCTGAATCTACTCATAGGCATGTAAAACCATAATATTAACATGCATGCTTAGACTTAAGTATCAACCTACACCTACCCTTCTTCTAGTCTATTCCAACCAACCCCATCACATCTATCCTTGGTACCTCTATCATTCAAATAAACCCATGCTTCTATCCCACACCACTCCTAGCACATCATTTTAAATACCTAGATGCTTCTATTTAGCTAAACTCTACCCACCGACCCTTCATCCTATCTAAACCTTTTTCACTACCACTATAAACATGTTTTCACATGTTTACCCACTTTATTACCGTTTAAAAACTTTCAACACTTCTTTTGACTTACCCTTCACCCCACTTTACAACACTTTAAAACCTACAACTAATTCAACACTTTCCAACATTCACATTTTACGCTTTAACACTTTCCAAAACGTTACCACACCATCTAACCCATTTCCAAACATGTTACCAACATTTTCATACTAACACATACATTTACACAAACATTTCAAACATTTTTTACTTTACCAACTAAAATATTTTCAACTACTTTTGAATCATAACCACCTTGTCATACTCACCATAATTCTTAAACACTTCAAAAAACACCAACTCTAATAGTTTACACAAAATCACAACCATAAACAAATTCATCAATTTCACCCTTTTAAAACCATTTACAAACAAAAAATTTAAACACATTCTAACTTTTAAAACACTTTAAATATCAAACCTTTCATGACTTCTAAAAAACTTACAACTTTTTCCCCACACACTACCTAAACCCTTCAACCATCGATGGTCCATTGAACCATCAATGATCCCTTAGGCCCCTTTTTCCTCTAGGGTTCAACCATCAATGATTATGTCAAACCATTAATGGTCACTATGTGTGACCATTGATGGTGCAACCCTTAAAACTGTGACCTACCAAAACCTCCTTAAAACACCCCAATTTAAACATTAACCTACCTAGACCTATTCTATAACCCAATTTAAACCCAACACACCCTTCACTTATAAATTTCCCCCATTTAATTTTCCCAAATTTAACAAAACCTACAACTAAAGCATCATTTACACTAAACCCTACCCATACCCCTTCCCAAACCCTATCCTTATCAAATTTAACTTCAAAATCAACTAAATTACACTACCTATCACATTCAAAACACACCCTACCTCATTCTATGATCACTAATGTGGTCAAAGCCCCCATCCTACCACTCAAACACACCCTCATCCACCCTCTGTTAAATAAACACTCAGTTAACCCCACATACATAATCAACCAATCAATCAACTCTACCTCAGTAGCCTCAACACAAAATGCCAAAAAACATAAAATCAATGGAGACCAACTCACAAATGTCAAAATATAATAATGATTTTACCTTTTTACTTTTTTTATCTTTAGTTTTTAGGGTTTTACCTAACCATCGATGGTCAGGGTGACCATTGATGGTTGACCCTACAAACCCTTGACCATCGATGGTCAGGGTTCTACACCTTTTCAAAAAATTTAGTACTTAACCCTAGTGATAGACTTTGAGTGATCACCTAATCTCACCACACCATAGCTTGAACATTCAGAGATTACCCTTCTTCAACCAACCTATTTGACCATATCCACCTCAATGTTAGTCATTTTTGACAAAAACTATTCACATATTTTATGATGACTTTGTATTGATCATTTTGATCATACCGACCAACCTTACCATGTTAAACTTTTTATAATTTACACTACCTCATGCACGACCCGACCATTTATATTGTTCAAGGGAATACTTTCTACCTTAAATACCTATAACCAACAGTGACCCTATCTAATGAACTTGATGGTTATGACCTGATCAACTATGAATAATATTGTAGACCAGTTACACCTATCATATGTCCCTCTAAAACTAACTTTATCTTTACTAACATTGGCAAATTTAGTCTTTGCATGATCTTGATTATCACACTTAGTCATATTTTGTGCACATATTTGAATTTCAAATGCCCAACCCCTTTGTGTCACTCACTTCATGACTCACCTTTTACCATTTATTAAACCCCAACCTAATTTCATTTTCACTTCATCAACTCCCAATTTAAGGGGGAACACCTCCTCCCATACTCAGGGCAATCAAACCATGACCAACAATTTGTTTGTTTTTGTTTTGCCACTAGTTAAATCAAAGATGCATAAAAAAAAGGGGCAAAATATAAACACTCAAAAATGTTGCATAATAGTTTTAGATGTCAAAGCACCTTGACACTTGTCTGACCTTGAGTCTAGTTGACCACCTAGTTAACTAAACTCATTTGCTAACTTGAACCTATTAAACCCATAAATTAACACCTTTAAATGAAAATTTTAATCCACCTCCTTTTAACATAATTTTACCCATTTCCTCTAGATCCTCAACCACTGAAAGTTAGGTTAACCATCGATGGTTAGCTTGATCATCGACGGTCAGGTCATCATCCTAATTTAAAGCTATTTTTAGTTGTGTATGAGATAAGTATGGCACAATTTAGCAACTTCCCTTTTGTAATGCTAACAAGATTTAAAGAATTGTAAATGGAAACTTTTTCCTCTTATCTAGTTAACAACTTCCTCCTACTCAATTATCAACTTCATTCTATTAAAAGAGAGAAGCATGAAGTGAAAAGGATCCAAAAATCCACAAATTTGCATCTAGGCTATCAAATATTCTTGCATAGGTATCCAACATCCCTTCAATAAGAAAGTAGTAGAAATGGATACTTGAAATTCTATCCAAATAACTTTTGAAGGCCAAATTATTGTCACTCTAGCCAAATTTCTTTTGCTATCTAACAAGTTATAGGTAACTTAGTACTAGTTTTTTTCATTTCATTTCATTTCCAAATACCCTGACCTGATCAAACTCATTTTCCAACCTTCTATTCCTAACCAAACCCATAACAAAACCCTCACCTAACCATTTACCCAATCTATAATTCCCTTTCTAAACATTTCCAAAATACACAAGTAACCATCGATGGTTAGCCCAACTGCTAACAACCACCTCAACCATTGATGGTCACCCAGCTACTGACGATCAACCCAACCACCGATGGTTCACCCAACCACCAATGGTAATTATGGTAGAAAATAATAGAAAGTTATTTCACCATCTTAAACCTAATAAAAACTTACTTTTTATGTTCCTACCTATTCACAGAACCTCTTTGTATTTTCTAAACCTCACCCCAATTATCTGAGCATGAGTATTGACTTGCTTAGCTACATTTAGTCATTTTTTTTGAATGAACATTTAAATTTTTCTTATTTTTACATGAATTTAATTTCATGTTATTAAATTCAAGTATTAATTATTTTAATCTTCATCAACTTAATTATTATAAACATTGGATTGACAGCCTCCAATCAAGTATATGCTTCTTGGATCTAGCTCATGCTAGGAAATCCACTCAACTATCTTACTCTTTTCTAGTGTCTTTCTTATCTATAGGTTATTAATTATAAGACAAAGATGAGTTCTCATCATCATCTAGATCACATGTGCACTTTTACTAGGTATTCCTTTATACACCCCTTTTACTAGTTTCTTACTTGCTTCCAAATTAAGAAATGAGCAAAAATTAAGAGAAACAATAGTATCATCCTCAAAAAGTTAAAGTCTATGTGAAAGCTCTAATGCATGAAGTTCAAGAGATATAGGGAGCTTGGATTATTTCCCATAAACAATAATATATATGGAGTATTAGGTTTTACTCTATCTACCCATAGGGCAATCCTCAATCTGGTATGCCACTCTTTTTGGCTATCCTCTATAGTCATTTTGATGATCTTCTATAACTTCTTGTTTGTGGACTATACTAGTCCATTTCCATATGAATAATATTTGGAGGTTTATTTGAGATAAATCACATGTGAAAGGGCCCACTCACACACCTTTTTTATACTAAAGCCAATGCATTATCAAAAATGACTGTAAAAGGCACACCAAATTTGGTTATAAGATTATCATAAAGTCCAAAATAGAAACTTCATTAACCTCTTTGAGGGAAACTAATTCAACCCATATTATAAATTAGTTTGTAGCTATAATGATCCACTTGTGACCTTTGCTTGAATTAGGGTGTATCATCCCTATGAAGTCTCAACCCCATTGCATGAAAAACTGCTCTACTTGTATTGGTTGTAAGGGAAGGGAAGCTAATCTCTACTTGCCAACAAACATTGCACTTTTTTTTCATTTAACTACCCAATAGTATGAATATATAAACATAATGGGCCAAATTTACCTATCAATAATGATCTTGGAGACTGTGGTCTTGGTAGGAAAGTGCCCACCAACTGGACCATCATAGAACTGCTCAAGCAATTTGTCTATCTGACCTGATTCCACACATCTCAAAAACATGCCTCCAATGTCTCTCTTGAAAATTAATCCATATATTAGGACATATGGTATACTTTTTAACCTAAAATATCTCCTATTGGGTCTATCTAGCCCCATAGGACATTGGCTTGACTCATGAAACTTGATTATGTCAGGTGTTCAGCTGAAAGGTGTGTTGTTTGTAGTTGCTTGTTGGATATCATGGACTATCGACACCTGATTCTTATTATGCTTTAAATTTGTTGCAAGGTATTCACATAAACCTATACCTTTTATAATATTTATAACTCTTACTTCAAGGTCATACTCCATGCACTTTTTCACCCATCCAGCTCTTTTCTCATTGAGGTCCCTATTGAGTATAAACTCCTTGACACTTGGGTGTACTACCATGAGTATGATATTGATATTGGAGACCATGTACCTAACTTATTTATACCTCTTACTAATGAAATCACATGCTTCTCTACAATATTTATTCATATCATTCTAAGGCTTAACCAAAGAAAGCAATAGGCTATTTTAGACCTTGGTCATTCTGCTACATCAACATGGTAGAGATTGCATCCAATGTAGAGAAAGCATACAAATAAAATTCTTTGTTAAAATCAAGATTAATTAATGTAGGGGCATGAGAGATAGCCTCCTTGATGACTTCAAAAATTCTCTTACCTTCTCTAGTCCATGTAAACTCTTTATACTTCCTTAACATATGAGTAAGAGGTTTGACCATCTCTAAAAAGCCTAGAATGAACCTCCTTATGAAATTGATCTTCCCCAAGAATATATATAGATATTTATTATGCTTAGGTAAGGGTAAGGACAAGATAGACTCAACTATTTTAGGGTTTATGGAGAGACCATCGTTAGACACTACATGCCCCAATAATCTACCCTCATGAACACCAAATATGCATTTTTTAGGATTCAAAGACACACCAATTTTTTTGAATCTTTCAAAGACTAACCTCAATTAATTAATGTGAAATAATGAAATCATATAGGTAGATGAGCACCATGTCATTAATCAAACCCTCAAAGGTAATCTCCATTTCCCTTTGGAAAGTTACCCTAATATTGGATAATCTAAAGGGCATCTTCATGTATTCATAATTACCCTAATTTATGGTGAAGGTAGTATTATGTCTATCTTATTCTTTGACCATGATCTGATTATAGCCAGAGTAGCCATCAAGAAATGAGAACGTTTGAGAACCTACCACCTTTTGAAGAATCTGATCCATTGAGGGTAGTGGGTAGTGATATTTTAGGGACACCTTATTAAGGTCCCTAAATTACACACATAAACATAGCTCCCCATTTTTATTCCTTAATGGCATAAGATTTTCCACCCATGAGGAATTTTTGATGGGGAATATGATCCTTGACTCAATCAATTTGAATAATTCCCTTCTCATTAGGTCCTCCACTTTTAGATTGAAAGGTCTTTATTTCTTTTTGACTGACTTTGCATTTCCTTCTAGTTCAATGGTGTGTTGTGCAAGTTTGGGATCAAATCCCTTAAAATATTTTTACTCCCATGCAAATATGTTAGAAAATTCTTGGCATAAGGCAACAAATGTAGTTCTTTCTTCTACTGTGTTAACCTTTCCTAACTTCAACAACTTGCCCTTAAAGATCTATATTATTTTATACTATTCTACTTTATCTGAGATACATTCTTTGCCCTTTCTCACTTAGTCATCCTCCTTGAAGATGACCTCTAATGTCACAATCCATTTAAGAAGATTATTTGATCTCAATTATACTATCTGATCATATATTGATGTTGGAAATTGTCTTGATTCTTATGGTAGAATTCTACCTCTTACATCATATAACATATAATTTGATCATCATTGTCAAACACTTGCCAACTTACCTCATTATTAGGCACAGCTACCATGCATATGAGCTTGATCTTATCTTGACTTTGATTTCATTTTAATCCTTATACAATCTCATATTAGGCTCTAATGGTTGCAAGCCTGTCTGCATGTTGATTTGCTTCTCTTGGTATGGATTGGATGTTAAATGCTAAGAATTCCTCGATGAGGTCCCATACATGGTTCTTGTAAGATTTCAAATGATGGTTTTTTACTACACTTAGGCCTCTCAATTGATGCACCATAAGCTCACAATCACCCTTGACTTGAAGAAGTTCGACACCTCTTCTTCTTGCCTCTTGCAAACCATGTAAAAGAGATTCATATTCAACTATGTTTAAAGTATAATTGAATTACAACCTTCCAACTGAATGGTGATTTTAACCTAATGGTGAAACTAACATGGCTCTAAATCTACTAAAATTCTTTAACCTTGATCCATCAAATAAAAAATTCCATATACCACCCTCTTCTTGAGTAGTGTTAGTTAATCAAGGTATAACAACACCCTCCTCATACATGAAATACACTCCTAAGTCTGCCTCTTCAATGTTTCTATAAGGATTAAATCCATGATTATTATATTTCCATTCATCCAAGTACATATTTGAGAAGCCTTCAAGATGATCATGGGTATCTTTTTCACTAACATTCTCATCTTATTCAAATATGGTATAGTTGACATTTTCAAGGTTAGGCATATAGGGATCTAGATGGAACCCAGAAATAGTTTCTAACCTAATAGTGACTTTAGTTCTATATCTGGTCCTAAAAACCATGTATAACTAGTTAGAGGATAAATAACCCCCATTTTTTTAGTAAAGTCTCTCAATAGGCATAAGGAAAAATATGGGGGTAGGTCTAAAACCACTACATCTTGAGTGATGACACAATTTGGGCAATCTAACAATGTGATATTAAGGTCCTTCACTATGCCTACTCTTTTAGTGGGGGAACCATCCAATTAGTGAACCCTTTTTTCATTAGGTACATACTTAAGCTCAAGTTTATCTGCTATAGCCATGGGTATAATTGAGGTTGAAGCTCTTAAATCTATCATATAATTATGTACCTAGTAATCTCCTATGATGGCTGATAAATAAAATGGAGGGGTCTTGATGATCTTGGGGGAATGAAAAACATTCTGATCTTGAATTTGATTAGGTAATTGATTAAGAACCTTGACTAGGATTAGGTTGATTACTACTTGTAAAAATAATGTTAACCTTATCAGTTGTCCCATTCATATAGGAAGGCTTGGAGAGCTCTTGTTGAAGAATCTCTTTCTATCCTAGAAAAGACAAGGCATCATACATAGACATAGTAACATTAGCTTTCTTGATATGATCCATAATATTGAAAGGAAGATTAGTACTTTTGGGATGTATCCTAGAAGTATAAGCATCACTTGTCACTTGTGTGACATGAGGAATAAAAGGAATTTTCTATTGTTACCCATGATGTTGAGGTACTTGCTGAGTTGCATGGGATTTAACATGTACATTTAAAGTGGTAGATTATTGACTAACTTGTGGAGATGTTGAAGAAGCCATAGGTTACCCCATATTGTCATCCATATGATATTTGTGTAGTATGTCCCATGTTTGCTGCTATATGCTCAAATGTATGCTCTCCTTATTGAAATTTTATGCACATAGTGTCAGCTAGTGCCTTACCCATGTTTCCTTGCTATTGAATTTGAACCTCTGATGGTGTCATGGTAGGAATCTTACCTTTATTAATTGAAGGGCCTCATAGTGGAGGAGGTATTATGTCATGGCCTCAAATGAAGGAATGTGTTGCCAACTAGGATCCTGATACATTTCTCCACTTGTAACTATTTCCATCTCATTAGATTTTCCTACTAACTATCATTGTTCCTCTTATGCATGATTATTTTGGGTTGGGACCAAGGATCTTGAGCTACTCATAGATGTAGGGTTGTAGTTATTATAATATCTCCCTTGAGTAATTTGGCCTTGAGATAGTTGATTTGGTGGATAAGGGGGTATATTTTAGGATTGATTAGGATATTAGGTTTAGAAGGGGCCTTGGAATGGCTTATATAAAGTATAATGTTATATCTCTAGGGATACTAGCTTGTTATTTTGAGCCTTCAACAAGCTTTCAATCCTTGCAAACTTATCCTCTTGACCATCAATATGTTAGACTTGGTTGTTTAGGGTAGGAAATGGAGCAATAGTAGGTGTGGTTGGTTGAAGATTAGGGAAGAGTGGCATTATAGGTCTTGGTATAAGCTTCCCTACTTGTATCAAATAGTTTTCTACCATTATAGATATTTCATAAGCTCCTGGCAGGGTTATCCCACCCATATATTTGATCATAATTGCAATGTCTAAATTCAATGCTCTTAAATAGTAAAGGAAGGCATAATTGGGTGTGGGCTTAATGATGATGGGGATATTATCCCAAGTCTTCTAGAATATATAGTTGAAATAAACCATGGATTCTTGAGGTGCCCTCTTGATTGAGTTGAGTTGCTCAACAAGTGACACATGATCACTTCTATCTTCAAAATTCTTACATAAGAATTCACCAAACTCATCTCAATTATTGATTGAGGTAAGAGCTAGACCTCTATACCATTTTAGGGATTTTCCTTTCAAAGATGTGTCCAATAGCCTCATGGCTAAATTTTCTTATGTAACATGATGCACTGAACAAAGATTTGCAATGTCAGCAATGTGCTCTATAGGGGTGGTGGAGTTTTCTCCTATAAAATAGGGTAGAATCTTCAAGGAGGTAGTAGGGATGTCATCATATTACTGAAGGTTAAGAGGGATACCACCATTGAAGGGTAAAAAAGGTTTTAATCTATGCTATGTCATCTTTATGGTGGGTATTATATTTATTAAAACAATAGGGTGGCCAGGAGATGAATACTAATTTTAGGAATAAAGACCTATCCTATAGAATCTTGATCTCTTATATGAATTAGCAGGTAGTTCAACAAATTCAAAGGGAATTCCCTTACTAACTGACCTTCTTGTAATCTTTGGCATAAGAAGTGCTATCTAAAATATGATATAAACTCTACAACTTGGAGAATCTTTAGCTCCTAATGATGATGGGTGTCCTTGTCTACTATAAATACTTATTGTTAGCTTTTAATTTTGGCTATGCCAAAAAGAAAGGGTTCCACCAGACATGATAGAACTATTGTAGACTCAAGTTTCAACCTAGCTAAAAGGAAGAATGCTCAATTCCTACTCTTAAACCTAGTCCAACATGCGAATGACCCTAGGCTATGGGTTACTTATATTTGGGTCAGACCTCTAGGGTTTTTAATGAGGCTATCTCCTCAGATAGGATAATTTGGATCTCACTTTCTAAAACCTAAGAAAGTTGGGATGAAAAGAGTAAGGAATTTGCATAAAATGAGACCTATTCTAACATGTGGTAATGCATCATGAATTTGTCATATCCACTTATAATCTTGAACCCTTAACACACTAATGGGACATGAACAAAACTATTACAATGCTTGATGTGATTTCTAAGTAACATTATTTCACAAATACGTTAGTTTTTTACACTAAGATTGGAAGACAACAAAAATAAGGTTTGATTGAAGACACTTATAGTCAACAGTCCATCCTATCCTTGAGATATCAATGTTATGACACACTATATGACCTATAAAGAAGGTTGTTAGCATTCAAGTTGAGATTGGACCTGAAAATGGAATATTAGACTAATTCACACATCAAGAAAACACATAATACTAAACACAAATTGATGAACACTACAAAATGTCCTTTTCATTAATCCAATAGGTAAAAAATACAATTTTGGTAGAGTCTAGTCTTACCAACCTCAGGGATGATAATCAATAGCTTGAAGGCTATATTCATAGAGAATGGAAGCAAGTTTTTAGCTCTAAAGGGATTATTATTAAGCTCAACTCCAATTTGCATAGTAGTTACAACCACACTCTATTTAGGTTATTTGAAAGTGCTCAACTGATCATGGCCACCTTGACAAATATCTGTAACAATCACTCATTTCTCCTCCCACCTCTCTCTGCATTGATTCTCTTTTCAGTTACAATGATAGGATCGGGTCATCTTCAAGTTGAGTTTCAGTGTCGATGTGATTACAATAGTTGAATCATTCTATTATGCTCTTGTTTTGACATTGATTTCCTTTAACTTGTTCATCATGGCATGAGATAGTGGAGAAAAAGGTCATAATCATGTCATTGGCTTTGGTGGTGGAGCCATTAAGTCTACATGTATGATTTCATGGCATCCTTTGAGATATTGGCTCTAGTTCAACTTAGGTTAGGATCGAACTTAGCTCCATGCTCTTACTTTAGTTGAAGAAAGCTCTTCGGTTTGACTTTGGATGTCAAAAATTTACTCAAACCAATCAAATTTTTCCATCCTATCTTTTTTCCCATTAGTTTTGTGGATCCTAGCTATTAGATCCTTAACTTGTTGACCTAACTCACTCTATTGATCTTTCTATGTATGATTGAGTGAAAGACATGGATCTTCTACTAGTTCAATGTGGTTGAGACACTTGTCATTTACATGTTTGATCATTGGATTTGCTTTTTGCCACTTATGTTATCCATGCCCTTGCTTTTTTGGATTTATATGTAGGACTCAGTGCAAGTCATTAGATCTACCTAGATTTGAACCCCAATGGTTACTTACTGAGTCTTAAATTGACATTCATGTAGTGTGTCATTTTATGTTCATGAAAATGTATTTGAAATCCCATAGGCCTTAAAATTTAATCTCAATGGATTTTTTCAGTGGTTTAAAGTTGACATCTTCACAAATGTATCCCATTATTTGACCAACTTTGAAGATTTATTTCTTGAAGTGAAAGAATCATGGAGGGACCAAATTTGCTGGAGATGTTCCTGAGACCAAAATCATTGTGCCCACTTGATCCACTAGCTTTGGGAGCTTTCTAAGTGTGTGTATAAAATGTTCAAGTGAGTTGATATGTGTGTTCTTTACATGACATCTGCATGCCTATCTCCTTTACCTTTACTTAGCATTAAAACTTGAACACTTTTTGCCATCTTGTTGCTCCCTGACATCTTGGAGCCAATGTGCTCCATTTATCTCCTCAATATTTTCTCAAACTTTACTTAGTGCCAAATTGACTAAGTATGAGAACTATTGCAAAAGTGCTTGAGAGCCCAAATTTGAACCTCAATAACTTTTACTGTGTTTAGATGTATATCCTAAAAACTAAACCATATGTTCTAATTTAAAAGAGAATCCAACCATGTATAAAATTGATCCTTGAACCTTTTTGTGTGCAAGATATAACACCATTAATCTAATCTCTAAGATTTTCTTGTCAAAGAGCCAATTATGCCAAAAAGATGCTTATGAGGCCTAATTTGAACATGCATAACTTTTGTTTCACTTTATTTCATGACCTGATATTTAGCCCATATGTTCCTAGTACTAAACTAAATAGACCCATGTGATCATTTCTACCTAACTCATCCACACATGGCAAGGACAATGTCAACAAAGTGCCTACTTAAATTTTTTTCCACTAGACCCAAGTGTCTCGATAAACATAATGAAGAACCAAATGGATCCCATGCATTTCAATACTCATTCTAAGCACTTTTATAACCCCATAAGGTCTCTACAATTCTAGTCTTGTCTTAAAATATTGACAAATTACACTTTAAGGGAACTTGAAGTGTTTCAAAAGTCTTGTAAGCTAGATTATCCCTTAGGTCCACTCATTCCATCTAGAACTTGCTCAGCTCTTGATTCATTCTTTGATATTTAGGACACTACACTACACCTAAGAAAAATATTGGTATGTGGGCCAAAATGGATAATAAAACCTAGGGGAGCAACCGTGGGTTTCCCTTTTCCTACTAGCCCCACTTAGGTGGTGCATCCCATTTTTTCCATTCTAACTCCCCCATAATTCCCTCATGTACCTCTAAATCTAACCACGTACAGCATACTCAAATTTTAATTTACATCCACCAAACTAATTCCACTAGTAGGGATTTCAAAAATTCACCTTAAGACTTTAAGTGTTGTAGCTACTTTACCTTTAACACTTACATTAGTACTTCCACAAGTTTAGCCACCTCTTGGTGCTCCCACTTTAACAGTGTTTATGGTACCCCTAATGGTGAGTGCACCCATGTGCATAATTACATCAGCTCCAAATATTTTAGTAGCACATGTAGTCAGTATATAGGATCCCCAATTAGCCTTGGCCACCACTGCCACCACTGCTCCTTGTACTACTACATTATAAGTCAACCCATACAAGAGGTCCAAGAAGAATCAAAAGGTAACTCTTACTCTTTAGCCTCCTATTTCTCCTCATTTTCCTCCTAGTACTCCCTTTTACATTATCCTAAGTTCTCAAGGATTTGGATTTAACCAACCAATTTACTCTTTCCTTATAAACACTCCTCTTCTGATGTCATGATCCCACAGGTCAATTTGAACCAAAGCTAGTGGTACACCAAGATGTTCCCATTGGATTCCTAATTTTTTCTCCCCCTTTTCCTCCCATGCCTCTACCTCCTCCATTAATCCCTTCCTTTCATATACTTCATTCATTCTTCCTCCTCCCATGTCTCCACCTTCCACTTCTATCTCTACTACCCTGCCTTCACCCCCTTCTACCCTAGGAATTTACACAAGATCATAAGAGTTCAAGATGATTTTTTAGGGTGATCCAAAATTTTAGTGGGATTTTGAAAAGAAATTAGGAAACATGAACAAGATCCTAACTAAAAAATTAACTTGAGGGGGCCTAGTGGTTTTATAGACCAAGCATGACCTCTTCTCCCTAATAAAAGTGAGAACATCTAGTTGGGAGGGGAGGGTTGTTGATGATCTACGTCTATGCTCTGGGCCACTCAAAAAATGTCTTAAACTATTATTAAGGACATGAAGGAGTAAGTTTGGGTTCCCAAGGTGTAGGTAAAGAGCACCTTTCCTATGAAACTAATTGGCCAAGTCAAAGAGGCCCTATTACAACACTTCATATATTTAGAGGAAGTAGTCAGGACTTTAACTATGAATAAGGAACACCTCCAATGAGCCTAGGCATATCTAAAAAAGACCACTCACATGGATAATAAGTGTAAAAATATTACTTTGGTTAATAATAAGGACATGTTTTTAAAGTTGAATCTCATACCGTTATCCAATTTAAACTTATACTAGACCTATGTTGGAAGCATGAAAGCTTTAATTAAGGAATATTTGGTAGTGGTGCACATTGTTATAGAACCTATGGAAGAAGGTAGCAAAAATATATTGAATTACTTCAATAATTTCAACAAATTTTTACTATTCCATCTAGATGGCACACTACTTCACAAAGGTGAGTTTGAGGTCTACCTAGGTCACTTCAACTAGGTTGTGAAGAGGAGAGTGGCCAAGGCCAATAAGGCTAGGGCCAAGATGATTATGGAGATATTAACCCCATCCATGACTAGTATCAACCAAGTGATTGCAATTAAAGTTTATCTTGAGGCCCCACTCTAGGTGCATCAAAGACTTCTAACACAATCAAAGGTAATTTTCCATGACCCTCCAATGAACCTAGCCAAATTAGATAAGGAGTCTGATCTAGTAGAAGTCACACTGGTTGATGAACATTCTATATAACTCATTATATCTCATATAAACTATCCATAAGTGTTTTCTCTTGGTTATATGTTTCATTACATTCAATAGTTAAGGTCTTATCTAAGTAAGAAATGAGTACAATTGTATTTTGTTTGCATGTGATACATTATTGATTATCTATTTTGTTATTTATGTATAACTTGGATGAAATGAGTATAATTTTGCATGAAAAGATACATCTCTATGGTGGGATTGTTTTGAGAAGTCATCAATTTTTTTGAAGACTTAACATAGAACACAGTGAGCTATGAAGATCCTTAGTCGAGCTTTGAAAATATACATAAGCATCTCTGAAGATGCTCCATCAAAGCTCTGAAGATCTTCCAGATAGATCCAAAAATGTTTTGATGAAGTTATAAAGACCTGTCCAGTCATGCTTTAAAGATGCCTATCCATGCTCTGAAGATGCCCAACTATACTCTACAGATAATATGTCAACTCCAAATATATCTACTGTACACATAGATTTTCCCTCTTTAGATATTTTCATTTAGACATTAATATTCATAGTAATAGTCTAAAATGATCCAAATATAAATATATTTATATTTTATAAGTCCAAACATAATATCTTCAGATATATGTTAGTTATACTTAGTCTATTATTAGTTGAATCAGTTATAGTGCCTCCATAAGCGTGGGATCTGATTCCTAGATATTTTATTTAGAATAAGCAAATTTGTCTATTTAGATCACCATATTTTATATTCTAAGAATATTCATTGAGATGTAATTTATTTGCATGTCTCCTCATTATAGAATAATAGAGAATAGGCAATAGAGAGAAGAAACATTCAAGTGTAATTTCGTAGAAAAATTCATAACATATATATATATATATATATATATATATATATATATATATATATATATATATATATGTTATTTTTGATAATGAATTATTAATAAAGTACATAAATTTATTCCACTATTGATTTAAAGCTAATCCTATTTTGAGGAAGGAGCAAGGGCCCACTTCTATCCAAAGATTAGGATAATTGGTATTTCTAGTTTATAGTTTAAAAGTGTATTTCTTTTGATATAGATATATTTAATTTTACTACAAGTGTGATTTACCTTTTAATAAAAAGTGTGTTTTTCTTAATACAAGTGTGCTTTCATTAAATGCAAAGTTTGTTTTAGTTTAATGAAAGTGAGTTCCCTTTATGAAAAGTGTGTCTTTAATTGTCATAAGAGTAGAGTTAATAAGAAAGTATGTTGACTCATCTCCATATTCAAAATCTATTAGGAAGTAATCTAAGTGACAATAGGCAATCAAAATTCTCACATTATAAAATATAATACTATCCTACCCATCTTGGCAAGTTGAGTGAGGACATTGTAGTGTCTTATACCAAATATTTAAGTTTTGGATGTTGATAGTCTGAACCAAAAAATATTTTTTACAAGGAATGCCATAGGGGATATTTAGTTATCAAAACTTTCAAGATTTACCTTTTCTACAACATAGGATTAGAATCTTGTTTGCTACCCTTAGAATTTAGACATCAAAAATAGAGTAAACACCCCCCAAAAAATAAATTTTTAACTCTAATATCCAACATATCATTGCATATAGCCTTGGACACTGGCCTTGATATAAAATGATACCAATCCATTGATTAGTTAAATGAAAGGTATAAAAATAACCTATCATTTTTGGTATCATTGTTAGGGAATCTTAATTAATAAGTGTTAGTGAGATGTTATATTGGAGTTATACAGGGGAAATTTAAAAACATTCATATACCCTAAAAACACAAATAATCAAGGACTCCTTCGATTTATGAACCACCTAAGAGACTATAAAGGATGGTTTATCTCTAAATATTCCCAAGTAAAACAAGAAGAGATGATTCTCTCCTTTTTAGAAAGATCAGGAAGTGAAAGAAAGGCAATTGAAAGTTGTATACAATTTTTTATTTATTCCTCTCCTAAAAAAGGTTCATCCTCATAAATAAATCCTATAATAAGAATTCTATTCAAGTCATCTTCTTCCATAGGAAGAGTTGATCTTGAGAATCCCCTTTCTAGAATAGTCAAATTTGATCCACAAGCTTTACATCAAGAAGATTTAATCACCAATGAAGATTCTCCTCCTAAGATAATAGACCATAGGTTGAGCACCCAAGAAGATAACTTGAATTGGATTGATAACAATAGTTTGGTAGAAAATATGAAAGATGATCATGCATTTGTAGAAAACCTTGATAGGTAGCCTCAATAGGACAAAACTTTTTCCTATCCAACCAACTTAGATCCTGATGAAAGAACCTCTGTGACAAATATCTCACCATATATTTTATATAATTTTAGAGGTAAATACTTAGAGGATCTAGATCAGTTCCTCTTTAAATTTTAGGTTCTCTACCAAACATATGACTATGCCACTGATAATCAGAAGTTGAAGTTATTCCTATCTACACATAAAGATGTAGCCATGAGATGGTTCATAGGCGTTGAGGGTGATTCTATAATTAATTTGGAAGAAATGGAAACTAAATTTAATTGATAAATATTAGGATTATTATAAAGATATAGAATGAAAATAAGATTTTTTGAAGATAAAACAAAATGAAGATGAAACCTTAGAAGATTAAATTGATAGGTTTATATTTTCCCATAAATGGAGTGGTTACCAACTCATAGAGGAGATCATCATGAAAATATTTATTAAAGGCTTAGATGATGATGCACCTGATGATTTGAACCTAATGGGAAAGGTTGATATAGACAAGTTTACATTTTATCAGATTTTAACATTATGTATTAACTATTCTAGGATAAGACCTAGCATAAGGAAATCATGGTTAGGAAAATCACCTGAATTTGGCCAATTAATCAAAATAAATATTATAGTCTAATTAATAACCACATTAGATGGTTTCCAAGCAAATGCTAATGCCACCAATGCTGAATAGTTGTTAATCTATTATCCTAGATGTAGGCTTAAACATGCGGTAAAAGATTATCCTTTAGATAAAACAAAGGTATGTGGTATTTTTGACCTAGACCATGACACAAAGAAATATAATCATCTTCATACCATGATAAACTAGGTAAAATATATAGTACATGTATTTGAGGAAGTGAAATTTATCTAAACACAAGGATACTAGTAATCCCAACCTCAAAATCAATTTGGTCCAATATTTTCCCCTAATCTATGGTTGAAACCATGGGTTGGAAAATTCACACCACAAATGTGGGTACCACCACCACAACTACAACCATGGGGTAATCAAGAATGGATTCAATAGATGTATGGGATGCCTCAAATTCCTTCACAACCCTAAGCATAACAATAAAACCAATAACCACATTAGATACATCAGTCACCACCTCAACAGAAAAATCAATAATTGTCTCATAATCAAACATAGATAAGGTTTACTCTATGGTAGGATGATGCCTTCACAACCTCATCCATGACCAATTGAGTAGTAGGTTAACCAACCATAGTTACCTACCCAACTAGTGGAAAATCTTAAGAATAGGCAAAATACTCCTATTTAAGGAGCTGATCAAGAAAGTAGTATTGTAAGTTGTTCAACTGAGTGTAATAATGTTCAACTTAGGTCAGAAAAGATAGTAGGAGATTCACCCATTACCACAACTAAAATTACTAATGATAAAAACACTCATGAGTCACCTGTAGTCTAAGAACCAAATGAAAACAAGGTAGAAGCCACCATAACTCCAATCACACCAACCATAATTTAAGATCCCCCTATTGTTCCATTTCTTGAGAGACTTAAGGAATAAAAACCTAGGGAGGGTTTTAAATTGATGCAAGGATTAAGAGAGATGAAGATACAAATTCCATTATTAAGATTCATTAAGGATATTTCTAAATTGAATAAAATAATTAAAGGATTGTGCATCAAAACATCAGGTAGAAAGAAATAATATTCTAAAACAATATAGGTGATTGGAAAATTATTGATTTACTAGTAGGAAACATACTTGTTCCCAAATATGGAAACCCTAGTAGTCCTGTGATAATTGGGAACAAGCCCATAACAAATGTGCTTGTAGATATGGGTAATTCTATCAACATAATGACAGTCAAAATAGTATAATATTTATCCCTCATAGGACTTCATAGATCAATCCATTTTTGCATCTGAAGGAACCATAAAAAATGTTCCAGTCACCATAGAATTCTAAGAATACCCTATAAACTTCATGATCCTTCAACATAAGCCCATGAAGGTAGGGTATCCACTTATTCTTGAAAGACCTTAGTTAGCTATAGTAAAAACATGAATTAACTATAGATCTAGTAATATGACCATTTCTAATGGAATACATGCCAAAAAAATCTCCCTTTATCTACTTACTAGACTGTCAATGGATATTTCTAAACATATATGCATGGATCAACCTAAACAAAATTAGAATAGTATGTCTTCCTTAGCCATGGTTACTTTAAAATAACATTTCCAAGAATTTGAGGAATAAATAACAAAATATTTAGACCAAGATAGCCTAGATCTGAAGTTTGAAAGCCTAGGTCTGAACACTGATAGCTTAACTCTTAAGACTAAAATATTAGATTTGAAGATGAATAATTATGAATGGGAAGAATTTATTTTTAGTAATGAGAACCAAAATAATGTTGTAAGTCACCCAAACATGTTATCTGGTCTATAAGATATTCAACAAGCCATAGTTGACGGGGCTCAAGAAGGGAAGAATTCATTTTTAAATGCTTTTCATTGCCACTAACCAATATGATATCCAAAATTGAAACCTTTTATATGGATGTGGCTACATTTCACATGATAATACCACAATCATTTCCATTGAATATTTTGATGAGTGAATACAAGCAAGTAAATTCCATCATTCCAGGTATTAAATTAATTACAATCCATCCAGATAAACTATTGAATGTCAATAGTTGGTTAACTGACCAAAAAGAAAGTAAAGTGTTTGATGTATTAGTATGACACACAAAAAACTTTGCTTAAGATTATAATGATATTAAAGGAATACATCCCTCTGTCTATACCCATCACATCTACACCAAAGCTATTAGACCAATGAGACAAACATAATAAAGAATTAACCCAGCCTTGAAATAAATCATAAAGATAGAGATAAAAAAAACTATTGGAATTTGTTTTAATTTAACCCTATCTGATAGTAAATGGGTTTCATCTATGTAATTATATGTAAGAATAATCGAAAATGGAGAGTCTACATAGATTAAAGATAATTGAATAAAGCCACTATGAGAGATTACTTTCTTTTGCCTTTTATTGATCTAGTTTTTGATAACTTGGTAGAAAATTAGTACTTTTCTTTCTTATATGGTTTAGTGGATACAATAAAATCAGAATAGCTCCTAAAGATCAATACAAAACTACATTTACTTGCACTTAAGGAACATTTTAGTATACAATCCTTCCTTTTAGATTGTGCAATGCACTTGCTACTTTTTAGCAAGCAGTGCTAGCCATATTTTTTGATCTTATAAACTAATGTGTGGAAGTATACACGGATGATTTCACTATCCATGGAAACACATTTGATGAAGCCTTGATAAATTTAGATAAAGTGCTCACCAAATGTGAAAAACACCTAGTATCCTTGAGTCATGAAAAGTTTGCAATAATGGCTGATGAAGGGATAGTATTAGGACATCATATCTCTTCTCAAAGAATAAAAGTGGATCTCAAGAAGATTCAGGTAATTTATAGTCTCCCCATTCCTTAAACATAAATAGATATCAAAAAATTTCTTGGTCATGTAAGATATTACAAAATATTTATTGAAGATTTTAACAAAATAGCTACACCTATGTTTTTTTTGCTAACAAAAGATAGTGAAATTATATGAATGATAAGTTTTAAGAAACTTTTGAAATATCAAAAAATAAACTTATGACTGTTCCAATTTTGAAAGGACCTCATTGGAAACAATCTTTTCATATTTATACTGATGCTTCCAATAATGCACTCGAAAGAGATGAGTAAGAAAAAATGTATGCAATTTATTATATCAACAAGAATATTACCCCCACAAAAAAATACACTATCATAAAAAAGAATTTCTCGCTATTGTTTATGCTATAAATAAGTTTAGACATTACAATACTAGTTATCAAGTATTTATTTATATAGATCATTTATCTATTAAGTACTTAATGAATAAACTAGTAGTAGGTGGTAGAATTATTATTTAGTTATTACTGTTGTAATAATTTGACATTATATTATAGATAAACCTAGAAAGTATAATGTTGTTGCTGAATTTTTGTTTAGATTGACTATACAGGTGAAGATGAACCTGTGGGGTATTCTTTTCTAGATGAATAATTATTTTCTATATCTACATACTCCCCATGGTGTATACATGGAAAATTTCTTGACAACAGGGAAATTTCATCATTCCTTTACTTTTAAAGAGAGAAAACATTTGATTAGAAATAGTTCTAATTTTAAATGGTTTAAAGGCATGTTATTTAAAATTGGACCTGATCATGTACTTTGTAGGTGTGTTAGAGAAGATAAAGCATTTGACATCATAAGAGCATGCCATAGTGAACTAGGAGGAGGACATTATTTAGTAAAATAGACCATTCATAAGATTTTTGGTACATGTTATTATTGGCCATCTCTTTATAAGACTGTAAAAAGGTTTGTATGGAAATGTGATCCTTGCCAAATGATGGGAAGCCTACTCTATCCCCAAAAATGACTCTCCATTCTCAAATAATTTTAGAACCATTTGAGAAATGAGGTTTAGATTTTGTTAGATCAATCAACCCACCATCTCAAGTAAAAGAGTATTTATTAGTATGTATTGATTATGTTATTAAGTGTATTGAAGTGTAGACACTCACCTTTGTTAAAGAGTAAATGGTTGCTACTTTCCTATATCATAGGTCATGCTGAGATTTAGAGATCCTAGATCCATTATTTCTAATCAAGGGCCCCCATTAATGTCTAACATTATCAAAAAATTTATAAAACTGTACCAAATAAATCATTGGAAATATTCACCATATCACCCCCAAGCTAATGGGCATGTGGAGGTCACCAACTGAGAGCTTAAAAACATTTTGACCAAAATAGTGAATATTGGAAAGAAAGATTGGGAAGATATAGTACCTGAAGTAGTTTAGGCATATATATAACATGGAAGAATACAACATGATTCTCTCCATATGAACTTGTATTTGGAAATAAAATTTTATGTCTAATAGAGTTTGAACTTCATACATTGAAGACATCAACTGATATGAGAGTTAATCTTGATGAAGCACAAAAGGAAAGAATCATGTAACTAAATAGGCTGGATGAACTAAGACTAGATGAACTCACTCAAAAAAACATGATCTAGAAGCAAAAAAAATAGTGGTATGATGCTCATATCAGATAAAAATAGTTTCAAGAAGGTGATTGGGCATTTCTATATGATTCCAAATTCTAGCATTTAAAAGGTAAGATTAGGACAGGTTGATTGGGGCCATACCTGATCAAAACTATCTAAAGTAATGGCTCTATCCAACTTCAACCAATTGATGGTGACCAAATGACACTTTTAGTCAATGGTCACATACTCAAAGTTTATAGGAGACCTCTTAGTAGGAAACAATTCATTAAATAAAATCAAGACCAATTTGACCTTATGGAAGAACTTGGTTCTTCCACTACGGCCAAACGATCTTTGTAGTATACATCAAATAAGGGGGAGTGATGAAAACCAAAAAATATCAGTTCTCCTCCCTTTAAAAATTCAAAATAAAAAATTATAAAAAAATAAAAAGAAAAAAAAGAAAAAATAATAAAAAGACCACTAAAAAGTGAAAACCAGAAATGGCACTTTTTAGATAAAACTTCTAAAATAAACATGAACTGTTATCTTGTCAACTAACTTATCTTCTCAAAATTATTTATCCTTGAAGGACACATGGAAAATTTAGGAGATAAGCATGGATCCTTATAACATATGTATATTTTTAATTTCTTCCCAATAGGCTAGATATTTTTTGTTTTATGTTCTGCATGTATGACCATTAAGTGGACAATAATTCTAAATATGGATAAATTCTTTTGATGTTATGTGGATGTGACTGAAGCTAGTACTATTTCTTAATTTCAAGATTTGATGTGGGGTTATTCGAAAGATATTTTCAAGAGATAAGTCCTAATGCATAAATAATTGAAAATATCATTTCAAATGCTACCAAGTATGATCTCTCATGCCATGTAATTGATGGTGACCCCAAAATTACTCCCTCATTAAAACTTTGCTTTCTACGAAGTGCTTGGCCATCATATCCTCTATAATTACACATGTGCCACCCTTTTTATCCTTTATTTTCTATTTATTACCACATCATATCTAAACTTCCTTTCCCTACTCAGTGCTCTATGTGATTTTGAACTCAGTTTTGCATTGTGAAAGCAAGTTTTTGAGAATACTATGGATAACTATGAAGATGGGGGGTAAAAAGAGAAGTGAATCAGAGTTGGTAAAACTTCTTTTACAAGATGAATCTGTTAGGGTTATTTTTGAAACCAAAAGTGGCTCAATTTCTTGAAGACATTCTAGGGTTTTATAGAGAATATTATTCAAGAATTTTTAGAAAAAATTGATGAAGATCATTCTGTAGTCTAAGGTAAACATATTCCTATTGATTCCTCTTTTATCAGTGAACTTTCAAGGATTCTTGATGAAGACATGGTTTTTGATGAAAAATGAGTTTTGTTGATATGATTCAAATGTTCATTTATGGTAATGAACCCCATCCTAAGTTGGCCAAGACTCCATAAGACATTGCTAGAGGGATCACTCAGGATAGTCTTCCATCTCCATGGCATAATGTAACATATTAGATTATAAAATACCTTATTTATGATGGATAGTTCACTATGTTCGATAGCAACACTATGTGACTTCTCATTCATCTAAAGAAAGGAGTTACCAAACCTGAGTGCTAGGTAAACCTACCTTTTTTTCTTTATCATGTTATCTATAATGTATCTCAAAAATTAAAAAAGGGACATTGGATAAATTAAAAATCATGTTTTAATTCATCTCATTTATCGACACTATTTATTGAATAAACCAAAGGGTGAGAAAGCTTGGTCTTCATTTATTCAAAATTTACTCAAAATTCTTGGTAAGAAATTACAACATCTAGTTTCTCCTCTCATGGTAGTAAGAACAGAGGAAGGTCCATCTTCGGCACCTACAACTCTTAAGATATTGCATAGGAGTTCAAAAAAGAAAATGAGGGTTTCATAAGAAAAACCTACCACATCAAACCCCACTAAAGTCATCAGTTGATTATCTAAGAGGAAGAAGAAAGTGAGGTACCAACTACTAAAATTTTGGGGAGTTTAAGTTCTCCCATAGAAGTTATAGATGTTGAGCAAATAGTTAAAAAACACAAACCCCTACACAAGAGATTGAACCTAAAGAAGAAAGACCCTTAACTTCCATAGTTGATAAGGTTAAAGCTCCACTCATAGAATAAGATTCCTATTCTCCTCAACATGTTCATAAAGACAGATTTGTAGCATGTTATGACCCTGTCATGACATGATTAAACTATTCGACAACAATAAGCAGAGCTAGATTTTATTATATTAAACTTGAAAGGTAAGGACAAAACCATTTATATTTTAGAAAGGTGATATGAATATTATGTTTCCTAGTTTAAATAATATGAAGTGATTATAACAATATTTAATGTTGAATAAACTAGAATTCATATTCAATTGTTCTCACAATCTCATGAACTTAACACTTTACAAAACTCCCTTACAAATAAGGATGCTTAGATTGATAATATAAAATACTCTATTGCTATTAAGTATGATCAAATTGATAATCTACAACACTCTATTACTGGTAAGGATCTATTGCTTGGTCAATGAAACATTCACATACAGGAGCTGACAACTCAAAATGCTGAGTTACAAGTTGTCATACAGGCTATGCAAAGGGAAACAAGTGAGATAGTTGTACAAAACAAAGAACCCACAAGAACTATTAATTATTTTCCTCTACACCTTCATGATATTATTTAAATTTTTAAGAAAGTTTAGAACAAGATTCAGAAGTTATAAGTAGAGAATGCTAGAATTAAAATAGAGTCTCAGAAATAGTTAGGACAGGCTCAGATTTCTATTTAGATTATTTGTGAAATTGTTGAGAAATTATTATCTTGTAGAAAAACTTCTTCTATGTATGTTTTATTTCTTCATGAATAGTTTTATAAGTGGAAAATGCAATTGATTTCTATCGGTTTCCTCCATGTCATTAAAGATGAGCACATGTTTATGGATGTATTTCTTAAAATCACTATAAAAAGACAAGATCAAATTTGTGAGTTTTATCTTTGTAACATGTTATTGGGACACCATTCTAGATTTTTAGTTAACTTATTTTTGGGATAAACATAATTACATCCTTTTATTTCGACTATGAGAAATTAAACTACTTGGGAGCAAACACATAATCAATTCCTAGAACTATAGAATACTATAGGCTTATGTATGAGACCCCAATTTCCAAAAGCTCACAAACTTCTTGTTACCTTATAGCCTTTATATCAGATGTACATGAAAGACAAGTATCATGAGTTATTAAGAGAAAGTGTAGAAACCTTCTAAGATTATATCAACCAACATTCCTCTATCTCTATCACTACAAGTATGGATAGATGGGAGACTTTTCCTATTGCCTTGAAACACATGGAAGTCATGACTCCCACTACCATTAGTTGGAGAGATTTAGGCCACCTATTCTTCTTTGGCCCATATATCCTTGGCAAAATTGGCATAATTAGATATAAGTCAAATTTCAAGCATGGTTACACATTATGGTAAGAGATTTGGGGTTTTTTCCTAGAAATAATTATGATTAGGGACATCAATTTCAAATTTATGATCTCAACCAGTGGTTGGAATTAAGACTCTTGGATTAAAGAATAATTGTCCCCTAGTTTGAAAAAGGACTTGTAAAAGGTAAAGTGTGAGGGGAAAATGATGAGCATTCTATATATCTCATTATATCTCATATAATCTTTCTATAAGTGTTGCCTCTTAGTTATATATTGCATTATTGATGCACTATAACTTCTTTAGACTGCAAACACAGTGTCATCAGACTTCAACGAGTCCACCAAATTGACCTCATTTGGAGGTCTGCTATAATCGACTGAATTTCTACCAGTAATTGTGTCCATGATAAGTACCCCAAAACTGTAAACATCACTCATCTCATTGAACATTCCAGTGCTGACATACTCAGGTGTCACATATCAATCACAAAAGCTACATTTCACCTCTGAGCCTTCAAATAAATACATCAGCCCTCTTTGCGTTACAGGCTCTCAGTAATGTACTGTTGCAAAATCTCTGCTTTCACTCTCTTGATGCTTTATATCTCCCACACCTTATATTACAATAAAGCTCTGTGAAAAATGCACCCCCAAATGCCCACTGTAAGCACTGAGTTTTTACTAATCTCCTTCATTTTTATAAGTACCATAGATGAGATCTCTTCAGCAGCAAATTACTTTTCTTCTCCCTTGTATGAGACATAAATCATTGGCTTTTCCCCAGGTCTAGCAACAACCTTGAATGGCCACAGTTTCTTACACTGTTGGATATGATATTCTTCTTCTAATGAGCCACTTTACATCAAAGATGGTGTTAGTAAGGTTCATGGTGACTTGATTCTTGGTGGCGTCACCGATGAGATGCTCAGAATCGGTGAAGGCCACATAGGAGGGCGTGGTTCAATTCCCCTTATCATTAGCAATGATCTCCACCTTGTCATGTTGCTACATGATGATGCATGAATATGTCATCCCCAAATTGATTCCCATGGCAGGCCCCTCTCCCTTACTCATTTTCTCAGAATATAGACTGAACTTTGTAACCAATATAGATCAACGTAGAGTGATGCCTTGCTCGCAGAGACCAAATCACAAAAGAGAATGTGAGGAAGGCAGGCAAAGAATAAATGTATCATAGAGCCCTTCTACACTCACAACCTCTATCAAACTAGAAGATCTGTCTAAACATCAACTACCTCCGTCGTGATTCAAAAAAAAACCTGATGATTCACAGTTTCTTCTATAGACCAGGATCTCCATTCACAGGTTT
Organism: Torreya grandis; assembly: GCA_037957365.1. NCBI lineage: Eukaryota > Viridiplantae > Streptophyta > Pinopsida > Cupressales > Taxaceae > Torreya > Torreya grandis. Next base: position 2,964,489 of record JARHVA010001630.1, on the reverse strand, counting down.
GACTCTCCAAATAGATGTCTGGTCCTCCTTGCTTGGCCCAATCATGAGATCCTATTTTACACTTTCATAATAACATAAGAATACATCCATCTCTTAACCATTAGCATTCTTCCATGCTCAGCCTTTCAAAATAGGGATGATCTTCAGCGTCCTCCAATAGGCACAAAACTGACGGTATCTTTCATTAGTAAACCACAATATTTTTATTCGCATAATACAGGTCGAATGGCCTTCTTGACTCTTTCTCTCCCAAAGGAGGTCCTCCCTATTTTTCCTCCTACGTCCTCCTCTCTTCTTTATTACATTTATTACTCTTTGAAAGAGTCTCCTATGCCAACTTGGGCTTTGAAACAAGAAAGGAGAATTTTTCTAAACTAATGTCTAAGTTGAGAGATAATCTCAACTAATATCTTATGGTTGAAATATTTCAACCAGCTCCTCCAGTTTTACTCAACAAACTCCCAACGTGGCGATTCCTTTCAACCCACTTTCACCCCTTTTCACTCCTTTTACTTTTACATTGGATATTTACATTTATTCCTCCTTAACAACATTTTGGAGGGAAAAGACAACAATATGATTTCAAATACAAAAAAAGACATGACTTGAGATTTGTATGCTTGAGAATTTCCACTTTGACCATGTCTTCATGTAGCTATTGTAGATGCTCCTGCATCATACTCTCCCTCTAGAAACAATTTGAACCTTAGTTCAAATGAAATGCTTCCTCCATGCATCAGTCTTCACTATATGCCTGGATCCCAAGGTCTTGTTGTGAATGCCAATGCTGTTGTTTGTCTTTGATTGTCTTTGTCTTTCATCTTATTGATTTTCTTCCTTTTCTGGTATGTTCTTCTCCTTATCTCCTTTTCAGCTGCCATCTCCCGCTTCCATGCTTCTTCATCTTCATACATGTCTTCTAGATCTTCTTGTTCTTCTTCTTGTTTTGTGAGCTTCTCTAATGACTCATGTATGTCATTCTCTTTAGCAACCTTCATACCTGCATACAAAACATTCAAAGCCACCTTAGAATCAAAATCCTTAGGCCATGAAGCCTCTTGGCTACCTCCACTCTTCTGCTCTTTGATCAAAACTGTCCTTGCCTCTTTGCTTTGCTCTTGTCTTATTTCACTCTTCCCAATGGTGTCTTCACCATGGCTTGTACCTTCATTCATCTTTCTTGAATGACCAAATAGCTCCTCCAACATCTTTAACTCTTCCTTTAGTAAGCTTTCATCTATCTCTCCATTCATTTCATCAAACTTGGGCTGATCACTCACAAGGATTACTTGTCCTTTACCTCTTGTCTCATCTTTTCTTAGCTCTTTCCTCAATTAATTTTCCATTTGATCAATGGTGCCACCATGTTGATATGTGCCTCTACACAACTCTTTTGGAGGATTCAACAACTCTTCTATCCTTTTCAACTCTTCACTCAACACAAGCTCATCCAAATCTTCATGTCCTATATCAAACTTAGGACCAAATTGTCTTTCATCCTCTATAAATGCATTCATCCACTCTATGGTTTCTTCATACAAGTCAACTTCTTCAATATACTCATCAAATACAATTGCAGTATCCTTACCTTGTGTCTCCTTACTCTTTTCAATCTCTGCTTAAAGCCATCTTGTTTTTTCTTTGTTTTCAATGAGGCATTGCTTTGCTGTATACCCATCTCTTTCCTCATCCATCCATTTGGAATTCTCTCCTTGCTGCATATTAGTCCACATAGCCACTTTCCATTTTTCATTTCTCATGAAAAGATCATTAAAGGATTCAAAAACATCATTATCCCATTCATTGCAAGCAATTGACTTACCTTTCATCTTTGTGTCCTCATGTTCTACCTCATTATTCTTTGAGAAGTTTTCTTTCTCACCTTCATTCTCTTGGTTGCTTGAATCACCTTCAATCCTCTTCCATTGATTTCTTGGTGTTGTTGCCTCAACACTCAAATCTTCACTCTTTGCCTTCTTAGGTACCCATACTTGTTTCTCCTTCTTATCATTTGTCTTCTCAAACCATGTAGGCATCTTGCATCCATGCTCTTGTACCATCACTTCTTGTTGCTTGGGAGTTTGCTTCTTCCACCATTTAGGCATCACATATCCATGGTTAATTGGAAACTTCACCTTTATCTTTGCTTATTTATCATGTATATCAACAGTTTCATGCTTATAAGAATAAGAAAAATCAATTTTTGAATTCACCTTTACCTCCTTAATGGGCTGCTCCATTAATTCTTTGACTTGCATAGCTTCTTGATTATCTGTACTTTCTTCTTCCCTTATGCTTGACTACTTTCTTTCCTCTTCTTGGATTCCAATGGCATCATGGAAGTCATCTTCATCTTCCATCTCTTCTCTTGCTTGTATGGGTTTCTCAACACCTCCCTTATGCATTAACCAATGCATCTCTTCTTCTTTATCAACAACAAACTCTCTTCTCTTTCTTGCACATTCACTTGTGCACTTGGTGTCTTCTCTTGCACCAATCTCTACATTCTTCAAGGTCTTTCTCTTGACCTTCATAAGGCTGCTCATACCTGCAATTACCCATGAAAAGACAACATTAGATATAAAAATAAGAGACCACAAGGTCCCTATGAGTGCTCTCTTCATCAACACTCTCATCTTCTCAAGTGCTCTTCCTGGCACTTCATCTTTTATTTCTTCTCTTCTCTTGTTCTCCTCAATGAGAACCTTCTTCACAATCTCTTCCTCTTTTTGTTGCTCTCTTGGCAACCTTCTTATCTTCTTCAAGCCTCTATGGGCTTCTCTCTCCTTGGAAATCTCATTTTACCTTCTTGTCCTCTTCATTAGGAGATCAATTGGCCACTTCAACCTCTTCCTCATTGGCCATACCCATGCTTGCCTATTCAACTGCATCCAAGACTCATATTCATCTTTAATCTTAGCTAATTCTCTCTTCAAACTAGCAATTTATTTATCAATTTTAATACTGGTCATACCTTTGATGCTTGCTTTCTTCTTGGTGCCCTCATGTAACTTGCTGCTCTGCTCTTTTCTCAGCAATATTTCCATCTCTGAGATCTTTACCCAAGTCTTTTCCACCTTGGTCTCTTGATCCCTTATCTCACCCAAGCCTTTCTCCTTGACTGGTCTTTTGACAATCTCCTTGATCTCACCTAGGCCTTTTGCATCCTAGTTTTTTGATCCTTTTCTCAATCCTGCAACAACTCTTTATACAACACTTTAATAAACACAAATCATGAATCCAAGTTTACTTTACCTTGGGTCACCATTTATTGATCTTCCATGAGCTCTTCTCTCTCTTTTCCAAGCTTTAATTAGCTTTAAGACTTCCTGTTCTGTTCTCAACAAAATATATTCAAAACATAGACTTTAAACCAAATATTAAATCTTACTCATACCTTTTCTTCAGCAGGGTCTTCTAGTGATTAATCCCAAGAGCTTCAAGCTCTGATACCAAAATGATGCACTGTAACTTCTTCAGACTGCAAACACAGTGTCATCAGACTTGCACCACATTTGATCTATCATCAGACTTCAGCCAGTCCACCAAATTGACCTCGTTTGGAGGTCTGCTATAATCGATTGGATTTCTACCAGTAATTGTGTCCATGATAAGTACCCCAAAACTATAAATATCACTCATCACATTGAACATTCCAGTGCTGACATACTCAGGTGTTGCATATCAATCACAAAAGCTACATTTCACCTCTGAGCCTTTGAATAAATACATCAGCCCTCTTTGTGTTATAGGCTCTCAGTAATGTACTATTGCAAATTCTCTGCTTTCACTCTCCTGATGCTTTATATCTCCCACACCTTATATTACAATAAAGCTCTATGAAAAATGCACCTCCAAATGCTCACTATAAGCACTGAGTGTCTGCTAATCTCCTTCATTTTTATAAGTACCATAGATGAGATCTCTTCAGTGGCAAATTACTTTTCTTCTCCCTTGTATGAGACACAAATCATTGGCTTTTCCCCAGGTCCAGCAACAACCTTGAATGGACACAGTTTCTTGCACCATTGGATCTGATATTCTTGTTCCAATGAGCCACTTTGCATCAAAGATGGTGTTAGTAGGGTTCATGGTGACTTGATTCTTGGTGACATTGCTGATGAGACGCTCAGAATCAGTGAAGGTCACATAAGAGGGCATGGTTCGATTCCCCTGATCATTAACAATGATCTCCACCCTATCATGTTGCTACACACTGACACACAAATATGTCATCCCCAAATCGATTCCCATGACAGGCCCCTCTCCCTTACTCATTTTCTCAGAATACAGACCAAACTCTATAACCAATACAGATCAATGTAGAGTGATGCCTTGCTCATAGAGACCAAGTCACACAGGAGAATGTGAGGAAGGTGGGCAAAGAATGAACGTATCGTAGAGCCCTTCTACACTCACAACCTCTATCAAACTAGGATATTTTTCTAAACATCAACTACCTCCATCATGATTCAAAAAAAAACCTGATGATTTATAGTTTCTTCTGTAGACTAGGATCTCCATTCACAGGTTTGACTCTCCAAATAGACGTTTGGTCCTCCTTGCTTGGCCCAACCGTGAGCTCATTTTTTGCACTTGCATAATAACATAAGAATACATCCATCTCTTAACCATTAGCATTCTTCCATGCTCAGCCTTTCAAAATAGGGATGATCTTCAGCCTCCTCTAATAGGCACAAAACTGATGGTCTCCTTCATTAGTAAACCATAATATTTTTATTCACATAATACAGGCCGAATGGCTTTCTTGACTCTTTCTCTCCCAAAGGAGATCCTACATGTTTTTCCTCCTATGTCTTCCTCTCTTCTTTATTACATTTATTACTCTTTGAAAGAGTCTCCTATGCCAACTTGGGATTTGAAACGAGAAAGGAGAATTTTTCTAAACTAATGTCGAAGTTGAGAGATAATCTCAACTAATATCTTATGGTTGAAATATTTCAACCAGCTCCTCCACTTTTACTCAACAAACTCCCAACGTGGGGATTCCTTTCAACCCACTTTCACCCCTTTTCACTCCTTTTACTTTTACATTGGATATTTACATTTATTCCTCCTTAACAAAATTTTGGAGGGAAAAGACAACAATATGATTTCAAATACAAAACAAGACATGACTTGAGCTTTGTACGCTTGAGAATTTCCACTTTGACCATGTCTTCATGTAGCTATTGTAGATGCTCCTATATCAATTATATTCAATAGTTAAGGTCTTATCTAAGTAGGAAATGAGTACAATTATTATTTTTTTATATGTGATACATTGTTGATTCTATATCTTGTTATTTATGTCTAACTTGGATGAAATGAGTATAGTTTTGCATACAAAGATACATCTTTATGGCGGGATTATTTTGAGATGTCATCAACAATTTTGGCAACACATTTTTGATAATAGTTTTTGAATACTCAACATAGAACATAACGAGCTATAAAGATCCTTAGTCGAGCTCTATAGATCTATGTAATCAACTCGAAATATGCTCCATCAAAGCTCCAAAGATCTACCAGATAGCTCTAAAGATGTTCTGACAAAGCTCTAAAGACCTATCCAACGATGCTCCAAAGATGCCCAGATGTAATCTATAGATTAATATAGTAAATCCCAATATATCTACTATACATATATGGATTTTAATTCTTTAGATATCTTCTTTTAGACATTACTATTTATAGTATAGTCTAAAATGATCTGGATATAAATGTATTTCTATTTTGTAAATATGAACATAATCTCTTCAGATATATGTTAGTTATACTCGATCTATTGTTAGTTGAATCAGTTCCTACACCTCCTATAAGTATGGGATCATTTTAGATCTTTTATTTAGAATAAGTGGATTTGTCTATTTTGACCACCAATTTTTTTATTTTGAGAATAGTCATTGATATTTTATTTAAGTACATGTCTCCTTCTCATTCCAGAATAATAGAAAATAGGTAATAGAGAGAACAAGTATTCAAGTGTAATTTTTATTCAAAATTATTAGCATATGTATATGTTCTTTTTGATAATGAATTATTAATAAAGTACAACATTTTATTCTACTATTGAGTTAAAGTTGATCCTGTTTTAAGGAAAGATCAAGGGCCCACTTCTATCCATAGATCAGGATAATTGGTATTTCTAGTTTATAGTTTAAAAGTGTATTTCTTTTGATACAGTTATATTTCATTTTACTATAAGTGTTATTTCCCTTTTAACATAAAGTGTATTTCTTTTAATGCAAGTGTGATTTCATTAAATGTAAAGTTTGGTTCAGTTCAATGCAAGTGAGTTTCCTTTATGTAAAGTGTGTCTTCAATTCTCATAAGAGTAGAGTTAATAAGAAAGTTTGTTGACTCATATCCATATTCAAAATCTATTAGGAAGTAGTCTAGGTGAAAATAAGCAATCAACATTCTCACATTCTGAAATACAACACTATCTTACCCAACCAGGCAAGTTGAGTGAGGACACTATAGTGTAGATTATGCTAGATGTTTAAGTTTTGGATGTTGATAGTGTGAACCAAAAAATCCTATTAACAAGGAATGCCATAGGGGATATCCAGTTATCAAAAATTTCTAGATTTACCTTTTTTGCAACATAGGATTATAATCTTATTTATTGCCCTTAAGATTTAGACATCAAAAGCAGAGTAAACACCCCAAATAATGAACTTTTAACTCAAATATCCAACATCTCATTGCATATAGCCTTAGACACTGGCCCTGGTAGAAAATAACACTAATCCATTGATTTGTTAAATGAAAGGTCTAGTAAAAACCTATCGTTGGCCACCAACGTACTCACATCCTAAGTATTTGGGAGATAATTCTACTCTAGATCATTAACACATCAATTGAATGGGCCCCTAGACTTCTCTTGGGAGAGGTTAATAATATTATATTTGTTTTTAACCTTTCCAGTTATAACAACTTTGAGAGGCCATCATGGTCAAGGATGGGAATCTCATGTTACTTAGAGGTGAGCCCCATCATGTATATTATAAACTACAGTCCCTTGTAAGGTTCAACATTTCATATGTAAAAAAATCTATTAAAATTGAATGTAAATTTCATCCTTTTTGTTAGACTTTTGTTTATCCATGAATGTTATCCATTTTTTTAGATTTTAAAGAAATGTTGATGATAAATAATTGATCATGTTTTTGGTTATTAAGAATGAATGCAGTAGTTGAAATATGACTTGATATTTTAAATCATTTATGAATTATTCTCATTTTATTTACAACACTTGTAATATGTGTACTCATAGTTACAAATTATATTTGAATTCCCTATGTGTAACTTACTACATGCCCTTCCTCATGTTTTCTTTTAGTGGAGAATTCATGAATTAATAATTTCATTTTGTTTTCCTTATATTCTTTCCCCATGTGATGATGAGTTCAAGTCCCTGGTGAAACTTGACACACAGTGGTCTAACTGTAACTAGGCATGTAAATTGATTCTTAAAGCATTAGTACCCTTTTGAGCCTAGAAACATCATTTTATACCTTACCTTGCTTCCCATTTTATGTTTATTTCATGAATCTAAACTAGTCCATCCCATTCATTTAGAAATTATTAAAGTGAAACCCAAAAGTGATCCTAATTGAAATTGATTCAAGGTAAGGGTTGTGATGACTATCTCAAACTGGTATCAGGCCCCTAGTGGTAACACCACATCTTTGAAAGAGTTGATTCAATTGGTCCATTGTTAGCCAAAATTAGCTACCATAGGTAAGGACAATTCAAAATTTGCTTTTAGACTTGTTTAACCTTGTTAATGATCTTTTGATGAGTTTTGGTCTTAGTCTCTTGGTCAAACTTGATCAAACTTAGTCATAGAAAGGATGTCTTGTCAAATGTTGGATCATCTGAAGGTCTATTGCATGGTTCATAAGAGTGTGTCATCCCCCTATTTTTATCATTCATCCCTTCATGAAGGTTTTGTTTAGGTGTTTGGAAAAGTTAAGGTTTCTTAACAAATTTTATGGTTATTTTGCAAAGGTCAAGGTATGCTGACCCATGGTGGAAAATTGGTATGTTGACCTCTAAGGTAATATAATGTCTTATGGTGTATGAATAGTTATAGATACATGATATGACAAGATGAAAACATTATTATTTCATATTTAACAAAAATTAAGGTAAATTTGGAGAATTTAAGGTAATGTTTACTTTTGAAAAATATGATAAATTAAGTGCATTTTGAGGCCTATAACACATTTTTAATCTATTTCAAGGATATTTATTCCTCACACATGTTCACCCAAGATAGTTCAATGTGCAAGGAGTGGTGGGACCCTCCAAAGATCAAGAAAATGAGATATAATGTTGCAAGACACTTTCTAAGGGCTTGTAAAGTAATTTTTAAACATGGAGGTGGATAGGAATATTAGATGTTTTCATGGTTAAATTAGGATTTTGGAATTAATTATAGGTCTAAATATTTCAAAAACTATTTCATCTTCTCCATCAACCTCTTTAAAAGCTAGTGAAGGCCATTTTCAAGTGTTCATTCCATGAAGAAGAAAGAGATTTGGAACAAATGATCTTGGGGGTGTATAGGGGCCCATATTCCATAAATATTACATTAATTATTTTCAAGTTATATGGAATTAAATTTATGAAAAATTGTTAACAAGTTAAGCAACTCAAAACCCTCTTAAAACCCCACATACAGGGTTTTTAAGAACTATGACATCTTTGGGTATAGAATAAGTTTGTGTTTGGATTGAAAAACTTCTAAATAATATCCACAACTCCCCCTATATCCTTTTTAGGTCTCTTAAAAACACCAAAAAGGTCAAATTTCAAAGAGATTAGCAAGCATGTTGACTATTCATAAGAATACTTGTAGGTGGTTGTCAAAATCACCTAAAAAGGGTGAATCCATGGTGTTTGAAAGGATTATCAAATATTTTAATATATTATGAGTCCTTTTACATTGTGTGCGAGTGGTAAATCCACCATAAGTGATATAGGAAATATAAATGATGCTTTGATCAAGACTTTGTAGTTGGAGGTATTAGGCTTGTTAAATCCAAGGAGAGTAAAATTGATTTTAAGTTTTGTTAATAAAGAAACCAATAAGAACATTGGTTTTTTTGGGATATTATTTATACATTTGGTTTAAAAAATCATCTTTAATTTTGAGTAACTCACTTCACAAGCATCTCTAGAAGAAGACTATAGGTGATAGTCCATTAACCATGTTGCTTGAACTATCTCACAAGGTCTCAAGGGTAAACATGCAAGAAATATACCTATAAAAAAGGATGAAATGGTATTAATGACCTAAATAAGGTAAAATTAACTCATAGAGTCCCTAAACACTTCCAATTATGCACCCAATGCATACATAGTCCAAAAGTGCATCTATACCCATCAAAGATAAGTAAGGTCTTGTGAACAAATGCCATGGAGATCTAGAGAACTAGTACATGTGATATGTTCATTGAATTGATTTAGGACAGAGATAAAATAATATAAAAAGAGTATCTAACATGGGAAAAAAACCCCAAGAATCACTCTTGAAATTTTCTTGTAGGTAAAGACCTAAATAGAATAGTCTAGTGTTTTACAAGCAAGATTAGGTGCTTGAGTTGCCTTTAAGATGTTTCAAGGAGTGTTTGATATTGAAAATTAATATAAAGATTAAATGATGAAGATACAGGGATTAAGAGACCAATAGGAACACCATAAATGTCTTAAACTAAGAGGAATTAGACCTACATGTTTGTAGACCTGTAGGTCAACATCCTAAAGCAAGAGAGTTATCTTTGCATGAAAATGATGGTTTGAGAACAAGAAAATATGTTATAAATATTATGAGATGTTGGAAAAGTATATGTAGGATAGGATAGTGATAATTATTGATGAATAACCTTTTCTTTAACCTCAAAAAACATCAAAACCAAAAGAAGCATCCACAAGCCTGCTAAAGAACTCTTTCTCAACCTTATTTTCAATATTTCAAGAGAATGTGCAATATGTTTTTGTGTTTTAGAATTTCAATGGATATAAGAATGTGGGGTAAGACATTAAATACCATGTAAGGCTATATATATATTCCTTGAAGATGATTTAAACACCAAAAAATACATATAGCTGCATACACAGTCCAAAATGCACATAATTTTCCACCTTTTTATTTGTTTGAGAGGTACAAAAGATTGATCAAGGATAAATGATGATTGGAAAAGTTGGAGGATATTGTATTAGGAAAAAAACATGTATTAGTTTTATTTTAAAAACCTTGTAACTCTCCCATTGGATTTTTCTTAACTCTTAGCCTCCTTAGGCCTATGCTTTTGCCAACTAGGGCTAACTTTTTTGCAACTCACCTAATTTAAATTCTAACCCATGAACCTTTGAAAATGAAAATTTTTAAATGTGAAATACATTATTTTTGTGGTTTTTAGGTATTAATGTATGTATTTTTATGGTTTATTGGGCAAAAGGCTTGTATTAAGCCTGATTAAGAAAGGTTAGTGTTGAGAAAATAGGTCTACCTTGGGAGTTGGGCCCTAAAATTTTAGGTGAAGTTGTAAGGGGATAATGGGTACCCAAATGTTATTTTATTTTACAAATAAGTGTTATGGATATCTCAAACCAAGTATATTCGTACCAAAACAAGGTTACAAGGGATATGCCTTGATAAGAGCAAAACATGAGAATTATGAGTGAAATTTTAGAATGGAGGTGGAACGATGATTGGATAAGGACCGTAAATAGATTTAAAATGAAATTCAATTAGTTAGACTCCAATAATGTGAATTTTCAATCCATAATGAATCCTAATGGGCAATTTCAAGGAGGATGGATGAGTCATGAAGAATAATGATGATCTCATACACCAACTTGACGAAGAATATGATCATTTCAAGATGACACATTTTGAGGGGAGTTTCATGATTATTTTTTGGCATTTTTCTTGATTGTAACTTGCCTCTTCATGATGAGACACTTTTCATAGACCTTTCTTATGCCCATCTTCTCTCTGATTCTCATTTTATTCTATATGTATGGCCTATTTTGGCATTTTAATCAATCCTTCCACTAGAAGTATGGTGTATCCATGCTATTTTGTATGTCTATTGATATATAATATGAATTTTTTACCTCTTTATATGGTTTTATGTAGCATTAATCCTTGAATGGTTAATATAGGCAAGTGTAGACTTAACTCACCTTGTCTTATTGTCTTATTCTTCTTACCTTATTGCAACTTGGTTCTATATTGTAGGTTATGAAGGGTGTCATCAGGAGTTTTAAATGGACTAGAAGTGGCAAAAATCTTCTCTTATATTCTTAAATTACTTCACCTCTTTGAAAATAATTCATGTAACATGCTCTTCTTAGGAAAAGTGTATGCTTATTGTAGTCCTATATGTCTTAGTACACATGTAAATCAATGGTAGAGGTCACAAAGTTTGGTGCATAACCTCACTAGTTTAGTTTATTTTAAGTTCTCTCTCCCTTTTCCTTTGTAATTATTAGATTAGATTGTAGTTATTAAATGATGCATCAAGGGAGATAGCCCTATTTATAGGTCCATTTCATTCTTTAGGTCACCCATAACCTAGGATTGTTCCCATGCTATCACTTAATTGAGGAGGCTTGAAAAACCTCCTCAAGGGTATAAATTTTGATGATAATGGTTTATACATGCCCAGTGGGACAAGGATTTCATCCCATTGAAGATTTATTGATGATGCTCTTCAATACATCAGCCTTTGGAGGAACAAACGTAAGCATCAATAATGACTCCAAGTAAATTTCATCTAGTATAAGAATCTAAATTATCTAAAAATCATAAATTGGCATGTATCCTCATTATTCTTTTGGTCAAAATGCATAATCTATGCCTTTACATTATTCATACCAGGTTGATGGCATTCATGGCTTCACCCTAAGTGGTTCTTAAATAGTAGCATGCCAACCTCACTAAGGTTATCAAAAACCTTATATACCCTCTCCCAATCCAACTGAGCCTATTTGACATCATAATTTTCCCTCTGGTCAACCTTGTCAAAGTTATAATGCAACCATTCCAACCTTCTTAGACTTCAAACAAAATCTTGTAAGTTTAGAAATGTAAGTGAGGGAGATTGATAAAGAGAAGGAGCTTGGATTGATTGTCCATACCCCTTATATTTAGAATGAAAACATTCAAATGATGAAGAATTTTATGCATTCACTTAAGTCTGGGTGGGCAGATATTAAGATAAGGAATCAATATATGCTAATTGATGAGGTGATAGAAACAAGAGGTTTGATTTAATGTCTAGATAATAGATTAGTACTTGAAGAGAGGTAGTAAATGAAATATATTCAGTCTTGTATATCTTCTCTTATTCCAAGTCAACCTTCTTTTGCTAAAAATCCAACCCAAATTGTAATATGCCATCAAGAGGGGCCTATGCCAATGTCATCTTCACCCACTTTTCCTTAAGATCCTAGAACCATTCCACCATGGAAACATTATTGGACTAAGACCCCCAATTATATCATGCTAATATTGAAAAAGATCCTTCTCCCATGCCTATCCAAATACAAGAAAAAAAGAAGTGTATGGAGATTAAGTCTAGAGAGCTCTCAAGTTCCTCAAGTTCTTCACCTACCCTTCAAATTATAGTTATCCATGAATTTAAAAACACATCAAAGTTTTAATGAGCTATTGAGGAGTGAAAGGAGAATAATGTAGCATCCTCAACATAATTACATTCTCCATCTCTCCAATAATACTACAATCAGGGTATCCCTCCCAAAACTAAGCTGGAAGGACACTCTATCAATTTTCAAGAAAACCAATGAAGTCTATGCCCTCACTTCCCCTCTTTTTATGAAGGAGAATGTATTGTATTGAGGGTAGAAGATGGCATTCATATGTGGAGAGCTTGTCAAAACTAAGTGATGAGGTGGCAGTCCTTGAAAAATAAAATTAGTTAGTTGCAAGTGGATCTCAAGAAGTCTTTGAGGAGAGTGATTCTAGTGTATATGATGAAGAGATCCTTATTGGTAGTCCACCTTGTCAAGATGAAGGAAAATCAGTTTTTAGAGTTGAGGAGAGAGCTATACTTCTTAGCTAATAGTTGGATAGTCTTCAAGATTGCTATGTACCTAGGGATATGATATATTAATGTATAAGGGTTGATGGAGATGCTGACATGTGGCACACATCCCCTTAGTTATATGGGTACAATATATTAGGACAATGGAGTAACTTGTGGAATTAGTACATTGGGTGAGGGTTAGCCTACATTGGGATTATGAGGTTACCCATCCATTGGTTAGATAGATGTCTATATAAAGGAGATGATTATCATGGTAAAGATATCAAGTAAGCATTGAGTCTTCTATTGTAAGAGGATATTGGAGGTTGTCCTCTCAAAGAAACATTGTGGAGTTATTCCTTCCTAAAGGAGTATTATATGGTGTTACCCTACCTTAAGGGTATTTTTGCATATATTGAATATTTGAATCATATCAAGATCATGTCAAGTGGTATTAGAGCTTTGATTTGGGCAATTTGTGTGGAATGAAACCCTAGTTTTTTTAAATCATCAATATATTTTGATTGGTTGTGAATTTTTACACAATTTTTTAATGGATATGGAGAATATTTTAAATAAGTCATAATAAAAAAAATCAAGATTTTTTGATTAGTTTTGAGGGAGTTATTGTTATTTTAGAGTTTATACTAATTTCGATATATCTTCTGAAATATAAATAATTTTTATTTAAATTGTTTTTTGGAGATGTAAGAAGATATAAGAGAAGTACAGTGAAAATTTTAGAATTTTTGAAGTTGTTTTGAGTGATTTGTTGTGATTTTATGGTTTTTAATATATTCAATCTACATGTCAAAATTTGTGAAATTTTTTTGCAAAATTTTGACTGAGGTTCCAATATCATTAGAGGAATATATATTAAAAATTTGGGACTTTTTAGATCAGTTTTGTATGAGTTATTAACATTTTAGGGTTTCATAAACCCTAATTTTTTTTGTGGATCATGAAGTTGCAAAAATTTTCAGGGGAAGATGATGTTGATGTTAAAGAATGGTGGCTCATTTTTAAGGAAAATAATAATAAAACAATTTTATATAAAACATAATTATCTCTTTCTTTTTCTGGGCCTACACAACATTGGTGGTTTAATCAATTAAGCTTTCAGCAAAAGTATTCTTCATGGGAAGCAATGGAACAAATCTTCCTAGATCGATGGCATATAAAAAAAAAAAAAGATGTAGAAGAGGAAGAAAATAATGATGATAAAGAAGAAGAAGAAGAAGAAGAAGAAGGGTTCAAATAATTTGTCTCCAAAGAAATCTGAGTCAATTTTTCAATTTCATGGATGTATTCAAAAGAAGAAGGTGGTTGTGTCCATAAACCCTAAAAAAAAGTATAACTTCATTAACATGAATGTGGCCAAGCATCTACATATTCAAGAAAAAAATATCAAAGAGGTTCAAGTAGATAGTAATAATATTTCAATGTTTGAAGATTTTAAGCTCATTATGGAAAAATATGTTTTGCATTCAGATTTTTATGCTTTGGATATGGATGATGTGGATATAGTTCTTGGATATAGATGGTTAGAGACTTTGGAAACAATGAATATTAATGTTCAAAAAAAGTTTATGAAGTTTTGGTATAGGAAAAATATCACTTTATAAGATATCATAGTGAAAAAGGCACCAATACCAATCTAGGTAGATCATGAGGATGAGATTTAAATAGGTGATGAAGAGCATGATGAAGATTTAGATGATATAGATAAAAACACATTACAACTAGAAATGAAAACTTCATCTACTAAAGAGACAAAGAAGGAAAAGGTGGAAGAAATAGAAACAAAGGTGGATAAGGTCAAAATATTGGAAAAAGTTGAGGTATATAAACACCCACATCATCATGAGAGGAAAAAATCATGGAACCAGGTGAGGAAGTGTCATAACAATAATCATTTTGTATATACAGGAAATAAAATTTCTAATCATTATGGATATGCATATAATCTAAAGAAAAAATACTATGGCACATGGAATGAATGGGGAAATCACTATAATTATGCATGGAAGAATACCTGCTATGGTCATGGTTAGAATCAGAGTAGCACAATAGAATATGGTACATGGAATAAAATGATGAATAATTATGCTTGGACACTAAAGTAGTATAATTATGATCATAAATAAAATAAAAGGAGCATAATGGAATTTGGAAATAATCTTGGAGAGCTATCACCTGCCAAGATCACATATGGATGGCTAGATGATCGAGATTGGAGACAAGTGTGTAATGATTTGAAGCACACTCATTATTTGGTTTCTTCCTATGTTTCAGGGATGAAACATGTCAAGGAGGGAAGTAATGTTATGTACCTAAGAATATGATATATTAATGTTTATGGGTTGATAGAGATGCTGACATATGGCACACATCCCCTTAGTTATATGGATACAATTAATTAGGATAATGGAGTAACTTGTGGAATTAGTAGATTGGGTAATGGTCAGCCTACATTGGGATTAGGAGGTTACCCATCCATTGGTTAGATAGATGTCTATATAAAGGAGATGATTATCATGATAAAGATATCAAGTAAGCATTGAGTCTTCTATTGGAAGAGGATATTGGAGGTTATCCTCTAGAAGAGACATTGTGGAGTTATTCCTTCCTAAAGGAGTATTATATGGTGTTGCCCTACCTTAAAGGTATTTCTGCATATATTGAATATTTGAATCATATCAAGATCATACCAAAGATGTAACAAATGATCAAGTGGATTACTTGGTTGGTATGGATTTGATGTTGATGAAGAAGAGGATAAATCAGGTTTGACACCAAATAAATATGATGAATTAGACCTTGGATGGGCATATGAGCTTCCATTATTCATGGAAGAAGAAGAAAACCAATCTAGTTGTCATAGGTTGAGTCTTGATGAAGGTAAATATGATCATCAATAGTTGATCAAATTGCAACTGAGCATGAGGTAAGTATTCTTAAAGACACCTTGCTTATTAGCCTTGTTGAACCTCATGAGAAAGATGAAGATTTGAAATAAGTTGTAGTGGATTATAGTGAGTAGTTGATAGAACTTGAAGAAGACAAATTACATCTATGTCATGATTCTATTAAAGAATTTGAAATGCTTAACCAACCTGTTGTCCCTCAAGAGAATGGTAAGAATGAGATTGAAGTTGGCATGATTTCAAGTGACCAAGAAGAGGCTTCCTTTTGGAAAGAACTAGAAAATATTTGCTTAATTTTGGATAGTACACCTACAACCCATGAAGAGAATTCTAAGATGAATATTTTTGCCAATAAACTTGAAAAATATATTGAAGAGAACATCATGGTGGATAATCTTGTTGAATCTCATGAACAAGTTAAAGGAAGTCTTGAAGACATTTGGTAGTCATATTTTCACATGTTTAAGGAATTTGAAGAGATTGAGAGGTTAACACATCTAGAAGATCAAAATGAAGTTATTGATGAGAAATACAAAGCTCTTAGAAAGACAATAAGACCTACAAGCCATCACCAAGAGGTTCAAGCTCATGATGTAGTAAGATATGATGAAAATGATACTCTTCAAGATGAGGAAGAGATGGAGATTAATGAGACAATATAAGTTGAAGATGTTTTTGCCTTTATGAATCAAACCATGGTCACATTGGAGGTCTCTCACATTTCCAAGGATGGACAAAAATATGAGGTAAATAATGAAATTCAAGATGAATTTATCTTTATTGGAGACATGTTTGCTGCTATAGATCCATTTGAGGTCAATCCAAAGATAGTGGTGATCAATAAAAGAGCTGTCAAAGCCTGACCAATAGCTTGTACACCATTCTTGCTCATCACATAAAGAAGACTCAATGAGTTTTCCTTTCGATCCAGGAAGATCGGTTCTTAGAGGTTAGTTGTACATAGAAGTTTATTGTTTTGTTTTCTCTAAGTTATTCTTATCATAGTGTGTGTCTTGTTAGTTTTGGTTGTATTATTGTTGTGTTTGATTTTTGTCTTATTATGTGTGGTGAAGTCAGTTAGCTATTCCATTCATTTCAAAAGGTTTATAGTCAAGTGTCAAGGTCTATTTCAATTTGTGATTGAGCATGGGTAACTCCATAGCCTAATAGAGGCATGAAGGTAGCTAGTCTAGATGCATAACGAACATGAATCCCAAGAGGACACCAAATATGTTAGCCAAAATTGGATACCATAGGTAAGGACAATTTAAAACTTTTCTTATATACATGTTTAATATGTTAATGATCTTTTGATGAGTTTTAGTCTTAGTATCTTGGTCAAACTTGGTCATAGAAAGGATGCCTTGTCAAATGTTGGATCATATTAAGGTCTATTTCATGGTATAGAAGAGTGAGTCATCCCCCTAGTTTTGTCATTCATCTATTCATGGAGGTCTTATGTAGGTGTTTGGAGAAGTTAAGGTTTCTTAACAAAGTTTAAGGTTAATTTGCAAAGGTCAAGGTATGTTGACCTATGGTGGAGTATTGGTATGTTGACCTCTAAGGTGATATAATGTATTATGGTGGATGAATAATTATAGAGTCATCATATGACAAGATGAAAACATTATTATTTCATGTTTAGTAAAAGTTAAGGTAAATTTATAGAAATTAAGTTAATGTTTACTTTTGTAAAATATGATAAATTAAGTGCATTTTGAGGCCTCAAAAACATTTATAAGATATGTAAAGGATATATCTCCATAACACATGTTCACCTAAGTAATTTTAACGTGACAGGAGTGGTGGGACCCTCCAAATATCAATAAAATGAGATCTAACATTGCAAGACACTTGCTAAGGGATTGGAATGAAAAATTTTCAATGTGGAGGTGGTTAGTTCAGGTTATAGATGGATGTGTTCAGGATTCTCAGAGGTTTTTAGGGTTAGATCAAGCTTATGGAAGAATTCACAGGTCCAACAAATGTAAAATATGTTTCATCTTCTCTATCGCCCTCTTTGTAAACTAGTGAAGGCCATTTTCAAGTGTTCATTTCATGAAGAGGAAAGAGAGTTGGAGACTATACTATTGGGTGTGGAAAGGGAAAAATATTATCTCAATATTATATGCATTATTTTTATGTTAATTGGGCTTAACTTTATGAATAATTGTTAGCAAGTTAAGCATCCCAAAACCCTCTTAAAGCCCCACAGGCAAGGTTTATTAACACTATGAAATCTTTGGGCATATAATAAGTTTGTATTTGGATTTAATAACTTATAAATAATCTCCAAAAATAATCCTATATCCTTTTTATGTCTCTTACAAGCCCAAACAAGGTCAAATTTCAAAGAGATTAGAAAACATATTGACTGTGCATAAGACTGCCTGTAGGTGGTTATCAAAAGTGCCTAGAAAAGGTCAATACATGGTGTCTAAACTAAATATAAAAGAATTGAATATCTTATGATTAATTTTAAATTGTTTTGGAGTGTTTAATACACCAAATAAGTTATCTAAGAAATCTAAATGATGCTTTGACCAAGACCTTGTGGTTGAAGGTTTTAGGGCTCTTAAATCGAAGGAGAGTAAAGTTAATTTCACATTCTATTCCTCAAGAAAACAATAGTAACATTGGTTTATTGTGGATATGAGTGACATATTTGGTTTAAAAAATAATCTTGAATGTTGACGAACTCACTTCACAAGCATCTCTAGAGGAAGACTACAGGTGATAGTCAATTAGCCATGTTGTTTGAACTATCTCACAAGGTCTCAAGGGTAAACATGAAAGAAACAAACCTATAAAAAGGTTGTAATGTTAGTAATGAAATAAAATATGGTAAAATTTACTATTATATCCCATCAAACACTTCTAAGTATGAACCCAATATATACATAGTCCAAAAGAGCATCTACAACCATTAAAGATAAACAATACGGTCTTATGAACAATTGTCATGGAGGTCTAGAGAACTAGTAAAAGTGACATGTTCATTGAATTGATTCAGGATAGAGATAAAATTATATAAAATTAGTATCTTAAAATTGAACAAAACCCCAATAATCACTCTTTAAATGTACTTGCAATTATATACTTAAGTATAATAGTCTAGTGTTTTACAAGCAAGATTAGGTGTTTGAGTTGCCTTTGAGATGTTTTAAGGAGTGTTTGATCTTGAAATTTGATCTAAAGGTTAAATTATGAATTAACACAGCTTAATATACCAATATTAACATCATAAATGGATTAAACTAAGATCAATTCAAACCTACAGGTCTACAACCCCGTAGGTCAACATCCTCAAGCAAGAAAGTCATCTTTGCATGCAAATGATGGTTTGAGAGAAAAAAATGTGTTATAACCATTATTATATGTTTATATATTAAATTTATGATATACAATTGACAATAATTTATGAATAACCTCTTATTTAACCTCAAACAACATCAAAACCAAAAAAAACCATCCACAAGCCTGTTAAGGAGCTCTTTCTTAATCCTGTTTTCTAAATTTCAAGAGAATGTGCAATGTTTGTTTGAGTTTTGTAATTTTAATGGATATATGAGTGTTTTTAAAGACATAATATACCATTAAATTTTATATATATGCCTTTAATATTTTCAAACACTAAAAAACACCTACAACTACATACATAGTCCAAAATGCACACAATTTTCCACCTTTTTGCTTATTTGAGAGGTACATAAGGTCGATCAAGGAAAAATTATTATTGAAGAAGTTGGAGGAAGTTTTTTTAGACAAAAAACAGGTATTATTATGATTTGAAACACCTTGGAACTTACCTAGTTAATTTTTCTTAACTCTTAGCCTGTTCAAGCCTATGCTTTTGCCAACCAGGGCTAAAAATATTGTAATTGACCTAATTTGAATTCTAACTAATGAAACTTCATGAAAATTTTCCAATAGACATTTTTTGATGTTAAATAAATTATTTTTGTATTTTTAATGTATTAATATATGGATTTTTATGATCTATAGGGCTGAAGGTTTGCATCAGGTCTAATTGGGCCTAATTAGGAAAGGTGGGTGTTGAAAAGTAGGTTTTATTTGGGTGTTGGGCCCTAAAATTTTGGGTGAAGTTTTGAGGGGATAATGGGTAACTAAATATTCTTTTTTTTTCATAAGTTTTTTGTATCTCTCAAACCAAGGAGATTTGTACCAAAATAGGGCTACAACGAATATGCTTTGAAAGGAGCAAAATAGAGAACTATGAGTGAAATTAAATAATGAAGGTGAAAAGATGATTGGATATGGGAATTAAAATAATTTAAAATATAATTCAATTATTTAAATTCCAATATTTTGACTTGTCAATCCATAACGACTCCTAATGGGTAGTTTCAAGGAGGATGAATGAGTCATGAAGAACAATGATGATCTCTTATGCCACCTTGATGAAAAAGATCATTCCAAGATGACACACATTGAAGGCGAGTCTAATGATTATAATTTGGTAAATTTATTGACTGTAAATTTCCTCTTCATGATAAGACACTTGTCATAGACCTATCTTATGCCCATCTTCTTTCTCCTCATTTTCTTCTATATGTTTGGCTTATTTTGGCATTGTAATGGATCCTTCCACTAGGAGTATGTTGTAGCCTTGATATTTTTTATGCCTATTAATAAATAATATGATTTTTTTACCTCATTATATGGATATTTGTAATGTGATCCCTCAAATGGTTGATCTATGTAAGTGTAGACTTAGCTCAACTTGTCTTGTTATCCTATTCTTATTGCCTTCTTACAGATTAGTTCTCTATTATAGGTATTAAAGATTATCATTAGGAGTTTTAAGTGGAATATAAGTGGAAAACATCTTCCCTTATATTCTCACATTTATTCACCTCTTTGTAAATAATTCATGAATGGATCTTCTTAGGATAAGTGTATTATGGCATTCCTATAGGTCTTAATACACATGCAAATCAGTGGTACAGGTCACAAAGTTTGGTGCATCACCTCCCTAATTTAATTTACTTTCAGTTCTCTCTCCCTTTTCCTTTGCAAGTAGTAGCTTAGTTTGTAGTTATTAAATGATGTAGAGGTTCAATCCATTCTTTAAGTCACACACAACCTAGGATTGTTCCCATGCTATCATTTAATTGAGGAGGCTTGAAAAACCTCTTCAAGGGTGACAATTTTGATGATAACAACTACATCATGGAGCCTAATACCTATAGTCATTCCTTGGATTGAACTAGATTCAATCCTAAAATAGAGGATGAAAGTCTCTTATTTTCACAAAGTTCATCTTGAACACCTAATCTAATCGATGTCTTAGGATAGGATTTTAGACCAGACCAAAGTTGACACTAGAAGAAGGGCCCTATAAGATTGAGTACTAGTGATAATCCCATTCTTGAATGGATATGTTATTAAATTCATATTATTTATCCTCCTTTACATTTTATTCATTATTATGTGCTTCACACACACATAATAATTAGTAAACCTCAAGGAGGGCCAGTAAAGAAACCTTGACCCAATAATCTACCCTTCAACAATCTAGAGCCTACTCCTTAGATCACCATATCCAAGTCCTACCAAAGTAGATTGTTTGTTTCACCATTTTAATTCCATAGGAGAGTTGGGTTTGGTAGAAATAGACCCATACCTATAGTTGTTTCCACTATCTCATCCTCCTAGTCTAACCCAAATAGACCACCTCTAATGGTTGCCCCAATAACTTGGTTAATTGAGTCAACTATAAATGTTCTCAGAGTTATCCATGACCTTCCTAAGAACCTAGAAAATTACCTTCCACATTTCACACTTAGTGTATGGTGGTCTATCGAATAACATGTAACTTATTATTAGACCACCTTAAGACTCCTAAATATTAAACACAAGGATATAGCTTGTATATTATCCCCATTCACTTTAATGGATACAACCTATGACTTTTTCTTCAATCTCCCAAAAAACTTCATTATAGGGTGTGAACAATTTAACAACACCTTTATAGCTCATTTTGGGAAAGTTATTGACCCTAGTTTCCTCTACCAACAATTTACATGTATCGAGAGGGAACCAATTGAGACCATCAATAATTTCAATGTTAGGTTCCAAAATATGTATAGCTAAGTCATTGTGCTTTATCAACCTAATGCACAACTAGTGCTTGAAATGTATAAGAACTCCCTAGACCCATAGATGGCCATGTTTTTTAGATGATATCCCTTGATAATATATCTACCCTTAAATAATGTTGAAGTCATAAAATTGGATAGACAAATCAACCCCTAGGGTCAAATGATGGATCCCATCCCAAATAATTTATCAAACATGCTATCCTTGAACCTCATTCCCAATGCAAATTAGAACTTTCCTCTATCTCAAATGCTACCCATATCTATGTAGATTCCACTAAGTGATGCCATGCCAAACCAAAAACTAGGTTTTCTTAACCCAATGATCATTGGTGTAGTTCCATACTTATAACATCAAAAGACATCGGTAGCTATGAAAAATGTTCAAAACATACCCCAAGACTCCACTAAGAATGAGTTGGATGTTATCTAACATATGGTGGAGAGGTTGCGTAATGAATTATTGGGTATCTAAAAAAATGAGAAACACTGATGGTGAATGCCACAACATGAACTTAACCTATCAAAGGTAGAATATATCCTATAACCACCCTAATAACCACTAAAAGAACAAGATTCTTAAGATTAACATCTATGAGATACCCCTCCTAAATAGGTGCTAAGTACATAACACAAACCAACATGAGGAACTTGAATATATAAAATTCTATAGTTCTTTCGACTCTCTTCTAGAGATAAATGGAAACTTCTAATGCTACTATACTTGCAAGCATCATGATAGTATTGGAGACTATGGAATTCACTAGCTAGGAAGAAAATGATCCAAATGAGAATATCAGTAAGGGCCATGCATTTTAGTAGTTCCAAAAGAGCAATTATGACCTTAGGAATAAAGAGCCTCAACAACCCCTCACCACCTCTACTCCTCCAAATAATGGTACCAACCCTTCTGATCATGGAACACAGAATGACCCACCACCTTAGAGGCCCAATGAGTTAAAGACTCCCAAATATACCCAATAGTTAAAATCAAGGTAGGGTATAACATAGTTGAGGACATGAAGAAAATAAAAATCCAATATTACACTTCATTAACTCACCTAGATCTCTAAATAAAAAGACATTATACTAAAGTCACTTACAAATAAGTCAACCTAATCAAGAAAAAAGGCTACCCACACTAACATGCTCATCCAAAAGAACAACACTAAAGTTCCTCCTTTCCTTTTGACTATTAGACTATTTGTGAATAAACTACACAACTACTTGGTAGATTCAGGAGCTTCAACTAATGTGATGCTTGTTAGTATTTATGAGAATATAGAGTTAGTCCCTATCAAATTTGACAAGGTGGTGGTCCAACTAGATAAATCATAAATTAAGGTATTTTGTGAGATCCTAAATTTCCATATGCAAATGGAGTTTGAGCCTAGGATCCAAAAATTCATAGACATACATTTATTGGAAATTCTTGAATCTTATCAAATGCTTATAATTAGGGATTGGTCTAAAGCCTTAAATGGGTACATGACTACTAACTTTTCTCATATGTGGCTATCTTGGAGAGGCATATCCAATAATATCAGTGTAAACAAATAACCTAGGATAAAACACATGATCATGGAATATAACACCATGAATGAGAAGGTGAACTTAGTAACCTCAAGCCTAGGAGTATACACCCTATCTATGAAACCAAGTAAGCTTGAAAGTGATAATAATCCTAAGATTTCTGGTTTGTGGTCCCTATTATTTGATGGGGCATATTATAAACAAGGTTTTAGGAAGGAATACTTTTGGTTAAACCATAAATAACGTGACACCTAACCAATTATAGAATTTAGTTCCCCTATACTAATAATTTGGCCAAATATGAAGCCTTAATCCTTGGGCTATAATTAGCCCTAAAACATAGGGTCAAAGAGCTCAAAGTATTGAATGGATCTAAGTTGGTCATAAACGAAGTCAAGAGTAAATTCTAATGTAAAATATCCTACTAAAATAAGTATAAACATAAATCATGGGATATGATAGAAATTTTCATTTTCTTTAATGTTATCCCCATTCCCCATGAGGAAAACCAAGTGGCCGATTCACTGGCAACTTCTACTATAAATATGAAACCTCCAGATGACATAAAATTATATAGGTCCTTTGTTGAGTTTATCCCTTTCCACTCTATCCTAGATAATGTCAAAAAAATTTAATTCTTCAAGGATGACCATCATATTCTAGAATTCCTCAACAACATTAGGGTATTTAAATCCCACATCATTGACATTAAAGAAAGAGATGGCTCAAAATATGTTGAATATGACCAAGATAGTGTTATGAACCTTAAAAAAATTGAGTCCAAAAGGGAATTATCTCTTTGGAGAGAGTGTTTGACATGATAAGTATAAACACCCACTTGAGAAGCAGAGGTACCAAGACATGAAGTTCAAAACTATCAACCTCAGGTCCCCTAATCACCCCTAGATTGTTAACATTGAAATCAAGTGTACATCAGAAGGAGTTGAAAAAATTATAAGGTTTTTGTTGAGGTATCAAGATGTAATCACCTGAGCCTATGAAGATCTTAATATCTTCAACCCAAGTGTGATAACTCATACTGTTCACCTAAAACCAGACCAAAAGCCTTTTATGCAAAGGCATAGACTAGTGAACCTAATTCTAGAACTACTTATACATAAAGAGGTTCATAAGCTCTTGTTATGGGAATCATTTTTACAGTCTACCATTCCACCTAGGTAACCAATTTAGTATCTGTTCATAATAAAAATAGATAGATCTATCTTTGTGTGGACTTTCATAATTTAAAATGAACCTCTGATAAAGATGATTACCCATTTCCATCCTTGGATGAGGTAATTTAGCTGGTCAGTGGATATTATATGATGTCCTTTTTCATGAATTATTGAGATACAACTAAGTTCTTATCAACCCAAAATACATAACCAAGACTGCTTTCACAACTAAGTGGGGGAATTTTTCCTACAAATAGATGTTATTTGGATTGATCAATATATTAGACAATTTTTAGAGATCCATGGATTTTAAATTTGAAGGTTTGATAATAAAATGAATTTTTATATAAATGGATGATTTGAATTTTTTATCCAAATGCAAGTCAAATCAAATTCATCCCCTGTATAAGATATTTGAGAGGTGTAAGAGGTATGCTATTTATTTGAACACAAATAAAAGTATGTTGAGTGTTACAAAATGTAAGCTTCTTGATCACATTATCATGAAAGAAGGTATATGTATCAATCCTAAACATTATAAAATTATCTCTAAGATACCTCTCCTGAACAATTAAAATAATTAAAATCTTTCTTTGGGAAAATAAATTTCACACACAAATTTATTTCTAGATTTGTTAAGATTGTTAAAACTCTGAATGCTATGCTAAAATAAGAAGCTAAGGTGGAATGGAAAGCTAAATCCAAAAATTCCTTCTAGGACATCAAAGAGGTCATCATGTAGACCCCTATTTTTAAGATCTTTTACAACACACAAGACTTCTACCTTTACTCTTTTTCTTTTGAGCATACCATTATTGTTGTCCTCACTTAGAAGCAAAATGGGGAAGAACATCTAATTGATTTTATGAGCATGAATCTCAAGGATGTAGAGCTCAATTATTTTCCCATGGATAAACATTCCTATTCCTTAGTCAAGGTGATGAATAACTTAAATCACAACATTCTTAGTAATAAAGTGCACTCCATTATCTTAGACTTGATAATAAAACTTATGCTCAGGCATAATGAATTAGAAGAGCATAAAGGCTAGTGGATGGTAAAATTATAAGATTATGAGTTGAAGATCATACCTAATAATATTGTTCTAGTCCAAAGTTTCATTCATATAATCATGAAAATTGATCCCTATATTATGATACACCATGTGGACCAAGTAGAAGTATTTTGTCAGCATCGGTATACTCCAATCACTCACTACCTTCTCTATGGAACTCCAACCCCAGAATGATCCAAAATTAGAAAAGGGACCTCATATTAAAATCATATCATTATATGATCAATAAATGTGTCCTTTATATAAAAAAATATGAAATTATCTATCTCATATGCTTATCTGAAGAAAAGGCCAAGGATGTTATGACTAGTTTTAATGAGAAACTAGGTAGTGGCCACCACTTTGGGAATGTGATAACACATAGGATCCTAAGAGAAGGATACTATTATTTTACCATATTCAAGGATGTGTATTCTCATGTGTGCTCATGTCACTAGTGGAAGTTTAAAATAAAAAAAGGAAGTTCATGCTACAATGCCATTATAACCCATTATTGAGGGGAAAATCTTTGCACAATGGGATCTAGATTTCATAGGAGTTATCAATACAAAATCCTCAACTAGACACAAATTCATGATTATGACTATTGATTATGGCACAAGGTAGACTAAGGATACTACTACTAAGAATAGTACTACCAAATAGGTTATCAAGTTTCTTGAAGAGAACATAGTCACCCTATTGGCACACCTATGTCACTAGTATGTGATAATGCACTTACATTCCAGTTTATAGAGTTTACTAAATGGGATTATGAGCATGGAATCACTTTAAGATTCTCATCCAACTACTACCCACAAGGGAATGGCTTGGTAGAATCTAAAAACAATAACTTGGTCAACACGATCAAGAAATCTATAGAGAAAAAGGCCCAATAATGACACTCATTATTAAAATATGCCCTTTGTGTTGATATCACCAAATATAAACACACCCTAATTTTTTTCTAGTTCCACTAGTATATGAGCTAGAACCAATATTCCCAATCACACTCAATTACCTAACTATAAATTTATTAAATAATACATGGAAGGAAATGAGAAGGTAGAATCGAGGTAATTAAACATCATCCAATCAGAATATGCTTGAGAGGAGGTCCTCCATAATTTTAATAAGCACTAGGATGTGGTCAAAAGGTGGTTTGACAAGAGGGAAAAAGTGAAGTCCCTTCTGATATTTCAATTGGTAATACTATGGGATAAATCCCATAGAAATAAAGGCCAACACTCAAAGTTTGACCCATTATGGATTGGCCCATATCAAATCCTTGAGTTACTAAGAGAAATGCATTCTACCTCAAAGACCTCAAAGGTAATGATTGCATGTGAATGGATAGTTCCTAAAGCACTATTTTTTGGCTATCCCTTCAAGTGAAATCTTTGGATAGCTTCATCAAGGGTGGTAATGTATATA
This sequence comes from Torreya grandis, assembly GCA_037957365.1. Classification (NCBI taxonomy): domain Eukaryota; kingdom Viridiplantae; phylum Streptophyta; class Pinopsida; order Cupressales; family Taxaceae; genus Torreya; species Torreya grandis. The sequence continues at coordinate 2,937,174 of JARHVA010001630.1, read as the reverse complement.
TTAGATTATGCATAGTTTAATTTTCTTCTATTGTATGTTTACTTTTATTGCTTCTTTACTTCTATTATGTATTTGCTTTAGTTGTTTATGTTGGTTTTTTATTTTGTGTGTTTATTGACGACCTTCCTCTAATTTTACTCTTAATTATCCACTCATGAGATGATTTCCTCACCTCAAATGATTTATTAAAAATAATTGAGTTTATAGAGAGTGATGAATGCTCTAATGGATGACTAAATAGTGAAAACAAGTCCCAAAATTGGGAAACAAAAGGCAAACCTCTAGTATTGAATATAATGATAAGTAAGGTAACCCTTTTTTTTTATGTCCTTCTATAATTAGACTCAAAATAATCAACTTATACTTGTAATCACTTGAAGAATATCCTTTTCACCTTCATGATTCTTTGAGATGTCATGGTAGTCTAGGAGAGGGTTAGTTGTCATCAGGTTCATAGGCAACATGTTCATATGGTTTGCTAATGTCAAATAGTGTTGTGGTAGTCACCATCTCATCTTGTTTTCACTTATTTCAAGGTTACATCTTATGTTGACTATGTTTAATATTCTACACCAAGCCTTATTGTAACCTTAATTGTCTAAAATCACACATAATGGGGTGACCTATGATGTTGTAGTCCATGATCAACCATGTGTTCATTAAAACATGCCAAGGAAATGTAGAATGTGGAAAAACCATGGGGATTAGAGCTAATGTGAGGGAAGAATGGTAAACTTGTTTATAACCTTTATAATATTTTAAGGTTTTTTAGAAAATATTAAGGTAAATACTTCAATTGTCATTACATTTGATATCATGTGTGTATTGCCTTAGAAGGATGTTCAAACCATGTGAACAGTGCTAATAGGCCTGTAGGAGATCATTCAAACACCAAAGTCACCAAAAAGTCTCATATCCATTTAAAAATCATTATAGGGTGTTATTATATGTAAAAAAGGTCTTTTTAAGAGTCAAACGTTCTTCATTCACCATAAAAGGTCCCTATATGCTTGAAAAGTGACTTTTTAGATTCCTTCCATGCATACCCTCTAATTTAAAAGTGTATTTGACCTCTCATTTCCATCCTTTTGGTCTCTAATGGATTATAAAGATCTCAAATGTGAAAAAATGCAAAGAAAAGATGTTTTGTAGGTGCTCTCAAGACATGTACAGATGATGGGTACAGTCAGGGTAGGGTCATAAAAGGTCAAATATCTCAAGGGGGATTCATTTCAAGCATCAAAAAGGAGAATCCATGTTCACAAATCAAAAATAAAGGTAGATAATATAATAAAACCTCCATCAATCTCTTAGTAAACTCATAAGGGCCATTTTTGAGGTGAATGATATAGTATGTATAGGATAAGTTAGAGCCTAAGCTCTTGGTCATATGTAGAGTCCCTAGTGGGTTTACAATTAGTAGCATTAGTTTTTAGATCAAAGCCTTAGGATTTATGAACAACCATTAAGACCCATAATTGGTCTTAAATCCTTATTTAACCCTAACATCAACTCAATGGGATTTAAATTAAATGGAATGGATCCAAATTTATTATTTTGCTATGGAAACACCTAGGTGATGTTCCACACTCCATTAAGGGTCTTTGCACATAGTTTGATGGTATAACCACCTATAAAAATATGATAAATGCTAGGTTTTACATAGGTTTCAAGAATAAAAATAGGGGTGTAAGTATGTTAATTTTTTAATATCATGGAGGAAGGTGTTGTGGATTGTTTCACAACCCCTAAGGTCCAAAAATCCACTCTTCCCCTGAAGATGCTTCTACAAATCTAGAATACAAGATAATCATAAGGTGTTGTGAGATAAAGGGAAGTATGATCATTAAATAAGGGTGGAAAAATCCTATTTTATCTGAATAGTATCATAAAATGTCTTGTAAAAAATAAAATATGCTCATCAACCTAGATACAAAGTTCTGAGAAAGTCTCATGGCCATTCTAATTACTAGTAGCAAGTAAAATGAGCTTAATTACCCTATAGGTCTAGTTGGCAAATGTAAGAAGATCATAACGAGTTTTTATATCTAAAAAGTGTATCAAGAAGGCTTGATTGAGACTAATTAATACATATAAGTCATCTAAGATTGGCAAAGGTTTGTGTGACTATGTCATAACTACTAAAATGTCTACAAGCCTAGATCCTCATACACAAGCCTATATATGAAGATAAGAGGAAAAGTTCATATATATTATGAAAGGATAATGAGAAATAGATTTTAATTAAGATAAATTACTCTTAGGGTGTCAATAAACCAGTTAAGAAAGACAAAATTTCAAAACTTAACACTCAAAGGCTCTTAGCCATCACCTACAGCCAAACTTTGAGAGAGTATAAAATACATGTATGTTATAAGAATATGAGGCCTTGAAAGTTAAAAAGGGTTAAATAAGAGTAATAAACTCTCAATATTTTTAAAAAGGTATTCATTTTTTTCATTGACTAGTAGAATAACCCTAAAACTCTAAAATTATAGATAAGACACCAAGTAACCACTTATAAGTTGGTTTAAATAGCTACTACTAGTCCACAAATTTGGGAAGTAGATGTAACATATAATAGTAGGGTTTAAGTTTAGATGGATAGTTAATTTTCAAATCCATTTTATATCAAAAGGGAGTTTGATATAATCATCAAAGAGATTGGTTAAGATAGACCTACTTGACCATGCATATACATAGCCCTACATTCCTATTTGCCTACATGAGAGGTGTTGATGTAATTTGAAGAAAATAGGTCATCAAGAGGAAGTGAATCATATTGGATTGATTTTATAATGTTATTAAAATCTCTATGAAGTCCCCATAGTTAGTGATAAAGGGTAATAATGTTGATAGGGACTATTTAAGATGTAGAGCTTAAAACCAATAACATGTGACTATACACACATTCATGTGAAGAAGTGGTCTAATGAAATAAAAATGAGGATCTGAAGGCATTGGAAAGTGTAAAATGTTATAAAATATCATCAACAAGTAGGAGAAGATAAGTAAAGTGCCCTTTTGGCCTAATAGATCTCCTCAAGCTCTCCCATCACAGACTTGCCATCCAAGAGGTAGTTTGAGAGGCTCAAAACTTTGTGAAAAAGAAGTAGGTTTACCAATTATCTTATGGAGAGTTTGTGACACTTACTCACTTTCCATACATGGTAGAGAGAGTTTTATTTAGGGGGATAACTTTATGAATGATCCTTAAGACTCCAGGTATACCCAAATTACCTAGAAGAAGCTCGAGAGGTATTAACTTTTGTTAAGATATAATCATACATAATGCATGGGGGAAATATTTATTAGGGAAATTTGATGGGGTATATGTATTCAATATTCATGGAATTAAGTATCCAATCTAGGGCTTGTACTTTATGAACCATCGTTAAGATGATAGGCCACATCAAACCCTCCAAAACCCTCATTGAGAACTCGATGGAAAAGAAACTAATCTTAATGGATATAATGTACCTAAAACACATTAATAAAATAAATATGACACATATAGATCCTATGTGACCCTTGTGGATTAGGAATAGTGGCACATGTGGAGAAAAATATATAGGGAAAAGGTTTGTAATGTCTAATTTTGGGATTATTTTCATGATTCCTAAGTATGTTTGAGATCCTAAGTGATTTGGAAGACCTCTTGGTCCTCTATAGAGATGTAATGGTTTCCAATAAATAATCATTAAATCCCTATAATGGCACAAGCAATCCTAATGATCAAACTTGAAGTCAAGTGCATAGGTAACCTTCATTTTCATTGAGAAGAGAATGTTGTAGGTCTATTCACATGGTGAAAATTCTCTCTAAGGTAGAAGAATTTCTATATAAAATTCTCAAATTCATTATCAAGCTCAACATACACTTTAAAATGTTTAAGTCTTAGGTCTCTTGCTCACTAAGGTGACAAATACATTGTATTGGTCATAAATAACATGAAGGGTGGCAACTAGGTGAGTAATGGCCATGTTCAAGGACATAAACATGTAACTACCTTCCCAAAATAGGTGAATATCTATTAATACATATCAGGGAGTAGTGGACCAATTTTAAAGAGCACATTACCTTCATGGAATTAACTATGACCAAAAATAGATGACCCACAACACTTATACACCCAAAATACTCATTAATGACCTCAATTATGCTAAGATCATACATGGGATAAGGGGTGTGGGCTATAATCTACCCCTCATTCATGTTTATAACTATTTTTGGATGGGTGATGGTCATTATGTCCCCTACAATCCATCTTTATGCCATATCTTACCTCTCTCTCTCTCTCTCATTTTCTATAAGTTGGGCTTGAAAAGCCATTGTACACATCCCTCTACTAGGTATGAAATAACTCTAACCATTTGTATCTTGAAGTCTTTAAGATAATACAAGGATTGAAATAACCTTCTCCATACTGGTTTCTAGTGTGTTTAATACTTGCTTGATTTGCATTAATTGTTGAATTCCTTCTCCCTTTGTAGGTCCTTGTCTCTCACTTAGATGTTTGTGGATCGGTCTTATGTAGCTCACATGGTGTGTGAAGGTGCTCATGTTTTTTTCTTGTAGTGGAAATTGATTGATAATGTCTTCTATTAGAGATTTCATTCATCACCCTTAGGTTATAGGCATTTGGCATGACCTCCATGTGAAATACTGATGTGTAGGAGTCCTTTTTGGGGAGAGTATGTTAGTGATTATCCCTTGTTTTATCCATAAGTTTTTTTAAATATCAATTAAAGGATACCTAATACATTTATGCATCACCTCCTATATTTTAAAATTTGTTTTCAAGTATTTTTCTATCCATTTTCCTTAGCAAGTTAAGTAGGCTTAGTGATTTGAGCATAGATGATGCATTATGGGATCTAGCCCCAAATCCATAGACTCACCTCATTCATTAGGATACCCACACCTAGAGGTTAATTAATTGTATCAGCTCGATGAGGTAGGTTTGAAACCCCTACCTCAAGGGTGCAATCTAGACTAATAATAGTTTTTGGCATGCCTAGTAGGACCGAAATTCAAGGAGGTTGGAGTAATTACTCTCAACATCTAGCAACCTCAATGATTTTTAGACATTCTGGTAGAAAATTATCACTCAATTTTCATGCCAAAGGTCATCACAAAGTCTTCATCCAAGGGTAATGAAGCTAAATTTGTTGAATTGTCTTTGGATTTTGCTAGAAAGAAGAGGTACCCCAAGTTTAATCCCTATCCCATAACCCCTACTCCTCCTAGTCATATTATATCCCAAATTTTCACCTTATAGAAGTCAATTAGACCTTCTCAAATTTTGGATAACATGGAACTATCTCTTTCTATAGACAAGCTACTACAAGAGATAAATCTCTAGATTTGAAAGGGCTAGCTCCCTTGATCTATCTTTTAGGCTCACACTACACTAGGATAATCACTATTAGGGGTGAAAATGGAATAATTAAATATAAAGAAACCTAAAAGAATGAAGTTGATACACCAAATATAAGTCCACAAAACACACTTATATCTACACTAAGAAAGAAGACTACTAAAACTAACCTCAACTCAATGTTATTCTAGCATAAGTGTTTCTCATAGAGATAGATTGCTATGCATATCCAAGGTGGGTGAAAAGGAGGTATGATAATAAACACTACTAATCCCTCTCATGATTCAAAACATACTTAGCAAACATATACACTTCATGAGATCTGCTATAAAAGATATCATTCACACAAAACATGCAAGAGCATAATGGAATCAAGGAAAAGAGATCCATAACTTGTCAACCACATAAACCACTTGCCACACTTAGGAAAGAGATTATAGAGATAAAATCAACTTCAGAACTTTATTCCAAGGCAAATAAATATTTCAAACTAGAAGGGCTTCACCATACCAATTATGGATCCATTACAAATCCAAAATGACTTCCATATATAGAGCATATGAGAGGAGAGAGAAGAAAAGTAGTGGAAGGGTCACAAGGCCAAGTGTCAAGACTTGTAAACTAGTTAAAATTAAATATAATGAGTTTTAAAATATGTTAGGATGTTTTCATGAGCATGTTTCTCTAAAACATAACACCTTCCTTGAGTTGGCGTAGAGCTCTTCATTATCTTACTTGAAACTGGCTTGATGATGAAGAGTCACTTGATTTCTTAAAATTGAATTATAATTCCTTCGAACATATGTCCTAACATGGGAAGTTTTAAATAAGATAATGACAATAATCTATGCCCCTCCATTGATGAAATCCCCTTTAGACATTTGTTGCTCACTATTTGTAGTCATTTGACGGTGACTTGAATTTTCTCATGGAGGTTCATTGAAGAGGTATTAGGCCACTCACTTAGACCTTATTTTTTCTATGGTATATCATATAGACCTCAATTAAACTCAAATAACACTTATCACTATCACACTTAGGTAGTCACTTTGCCTTCTCACTATTCTATTCAAATTGCCTACAATGAGTAGTTTATAAGAGAGGTTTTCATGATTATAGAAGGTGAGATATGAGTATGGGGAGTTAAAATAAGTCACCATATGCCTTCCACAATGGCCTTCATCCATTACTTTCCTTCTTTATGAATTAAAAAAAATCAAATATTGTAAGAAACATAATATTATACATGTCCATATAGGTAATAATATAAAATAACTAAATGGTGAGGAGCCTGAGAGAGTCCCAAATGGATCCAAAACACTCTCATGAATATTTGAACCCTATTGGATGCATAATTAGTCATATCTTCTCCATCAGGTTCACATAAGGGCTTTAGGAGGGTTTTAAGTCACCTAGCTTCTCAACAATGATTCATAAAATATTTATGTTTAACCTTAAAAAATTACACTTTAAATAAGTTAAGGACCCCCGTCAAATATCCATATATGTTTTAGGCACCATGCACACCATTTTTATATATATGAGCAATTGAAATTGGATCTTGAGATCCTACACCACATTCTAGATAGGTCTGAGAGAGAATTAGGCCAAAATGACCACCCCTATGTTGTTCCCTACAAACCAATGATTATTACCAGTCCTCCACTCTCCTTTTAAAGTATTCAAGTTACTTTGAGAGATCTCATGATCATATGAATGGAGTTTGGAAGCCTGAGGGTTTAGGCCTAGTTTTCAAGACTATATATTTGGGTGTATGACCACATATGAATGTTTCAAATGGTTTTACATGTTTATCAACATTAATTTAAATCTAATTAAACTTTTTATATCATCTAATGGTCACTCAAGTCTCTCTAATTTGTCATTTCACTTTCATGCATTAGGTCCATAAATTACTTATTTATGAAGTGTCCTTTGTCTGAGATAAAATAGAGGGTACTTCCCCTATTCATTTGATCCAAATGATATTGTGGATAGATTTATTAGGTCATGAGGACATTATATGTCAAGTTTCAAGGTTTTATCATATCTCTAGACCCCATAAACCTTCAAATTCCTCAAGACTAGATTTAAGGTATGTTGATTGTGATAAACCATAGATGATTGAGTTTGAGGTTTAAAGACCTAGTTTCCTCTACCTTTTATCTATTTAATCTACCCATTAAAGTCACATGGAAGTGATATCATAACTCTGAGGATTTATTCAACATGGTTATCCTCTCTGTACCTCTGCCTACCAACTGAGCTTGCATCCTTTCTTAGGAGAGGCTAGTCTGAGTACTCATTTTAAACTATAGGTGCTTGTTTGGGAAAACGTTTAAAATTTCCTATAGATGGTGATATGTTTGAACACTATACTCACACCCTTATTTATCTTCAATTAATTAGGTCATCTCAAACCTTATGAGCATCTATTCCTATATACTATGCTTCTCATCTCTCACTAGTAATGCATTATGTGCCACTATAATTTATAGGTTTATTTTATACTAAAAGGCACTGTGTTTACTTAGTGTTTCCATTCAAGACTTGTTTGAGTTGAAAACCACTCAACTATCATTCTCTCTTGATAAAAAAGCCACCTTATTATGTCAAGACATTATCTCTAGGCTTGGGCTACAAGAGAGAAACTATTAAGATTGTCTAGACCTCAAGACACTTCACCATAGGATGACATTTTATGAGGCAGAATCCTCTTTCAGAGAGATTAAGGTAAACTCTCCCATTAAGAAAATTTTCTCAACTTTGACCTATAAGTGGTGAATTGACTATAGGATCAATACTATGAACCTTAAATGACTTTATAAATCCATTCAAGTCTTGAAACTATACACAACTTATCTCCTAGGTTTTGAATAGCCTTGCAATTGTTTGCACAAACCTATAGGTGATTATGCATAGTAGGAATTTGATTGGTATTCACTTAGTGTCTTATAAATCCATCTCAATCAACTTTCAGGTCCTTTAATGAAAAATATGGATAATCCATTCTCTAAGGGAGGTGAAAACACCATGTTAGCCTTGACCCTACGCCACTTATATAGATATGAACTCTGAAACTATGGAAACCATGTTTTACAAACCATTAAGTGTTCACTTATAGATCAATGAGATGGTCCTATTTATATCCTCATATTCACACATGAAAAATAGTTGAGACCAACATGAAAAGAAATGGCATACTCTTTCAACCTTCATACATCACTTGGAAGCATTAGATCAATGCAATAGGTAAGAAAACTAAGGTGTTAGGGATGTGCAGGAAGTTTAAAGGCATACGAAATATTAAAAACTATTCATAGAGTACAAACCACCAAACTATAAACTATGTCCATAAAATGAAAGGCCATAAAGTTTACTAACTTCCCCCAAATGCATTTGTTCCAACATTCCTCCTATTTGTACTAAAGGAAAATTGTTGACCTCTTATTGACCTACCCAAGAGAGTGATGAGAGAGAGATCAATTTTTTCCACTTTTGAACTTGTCAAATCCACCTGATCCTTGAAAATACTTGTGGTGATCTAAAGAGACCCCATAAATTCTTACATATGCCATATGAGTTGTCCTTATCTGTATAACTACCTAAAACTACCTATTTTATAATTGATATTCTTAAATCTATGTTAAACCTATATTTTTAAGTTTCCTAACTTCCATATAACATATACCTAACATGTGGTATGTTATATTTCATCTTGAAAACCTTTTTCATTTGATATAAAATTGTATAATTCATTTTTATGATCAAAAGGTGACCAAAAAGACATTAGAAGAACTTGAAAAATGTGAGAATGTTATAACATGTTGTGTGACCTTCAAAATGTACTAGACCTCTCTTAGGAGCATGTTGACCATGTTCAAACCTATAAGACCTCATGAAAATTTTTAATATGCAAGGGGGTTGACCAAATTTGAAGCAAGGGTAAAATTAGTGAGCAAGTCCTATTCAACATAGCCATACTACATCCCCTACATCTCCAATGGCTAGACCTAGAAACTAGGAATTTGTACCCTTAAATGGTGACAACCCTCTAAAACTAAACTAGTTTAATGAGATCCTTATTTCTTCCCTCAATAGCTTCTCATACTTCAAAGGAAATAAATCTACCACAACTCTTAAACACATTAGAGACATTACAAACCTTTATTCTGTGCAGAATGTGACTCAAGAGAATGTAGCAATGAGGCTGCTAGTTACCCACTTGAAAGTAAAATAAATTTAGTGGTATATAGGAATATGACATACCTCCATAAATACTTGTGATGAGTTTAGGGAGAACCTATCTAAGAACTTTGAGGATACACGTGATCACTTACCCCTAATAGATGAATTAACCACAATCAAGATGGCCCCTCAAGAGTTTATGGTGGAATTTAATTATAGGTTTCATAACATATGGGAAAGGATCCAATAGTAGTTAAATCCACCCTAAATTATGCCTTCTTATACTATTTAAGATCCATCAATTCTGAGGTGGTAGTAATGATTTAGTCAATGGGTAGAACACATTTCCTGATGCCTATGAAGTGGTAATAAGGGTAGAAAAATGTTTTACTAAAGTATTCAATCTTATACCAAGGCCTCTTACTCTATTATTTATGGATATGTAACCTCATGTGTCTACCATTGCCTCCATACCGACACCAATCAACAATGAGTAGGTAGATACTAGTCAGGGAGATAGATTAGTCAATCTTGTAGGGTTGATTAAATCACAAAACAACAAGATAGTGGCCTTGGAGTGGTAAAAACTTACACCCCATAGACCTTATCAAGATCATAACCAAGATCTTTATCATGATCCCTATCAACCTTACCATCTCAATAGACCTCCATACCAAACTAATCCTCAAGGGAAAGAGTAGATCACTCATGTAAGGCCACACAATAATTTTAACCCTAATTGTAATAACACTTCTAGACCATTATTTCCCATCCAAAATAACTATGTTCAAGAAGGTTAATGGTTTGCACTTGGTGACAAACTCATGAATAAAGTGTCAACTCAATTGAAGGTGCCAAAAATCTCCTCCTACATAACATAAATAAGTTCCTCTTGTGTAACATGAAGAAGTCCCTCTTATGACTCAATCTAAATTTCCAAATCAATAAAGAGTGGGTGGGGAGCAGACTCAATCAAAGGCTAAATTTGTCAACTTTCAAGAAGGAGAAAATCATTTAGGATATTGTGTAGTCAGTCAATCAGTTTGGAGGTGCAACTAAAGTGGATATCCCTATTTTAGCCAATACAAGGGTTAAAAGGAGGGTAGTGAGTGGTGACTCAGAGGTAGGGAGAACATCTCCTTCACATTATCAACCACTTTAGAAGATTAATGATCAAAATGTAGTCCCTAAAGGTTAACCACTCTAAAAGGGTCAAAATGAAAAGCATCGCTTTATACCTCATTTTTCACAAGATCCATGCTGGTCCTAAATTGCAATCAAATATTGGTGGCCCTCATATCAACATTATAGAATAGATGAAGAAGGATCATGTCACCATACTAATGTGGTACACATTACTTATTCTAGGTTATAAAGACCTTGTTCAAGAAGAGTTATCAAATCTCAACATCTTGGACAAGTAAGGAGATAAGGAAGGTATAATTCTAACCAATAATAGTCAACCTAATGAACCCCTAACTAACTAAGGTAGACAAATTCCCTCCCTTATATATTTATATCATAATATGGGATTGCCTATTACATAATTATATGATAGATAGTATGGAAAACACATATGCTATGCCAAATTCAATAGTAGACAAGTTAGGTTTAAAATATGAGCCTAATTCTAAGGGATTCTTGCAACTAGATGGGTCTCCTAATAACACAGTTGGTGTACCTAAGGACCTAAAGCTTACTGTAGCTTTTTTCCCCAATTGCACTATCTCCCAAAATGTTGTGATTTATATACCCCCTTATTTTTCCTTATGTCTATTTAGGGACTTCAATGCCAAGATAGGAGGCTAACTTCATCAAATTGGTATTATATGGTCTTTAGAACTAGGTATGAGACCAAATTTACCATTAGGTTTGAGCTAATCTCTAGGTTCCATTTAGACCCCCACATGCATAACCTATCAAATGTCATCTGCATTATCATTTATGAGGATGAACAACCTAATGATCAAGATCTAATTGTACCACTTGAGGGTATATCAAACCTATTCCTTGATGAGTGGGGGATAGATAACCATGGGTATGATCCTTACCAGAACATTGAGGAAGTAGGCCTAGGGATATATTGTATGCATGAGGAAGAGGCAGTCATACCAACCCTTACCGATCCAAGTCAAGATAATGATGAAGTATGGAAACTATTTTTTATGGATCTAGGGGAAAGAATAGAAGTGGAGCAGGTATTATTCTTATTTCTCCATATAAGCAAAGACACTTTTCAACCATAAGGTTTTAGTTTAACTACACATGTAATACAATAGAGTATGAGGTCCTCATTCATGGGATGCAATGGGAAAGGAGAAGAGGTGTGGAGCTACTACATGTTATTGGATATAGTGAACTAGTAGTCCACCAAGTGAGAGGGAAAAATATAGTCAAAAATCCATTATTAAAGGCATATAAGCACATGTTTTGGGACCTCCTAGAGGACTTTGAGGCCTTTGACATCCGTTTGATCCCAAGAGAAGAGAACCAACATGTAGGTAGGATGACAACTATATGGGAATAATATGACATCCAAAGTGAAGTCAAGAACCCAAGGAATCAATCACAAAGCAAGGTGGTATGAAAGCCATCAATACCTGATAATGAGATCATTTGATAGGTCTTTGATAGTGATAGGAAGATAACATACTTCTTACAAGAAGAGGCAAAATTATCCTCAAGAAATCAAGGAATATTTAAACAACAATATGGTGACTAGATTATTTAGTTGAGGACAAACAAACTTCCTAAGGTATTAGTAAAACTTGAGAGTATTTTCAATAAAGATGATCAATTGAGAAGAGATAATATCAGTATGTCAACCAAGGAGGAATATTATGAGAAGGTTACCATTTTTAAGGATATGATGCTTAAAATAGGCAAGGTGAATACTAAAGAGGAGATAATTTCTTTCATAAGCTATGTAAGGAGTTTACAGACATCTTTACTTGGGAATATAGTGACCTAATAGGGCTTGATCCTAGTTTAGCACAATATACCATAGAGTTAGAGACAAGTACCAAACCTATGAGGTGGAAGTAAAGACCTATCAACCCTAAGAATGAACTCATCATGAAGAAAGAGTTGACTGAACTGATTGGATCCATCATTATATTCCCCATCAAACACTCTTCAAGGGTGGCCAACCTTGTGCCTAGAAGGAAAAAGAATGGAGATATAAGGTTATGTGTGGAATTTAGGGACCCTAATAGGGTGCCATTGAGAGACCACTACCCCTTGCCATCTATGGATCAGATCCTTTAAAATGTTTAGATTCACAATGTTTCTCTTAGATGGATGGGTACTCAAGATATAACCAAGTGTTGGTGAAGGAAGATGACCAACACAAGACTACCTTCATAAATAAGTGAGGCACCTATGACTACAAAAATATGCCCTTTGGGATATCCAATGTAGGATACACCTTCTAAATGGAAATGGATGTAGCTTTTTAGGGACTAATTAATGATATGGTACTCATATACCTTGATGACATTATAGTCTTTTCAAAAGATGTTAAGGACCCCTTGACACACCTAAGGATGATAGTTTAAGGGTGCAAGAAGTATGGGTTCTCTTTAAACCCTAAGAAGTGAATTTTTTTAGTCCATGAGGGTAGAATTTTGATCCACATTATGTTTAAGGAAGGCCTCTCCATAGATATTAAGAGGTTAAGTGTAATTTTAGCCCTATAATTTCCCAAGCATAAGAAAGGACTATATAGTTTTCTATTTAAGATTAATTTCATTAGAAGGTTTATTTCAAGATTTGATGATTTGGTTAGACCCTTGACCTCTATTCTTAAGAAACATTAGAGATTCATTTGGACTAGGGAAGGAAAGAGGAGTTTTGAAGAAATCAAATAGGTTATTGATTAAGCACCCACTCTTTTTAACCTTGATTTTTCATAAGACTTTTTCTTATATGACTTCTTAACTAATGACACCATGTCTGCCATGTTGATACAACAAAATATTGAAGGCCTTAAGTATCCCACATCATTTTTTATTAGGATTGGAGGGCTATGATGAGAGTTAAACTTATGTATAAAATCATGTGTTTATAGTCATAAAGAGCCTTAAGAAATTCAAGCACATGGTGTCTAACAACAAGATCTATGTCATGGTGGCACACCCTAGCATCAAAGACTTCCTTATTAACTAGGATTTGAGTAAGAAATGAGTAAGTTGGGTGACTATATGTATAAATTATGACATAGAGGTGAATTTTACTAAGATAGTGAGGTGTAGAGAATTATGTGAGCAATTGGCAACATATGTTAATGAGAACAAAGAGGTAGTTTTATCAATGCATAGTAATCCCCAAGTAGTCACACCTACACCTTCTTCTATCTAGACTCAAAATATGGTAAGGTTAATTCAAACAAGATACTGCCCTATAGGTTTATATAGGACAAAAAGAACATATTATATATTTCAATCAATACCCTGTGTCTTGGTAAATGGGGTCCTCTTTAAGAAGGATCTTGATGAAATGATTTTTAGATGTGTGGAGACTAACCAAATTGACAAGCTATTGGATTAGTTTCATGATGGGCCCATAGGAGGCCACTTTGTAGTTAGGACTATCATGGCAAGGATAATGAGAGCAGGAAAATTTTGGCCAAGAATATTCAAAGACTCCTATGCTTGGGTTAGGAGATGTCAGAAGTGTGTCATGTTTACTAGAAAATAGAAGCTAGCTATCTTAACCCTCAAGCCTATATAAATAGAATAATTATTGATGTAATGGGGCCTAGATTTTATAGGCATGATATATCCTCCATCCAGTGAAAGCCACAAATGGGTCTTGACTTATACTACTTCACCAAGTGGGTAGAAGTAGTGGAACTTAAGGAGGCTAATGAAAACTTGATCTTGGAGTTTGATGAGATCTTAGTGACTAGGTTTGGGGTTCCCTCAACAATCATATTATATAATGCACTAGCTTTCAGTGGTGCAAAGATAAGTGAATGGGCTCTAATTTATGGAATCTACCTTAGTACTTACTCAAACTACTATCCTCAAGGTAATGAACATGTAGATTCCACTAATATGAACTTAATTAGGATCATAAATTAGAATATGGAAGATAATTAGAGGGTGTGACATAACAAACTTATGACAACCTTTTGGGTAGATAAGATCACCCCTAAGAGATATACTAGTCATTCTCCTTATCTTCTTGTCTATGGGAAGGAGGTAAGGTTATGCATATCACTTGCATTTACAACATTAGAACTCATACATTAAATTGAGATAATGGAGAGTGTTTCCATGGAAGTAAATATGAATGAGTTGAGAGAGTTTAAAGAGATAAGAGATGATGCTATGCATGCCATATGCTCTCATCAAGATCAAGTTAAGAGGTCATTTGATAAGAGGGATGCCTTAAGGACTTTCCAAGAAGTTGATATTGTGATTAAGTGGGATGAGGACCAAGATAAATTAGGTAAGCACACAAAATTTGATAGCATATAGAGTGGACATTATATTATCATCAATTTCAAGGAGCATAATGCATTACAACTATAAAAATTGAATGGTGAGAAAACCCCTATCTAAGTCAATGGGGTATTCCTTAAGTATTATTATTGAAGATCATCTATTTTCCTTGTATATAGTAGTTTAGGTATTTATTTTACTCCAAGTATTTTAGCATAACTAATTTATTAGTTATAATTATTGTCTTGGTACTTTCCTAGGTGTTTAGGTGTTTGTGTTGTTTTTTATGTCCTTGTTGTATGAGTGGTGAGGTTATTTATAGTCCTTGAAGGCTTGTATGGTTTTAAGTCTGATTATCATCTCAAGAAGAGTGGTTGTCTCAATTAAGTCATGATTTTCATGTGTGGGTCCTTTTCCCAAAGGATGAGATAACTAGTTCTCTTGACCAACAGGCAGGTCAACCCCTAGGAGTCACTAGTGATGTTAATGTCCTTCTACCCTTGGACTTGAAAGAATCAAATTATACTTGTATGCACTTAAACAGAATCCTTATCACCTTCATGAGTCCTTGAGATGTCATGGTAGTATAAGAGAGGGTTAGTTATCATTAGGTTCATAGGAAACATGTTCAATGGTTTGATAATGTCAAAGAGTGTTGTGGTAGTCACCATCTCATCTTATTTGGACTTGTGTTAAGGTTCCATCTTATGTTGACTATCTACAAAAGTCAACAAAAAGTCTTAGTGTGACCTTCATTTTATAAAATCACACATAATGGGGTGACCTATGATTTTTTAGTCCATAATGAACCATGTGTTCATAAAAACATGCCAAGGACCTACAAAATGTGGAAAAATCAAGGGGATTGGAGCTAATGTGCGGGAAGAATGGTAACCTTGTTTGGAACCTTTAACATATTTTAAGGTTTTTTAGGAAATATTAAGGCAAATAATTCAATTTTCATTTCATTTTATATCATGTGTGTGTTGCCTTGGAGGGATGTTCAAACCATGTGAATAGTGCTAATAGGCCCATAAGACATCATTCAGCCATCAAAGTCACCACCAAGGGTAAAATGTCCCCAAAAAGTATCATAGCCATTGTAAAGTCATTAGAGGTTGGTCTTATATGTAAAAAATGTATTTTTAATGATCAAACATCTTTTATTTATCATAAAAGGTCCCCACATTATTGAAAAGTGAATTTTTAGCTTCCCTCCATCTGTACCCTTTGGTTTAAAAGTGTATTTGACCTATCATTTCCTTCATTTTGGTCTCCAATAGATTATCAAGATCTCAAATGTGAAAAAATACAAAAAAAAAATGTTTTTAAAATTATCTCAAGACATGTATGGATGGGTATGGTAAGACCAAGGTCAAAAAAGGTCAAATATCTCATAGGGGATTCCTTACAGGCATCACAAAGGAGAATCCATGTTCACAAAGCCAAAAGAAAGGTAAAGAACAAAATTAAAACTCCATAAAGCTCTTGGAAATATCACAAGATCCATTTTTAGGTGAATGGCATGGTCTGTATAGGCTGAGTCAAAACCCAAGCTCTTAGTTAGAGGTAGAGTCCTTAGTGGGCTTGAAATTAGTGGCATTAGTTTGTTGATCAAAACTCTAGGCTTTATGAATAATCATTAATACCCCCAAGTGGTCTTAAACCCTTATTAAACCTTAACAATGACTTGAAGGGAGTAAATGTGAAGGAAATGGATCCAAAAATATCAGTTTTCCATGGAAACACTTGGGTCATGATCCACACTCCGTGAAGGGTCTATACACACAATTTGAAGGTATGGTCACCTATACATATATGAGAAATATTGGTTTTTATAGAGGTTTCAATAAAAAAATTAGGGTTTTAAGTATGTGAACGGTTCAAGATCATGGAGGAAGGTGTTGTGAATTGCTTCACAACCCATTAGTTTCAAAAATCCACTCATCTTCCCCTGAAGGTGCTTCCATAGATTTGGAATGTAAGACAATCATAAGTTGTTATGAAAGGGAAGTATGATCATTAAATAAGGGTGGAAACATGATATTTTATCTAAATAGTATCATAACATGTATTGGAAACCATAAAACATGCTCATCAACCTAGTTGCAAAGTTTTAAGAAATTATCATGGCCATTCTAATAGATAGTAGCAAGTAGAATGAGCTTAATTACCCTACAGGCCTAGTTGGACAATGTGAGAAGATCATAAGGAGTATTGAGATCTACAAGGTGTATCAATAAGTATTGTTTGAGATAAATGAATACATCTATGTCATATGAGATTCACAAAGGTTTGTGTGACTATGCCATAACTACTAAAAAGTATACACGCCTAGACCCTCATAGGATAAGAGGAAAAGTTTATATATGCTATGAAAGGATAGAAAGAAAGATATTTCAATGAATATACAATACTCTCAGTGTCAATGACTTAGTTGAGAAAGACAAATTTTCAAAACCTAACACTCAAAAGGCTATTAGCCATCACCTACAACCAAACTTTGAGAGTATATAATACATGTATGTTGTAAGAATATGAGGCCTTGAAAGTTACATAGGGTAAAAGAGGAGTAATAAACTCTAAATTTTTTTTAAAAAGTATTTATTTTTCTCATTAAATAGTAGAAGAACCCTAAATCTCTAAAATTATATACAAGACACCAGGTAACCACCTATAGGTTGGTCTAGATAGCTAATGTTGGTCTACAAATTTGGGAAGTAGATGCAATGTATAATATTAGATTTGAAGTGTAGATGGATAATCAAGTGTCAAATCCATTTAATATAAAAATTGAGTATAAAAAAATAATCAAAGAGACTGGTTAAGATAGACCTACTTGACCCTTCATATATATAGCCCTACAGACCCGTTTGCCTACATGAGAAGTGCTTATGTAATTTAAAGAAACTAATTCATCAAGAGGAAGCGAATCATATTTTAATGATTTTATAATGTTATTAAAATATATATTAAGTTCCCACAGTCCATGAGAAAGGGTAACAATGTTGATAGGGACTATTTAGGCATGTAGACCTCAAAACCAAGAACACCGGCCTATACACATAGTCATGTGAAAAAGTGGTCTGATGAAATAAAAATGAATATATAAAGGAATTTTAAAGTGTGAAACATTATAATATATAATAAAATATCATCCATATTCTAGGGAAGGCAATGAAAGTGCCTTTTTGGCCTAATAGACATCATCAAGCTCTCCCATCACAAACCTCCCACCTGAGAGGTAGTTTGAGAGGCTCAAAACTTTATGAACAAGATGCATGGGCCCCATTTATCTTAGGTAAAGTTGAGTAAATTTATTCACTTTCCATCCATGGTAGAGAGATTTATATTTAGGGGGTTATCTTTATGAATGATCCTTAAGATTGTAGGTATACCTAAATTGCCTAGAAGAAACTTGAGAGGTATCAACTTTTTATTAGATCTCATCAGGCATAATGCATGGGGGAAAGAGTTATTAGGTAAATTTAATGGGGTATATGAACTTAACATTCATGGAATTAAGTATTCAATTCAAGGCCTATGCTTTATGAACCATCATTAAGATGGTAGGCCACTCCAAACCCTCCAAAACCCTCATTGAGACATCGATGGCTAATAAACTACTCTTTATGGCTCCAATGGCCATAAAACACCTTGATAACATCAAGAGGATACCTATAGGTCTTATTTTCCTCTTGTGGACCAAGAATAGTAGCACATGTAGGTAAAAATATATAGAGAAAATGATTGTAATGTCTTATTTTGGGATTATTTTCATGATTCCTAGGCATGTTTGAGCTATTGAGTGAGTTAGAAGGCTTCTTGGGCCTATGAAAATATGTAATTCTCTATAATAAATCATCCTTAAATCCCCAAAATGTCACAAGCAAGCATAATGAGAAAAATTAAAGTCAAGTGGAGAGGTAACCATCATTTTCATTGAGAAGAGAATGTTGTAAGTCTACTCACATGGTAAAAAGTCTATTTAAGGTAGAAGAATACCTGTATTAACCTATCTAAGTCATTATAAATCTCAACATGCACTTGAAAATGTCTAAGTCTTAGGTCTCTTACTCACTAAGGTGATAAATGCATTGTATGGGCTATAAATGACATGAAGGGTGGCATATAGGTGAGTAATGACCATGTTCAAGGAACTAAACATCTAAATAACTTCCTAAAATATGTGCATGATATATTAATTCATATTAAGGAGTAGTGAACCAATTTTTAAGGAGTATGGTTCCTTCATGGAGTCAACTATAACCATAAATAAATCACCCATAACACTTCTACACCCAAAAGGTTCATTAAAGACCTTGATTATGATAAGATCATGCATGAGATAAGAGGTGTGGGCTATTATATTCCCCTCATTCATGTTTGTAGCATATATATGCAATATTCTCTCCCTCTCTCTCTTATTTTATATAAATTGGCTTGGAAAAGACATTGTACACATCCCTCTACTGGGTATAAAATAAATCTATCCATTTTTATCTTAAAGTCTTTAAGATAATACAAGGATTGATTTATCCTTCTCCATACTATTTTCTAGTGTATTCAATACTTTCTTGATTTTAATTAGTGGTTGAATTCCTCCTCACTTTGTAGGTCCTTGTTTCTCACCTAGATGCTAGTGGATTAGTTGTATGTAGCTCACATGGTGTGTGAAGGTGTTCATATTTAATAATTATAGTAGAAACTAATTGATAGTGTCTTCTATTAGACCTTTCATCCATCACCCTTAGGTTATAAGAATTTGGCATGGCCTCCATGTTAAATACTATTATGTAGGATTATTTTTTTGAGATAGTGAATTAGTGATTAGCCCTTATTTTATCCATAAGTGTTGTTAAAATATCAAGTAGAGGAGACCTAATACATTGGTGCATCACCTCCTATAAATTAAAGTTTGTTTTCAAGTCTTTTTATATCCGTTTTTATTATCAATGCAAGTAGACTTAGTGATTTGAGCATAGATGATGCATCAGGGGAGCTAGCCCCAAATCTAGAGACACATCATTTATTAGGATACCCACGCCTAGAGGAGATTTAATTATATTAACTGTACGAGGTAAGCTTGAAACCCCTACCTAAAGGGTGAAATCCAAACTAATACCACCTACAAAAAACACTAATAAAATTAGAATCCATTGATTCAACATTAACCAAGTAAATTTATAAAATCACTACTCTAACCAAGGCTATCACAAGCACTTCAAAAGAAAAGAGTGGGGATATTATGAATATCTAAATAATTAGAAGGTAATCTAGATATTATAAACCTATTGAGGATAATATCAACCTTGGATACACTAATATCCAACCCTAATGGGTCAAAAATTAAATATTAGATCAAAGGAAGTTTGAATTTTAAAAATATATGTTAAGTTTTTTCTTCAGAAAGGGTGGTTTTGGCAATCTCCATTGCATGCTTTCTATCCTGGATGGCAATAGATAAAATATATAAATTATACCAAAATCATCTTTATTAGGAATATAGATGCGTAGTTGGTAGTAGAGCAATGCTCAAAACCTCCCCCCTTAGTTAAAATTTTGTATTGCATACACCCTTAGAAATATTTCAATATCCTAGATGTACCTGAGCTCGCTAAAGTAATCCATTGAATAAAAGAGATCCCTTGTTAATGTAAAAAATGAACTTGAAAGGATTTTTGGCACAATATTTTACTTGTTAAAATAGACTTGAGCACTTTTTCATACTCAAGATGTATTAAGCAAAGTTCAGCTTGCTTATCTCTATGTTTAATATTGGATGATCACAGTCTAGGTTCTAAACGCTATAGAAATGTTTCCCCATAAAGTCAAAATTTGTTATGGCCAACATACCCCCTTATTTTAAAAGTGAGGTACCCCTCAAAAAATTCTTAAGGCTTACTAGAGTTTCAATCCCTTCTATGTTAGCATCAGACCATGTTATATGACATCAACCATTCTTAAATTTATATTACTGCATTGTCCGTGTTATATAGTATTGACATACTTATTGATACACTAAATATTCCTACCTATATAACATTGACAAAGTAAAATAATTTTTACTTTAAAACTACAACTAATACAATTTAGTTTAAACAACAATTTTCACCTTGGCCATAGTAAATTCCCTCGACATAAGTTTTTACTTTTTAATAGAAACCTATTTTTATTCCTATTTTTATATGCTTATTAGGGAAAATTTTATTACATGGATTTTCCCTGGCACCTATATTTCTTGTGCCAGTTCATTTTATTTAAAAACAATCAAATTGGATAATTAAATCACTACACACGTGTATAGCTCCAGCCACAATACTAATGCATCCACCAACATGTTTGCTTCCTCATCTAATATCTATAATATCTTGTAATGTTAGACTTTAATGCCCAAATCTCTAGTTTATTAAAAAAAAAGCAAATGTACAAATGAACATTTTTATTCTTTTATAGTAAAATTTAAAATTTTCACCCTTCAATTTTTTATCGATAGATTCTATTTTCACCCATTTATTTGTTTCCATAGGTCATTTTCATGAATCAAAAAAATACTTAGATCCTAACAAGATAGATAATATTTAGGTGATAACAACACATTTTTTTTTAAATTGTGAGTTTTATCTTATTTTGTAATTTTGCCTCATGTTGTGCACATCTAGAGAATTTAATTATCTACTACACATAATGTTTTATATAAGGTAAGAGAAGGTACATATTTAATTTTATTTACTTTTTGTTATTTTTATATTTTAGTTAGCCCAGTTGATGTGTTTTTATGTTCTTTATTGAAGCACCATCCCATGTTACACTATTATGACATGTGATGAGTTTTAGACGGGGTATATGTATACGCATAATATGTTTCACTCTATCATTTATTAACACTTTCTCCTACAACAACCTAATGATATTCAATATTAATAAGTGCATGCCTTAAAGGGTAAACTAGTAAAGGTGCAGACAAGTCTTTGAGGTGCTTTTTAAAAAATATTTTATCTATGTCATGATCATATTTTACCTATAACCAGTTCAAATTCCTCATATTTACCTTTATACTTACTTCCTTCCATCCTATCCTAATTAGTTGTGCTAGTTAAGCCATTTAGTACTCATCAACCAAGATGATGTAGTTTATTTCTCCACCCATACCCTTCCATATTGTATAGACCTGGTTGATGTAGTTATGCATTGATATCCTAGTATTTGCATTGCTTCGACATGGTTGACATAATTTAGTGTCAACTGACCCCCTTGAACTACTTCGAGATGGTCAATACCATTGGATAAGACTGAGTTTGAACATTTTATCAGTATATATAGTCATATTTCATTCCTAATCATATACATACATTATTTCACGCTTATCTTATCTTTTTGCACTCACACATCTTTCTTAGTCATATTTGGAGGAGCTTTAGGTAGAAACTTGTCTTGAAAGAAGCTTGTTTATGGAAGTCTTGGAGATTTGGTAGGAGGTAATTAGTTTTCTTAAATCCTATTGATGGTGAAAAAGGTCACATCAATAAATTAACTCTTTTACCTATCATGAAGGTCAAGGTGGAATCAGATAAATTTAATTATGGGGAATATATGGAGCAAATATTGATCTTAATATGTGTCAAGAGGGTTTTTAATAGTCTTAGGAATCATTAGAAAAAAATAAAATTCAATTAAGTGCCACAATATTTTAGAAATCAAATACTATTTTAATGAAAAAAGGAATCAAATTTAATAGATATAATCTAACATATCTAATAGTGTAAAGCCTATGAGAGGCAATTTTTTTAAAGAAGGATCTTTGATCCTTTGATTATAATAAATATATTTATTATTAGTTTCAATGCCACAACAACTTAAAAAACTAAAATAAAAGTAACACAAAAAAACTAAAGATAAATTAAAGAAATGAAAGTGGAAACCAATTAACGAGACAAAAATAAAAAATAACAAGACCAACAACTAAGAAACTAAGAATATAAATATTATTAAAAGCTAGTCTATGAATATAGGATCGATGAAAATTAAGTCTAAGATAATCAAAAAATATATATACTAACAATAATTAAACAAAAAATAATGATATAAAATATAACAACAATAAATGCATCAATAATAAATCTGAAACGAAGACTAACAATAAAAAATATTTAAAATAAAAACAACTTAATAGATTTATTAAGAAAGCAAAAAGAAAAATAAACTAAGTAAATAGTAATTAAATCACAAAATAGGAAAGGCATATGAAGGTAATAAATAATTATTATAATAAATTAACTAAAAAAGAAAATGAATCTAACTTCAAAGATTGAACTACAACTAAGTAACAACATAAATTACTCTAATCTAAGAACATAAAGAAATATAAACTAAGAACTAAGAAAGAAGCATGAGACTTTGAAAAAGAATTGTCTTATAGATGTGAAAAGTAAACTTTATTGAGAAAAAAATGGAATAAATCTAATTACAAATAAACTTTTCAAATGAAAATAAATATACAATTGAGAGATTAATGATTTATCACAAAATGTGAGGTATTCATCATTATTATAGTAAATACACAAGGTTTTATACATATGATTGCATATGTGCAATCATAAATGACATCAATATTTGATAATATTCATATATTTAGTTATAAGTAAATCAAAAAACCTGAATATAAGTATGTTATTAAATCATATTACTTCATTATTAGAGAAACAATGTTTGGTCTATCTACAAATGATTATTCAATCTCAGAGATTGCTTGCACAAAAGAAGAAAGAGATGAAAACATTTAAAAATTGAAGAGTTCTTAATACATGTGTGTTTCTCCCTTTGTTATGTGTCTTCAATATCCTTATAAATTAATTCTCCTTTGAGATAGGTATGATTCAATTTAAAACTAACATTATTTAGTTTTAGTTATAAAGTTAATTGAATTTAAAAATTCAATTACATTATAATCAATCACTTTATAAGCTATAAAGTTTATAACTTAACTTCATATCTTAAAATTAAAAAAAAATCATGATATTAAATTAACAATATATAAAAATGTATACCCTTGAACTTGTTTAAACATTATTTAGACAATTATTTAACTATGTATATGATAAATAATCAATAAATGCCAATATATGATGATATATACATATTAACACTTAATCCATAAGTATAATTTATCCAAATATATCAAATAATTAAAGTAAATCATATAAAACCCTGAATAAATATATTAATTTCAATATCTATTGAAAGTGATCAAAGAATCTCAAAATTTTCATGTCATCAAAATCAAAATATTGTCAAAGCTCCATCTGTCTTAAAAGTTCAAAACTGAAAAGTATCTATGAACAAATTAAAAAACATATCTCAACAAATATGGAAAACAAAGTTAAATAAAAACATATCCAACAATAACTTAATTAGAATCATTTCCATAAATGAGATCAATGAGAGGAGATCCTTTATATGTCTAATATTTTGTATACTCCATTTATGCAATAGGTAATTCAACTAAATTTTTACCCCCATAGTTACCATCAACCTCAAGCCTTAATTTCTTAAGTACATGTGTCACCATGGGTTGAATCATAGGGCTACCAACATGTTTTTACTAGAATAAAAGGTTTTGTGAAGTATATGTGAAGTGCATCGAGTAATCATAGTCAAATAGGGATTTGGGTTAACAACATTTCCATTGATTTCAAGAAAGAATCTAGCATGATAAAAAACTAAAGGATCATTAGGTACTAACTCAATAGAAGTATGCATCCATTAAGAGGATTCCTTTGGAGTACTTTATTTGAAAGGATGAGATCTCCAAGTGGATCTCATTTAACCTCTATGAGATACACCACATAAATTAACAGAGGAAGATGGGATGTTATCCAATAAATTATAAATTTTAGGATCATTCACATCAAATTTTATGGACATGGGTTCCTTAGTGAAAAGGCCTGGAGAAATTTTTGGCATCCATATAGCCATGAAAAGGTCTCCCAAGATAAATCCTTCATGAAGGAGTGTCATCTCTTTGATGTGCACTATCTCTCCAAACATTCATTCTTGAATTATGAGAATTTAGGGTGCACCCTAACATTCTAAATTTTAAATAAATTTAAATAAGAATTTAAAATCAAACTTGTGCAATCATAAATGTCTTAAAATAAATAAAAAACTCATTACATTATATTTCCATTAATTTATTCTAATTGAAAAACACTAAATTAGAATAATGCCAAAAATAGATATATTTCCTAATATCAACATATTCAAACAAAACCCTAATTTTCAAAAAAAAACATACTGTCACAAGTCAATTGTCCATACTTGTGTGAAAAATTCAACATAAACCTTAAATAGAGGATTGGGAATTCTAAGGGCAATCTTGGGTTGAATACCAAAGTGGGTCTAAGACAAAGCCACAGGGTTGTGGATAAATGAATTAAGGGTGTAAGTTATATCATGAGTGTAGAGCTAGGCATAAATAGTGAATGAAACACTAATGAAAGTCCCATAGAGATTCAAGATGAGAATATTGAGGAGGTAGTTGTTGGCCTGCACCTTCTTAAAAGTGTAGAAGCCTAGGTTACAATAAATTTGGATGAGAATACCATGGGAAAGCATAAAATAAATGTAAAATTTAACAAGGTGGAGGAGAATATAAAAAACTAGAGGAATATCAAGGAGTTAGAAGAGGAATTGGGATTTAAAAATGCATTTCTTTGGTGGTTCTTGGGGGAGCACACTTCTTTAAAGGATGTGGTGAAATATCTAAGTCTAGATCAAGGAACTAAAGAGGATCAAGATCAAAATGAGATGGGAATTCATATAAGAAGAATCAAAGAAACTATGATTAGTTTGGTGAGAGAAAATGAAACCTTGAAATAAAAGTTAAATATTCTAATTGAGGTAAGCAAAGCGATAATGAGGAATTGAATTTTGAGCTTGAAAAATCTTAGGTTTTTGATTGAGAGGAAGATGGATCAAGAAGTTACCAATTTGATTAATAAAGATAAGGACAAGAAGACTTCAATAGAAGTGAAGAAAGATCCATAAATGTATTTTCAGATGAAAAAAGACCTAAAAAATATGATTTGATGTTGGGAAGAGGCATTTTGTAGCCAAAAATATTAAAACCTATTATTTAGTTTTAGTCTTGTTATCTATTTTCCTATTGTTTTGTTGTTGTACTCTTTTTTTATAGTTATTTTTATGTAGTTTTTTAACTTTTTTTAGAACTGATTATAAATCTATACGTATAAGGTCCTCTTTTATTGATTTTTGTGGAGGGTTGGGTCCTTTCCTTAAAAAGACCCTCTTTACCTTTAATAAAAATAACCTCTTTGAGAGTCTATTATATTTTATTTTTAAATCCAAGTAATAAGATTAAATTTTATGACCGAATGCAAAATTTCAAAAGTAATTTTATGTAGAGAAAGATTTGAACAACATAGGAAGCCCATATGTTTTTAACTCAAAATCACCAATTTGCACCGTGACTTCAAATTCTATGTAAGTATTCACAATATGTTTTTTAAACACTTAAACCAACATTAAAAGGCATGCAACATCTAATACTAGTTTTTTTCAAAAAAAATCTCTTAAAAGAATCTCACAAAACATTTATGTAGAAAATAGATTCTATATTCCATTCACATCTATATCAAATATAACTAGGACACCTGATTGTACCAAAATTAACTTAAACTATATTTCATTATTTCATGTTTTATTGAATAACTAAAAATAACTCTTTTTATATAAAAAAATCATGCAAAATATTGACTAAAATAAAACACCACAAACCTTGAGATTTTATAGACAACCATACAAAAATTGAATGTACCAGAACACCAAAAATAAGCCACTATGAATGTAAATGTTTGAAAACCTTCAATATTATTCCATATCGAGCCATTAAAAACTAATTATTTATGTATCATTATGCTTTGCAAAAAAATCATGCAAGAGAAATGACTAAAAAATATCACAAAACTTTATAATCTTGCCATTTCACACAAACTCAAAGTATCTTAATGCACAAAAACCAAAAAAAAAAATCAACATATAATTTACATGAAACTGTGAAAACCCTTGACCATTATGCCTTATCAACATAGTGAAAATGCTTATTTTTCTCCCATATGTAAAGTTCATGAAATAATATTTTAACAAAGTGAGTTAAAAAAATGTTCATTTTATTACCACTTTATTACCTCATGTAATTTGGTTGCAATCATTTGTGTTAAAAAAATCAAAAAAATTTATCATTATCGATGATACTAAACTAAACACATCTTTCCCAAGTGATTGAAAATGCATGCATATATAGATTTATGTCATACAAGGTCAAAATACAAATTTATCCATGATTCTTTGAAAGAAAACAACTTTAAAACTACATATGATAACCCATATTGAAATCTTAACTCTATGGAACAACTTTGCAAGCCTTAAAGGAAATAATATATATGACTTTATAATCATGTAAGAAATATAAATAACATTGAGATTCAAAATAAATACTATATTATATACTTCCTTATAAATTATATTAAGTAACTTCAATGGCCATGAAATTGAATACTATTTATCATCTTAATGTGAAAAAGAATGCACAAGCATGAACAAGAATAAAAACTATTTCTCAAAAATTAATGCATGAAATTAATACTTTTATAACTTAATTTAAATAGATTCAAAAAAAATATAATACTTTATGCATAGAAATTATATCAAGATACTGATAACTAAAATGCCTCCCATAGAAAAAATAGAAACTAGTTGCATACCTCACACCACTGCATATACAAGTAAGAAGACTAAAAATAACCATAATGTCTTTGTTCTAATCCAACCATGGAATTGAAAATCTATACTTCCACTTTGGTCTTGGAAAAATGATGAGTGAACTAAGGAAAAAAGTGTTTTATGTTGAGGTGGTTACCCAAACTACCCATTAATACAAAGATAGTAACACATCCACCAAAAATGTGGATGATAACCTCTGTCAAAGAATATGTTTGATAAAACCAACACTAATTCCAACACTAAGCACCTATAAAATCATGAAATAATTTAATAAATTTTATGCCATCATGAACCCCTAACAAGGTAAGGTTGGCTCAATAAAAACCCAAATTCTTGCCATACCAACAAATTTTATTGCCATATTTGGATTAAATTCAAATGATATTAATGCCTTGCCTTAAAAATTAAAGATATGAAATATTAAAAGGATTTTAAATATATGATATATACCATTTTAAACATATGCAATGTTTAAAGTTATAAAGTAATATTTATATAAATCAAACTAAATCAAATGGCATTTAAACACCAAGCCATAATCAACAAATATGTTAAGTGACCATCATGCTCAACAATTATTACCCCTTAGAGGTGGTTACAGATAACTATATAATAAAATAAAATTATATTACCTTGTGAGATAACCTTATAAAAAACCATATTATTTCCATGAGGACTATGACCTTAGGAAAATATGTAAGAGGGTGACATAGTCAAATAAAAATAATTATCAATAAAAATTACTCACCAATCTCCATATGTTACCATCTTACCAATGTTTGTGATAAAAAAATATAAATATTAATAAATTCCTTAAAGTCACTATCAATGAAAGATATCACAGAATTTGTAAACCAGACATGATTAGACAAAAGTTGCCACATTACAATTATATGAAACATGTTATGAGTGTATTCATTTGTGTAATAAAACTTTAAATTTAAACAACGAGACATAATATAACCTCAATTCTGGAATCAAATCAAGATATACAAATCCTATGATGATTTACAATTGTATATAATTAAACTTCAAGACAAGTATCAAATATACTACAATTCTAAATGTGGTAAAATGCTTTGATAACAATTGATCAACTTATGCTAAGTATAATATTTCAATAATGTTAGGAATATTCAAACTAATTAACATAACATAATTTCATATTTAAAATTACACAAAATAGACAATTATTAAATGAATGCAAATAAAGTAGCCCCTCTAGCAGTTTTAAATGTTATGACTTAAGTCATCATATGCTACAATACGATCTTTAAAAAAAAAAAAAAAGGTATTGAAATTGGATATAACATTAGAGACCTTGTTATCTAGTTTCACTTTATGAAATTGAGTTTCAAATAAAAATTACTATTTTAAAAATACTTAGGAGTGTGATCTAGGTAAGATTTTTCACAAGCAGCTATGCACAAACCCATTCAAAAATTTTAGAATCAAGGGATGAATTATTTGATTAACATGGCATGAATAATTGGAAATTTAAAGTATGGTGAAATTTAGATTTGATGAAAAATCAAAGCATTAGTCTAAAATACCAATTCGTAAATAAAAGTAATGTTATAACACATGGATATTTGGTACTTGTCATTTATAAAAGATTAATTCAAATTTAACCAAGTATTCAAACCTTTCACGAAGAGATACTTAAAGTGATATGGTATAACAACTTGTCATTCTTTCAATAATGATGAAATACCATATATATTTAAAAAAAATCAAATATCAAACTAAAATCAAACAAAGAAATAAAAAGAAAACAAAACAACAATTAAAATGAAATAACAACAACAACAAAAGAAAAAAAATGGAGGGTAATTAAATAAAAGTTTCAAATGATGACTATTGACTAAATAATACAATTTATTTCCATCAATATCTTGAAAATAAAAAAGTATTCTTACCAAAAAAAACAAATATTCTATATGGGGCAAGCCAAAGTGAATCTAACTTATGATGCTTTCCACCTTATTCATGAGCTTTATCCCAATATAACACTAAATCACTAAATTTAAAACTTTTTTCTCAAACTTTTTGATGAAATAATTTCTTAATTTTTTCCTTAGCCTTATCTAATTTATATAGAGCAGTATATTTAGTTTAATTAAGGGCTAAGATATCATTAAGAGTTTTGTCAACAATATTAGTATTTTCAGTTAAATATTGCATAGTAGTTCCAACAAAAGAAATTTGAAGTTCTATAGGTAAAGTAACTTTGAAACTATAAGCCAACATAAATGGAGAATAATCTATCATAAATTTTACCATTATGCGATCAACTCATAATGCTTCAAATATTTTAACATGCCAATAATGCTTATTGGAACAAACTAAATTTTTTATAATCGAGATCAAATTTTTATTGGACTTAGTTTGTCCATTCTCTTGAGGATAATACTTTGAAGAATGACTAGAAATAATTTAATAATGTCCTAAAAATTATAAATAATTTTTAAAAATTAATTGAGGACTATTATAAGATGTTATTTCATAAGGAACACCAAATCTTTAAAAAAAATCTAAAAAATAAAATAACTTTAATTGTAATAGAACTTTTCAAAACTATAACTTTAGGCCGTTCAATAAAATAATCTATGGTAGTAAAAATGTACATTTGACCAAGTACAAAAGGAGGGTAAATGTTTTAAATAAAATAAATACTCCACTTAGTTAAATATTTTTTAGGAATGATAGGGTTTAAAGACATTATGAGTAATATATCCATACCAGTAAAAACCTAGCATGACATATATGATCGAACTAACTTATATGAACATCAGAATAATATAGGCCAATAATAACCTACACACAAAATTTTATAATTAGTAGTTTTTTCTATGTAATTTAAACTTCAACTACTTTCATGACATCTCCTAATAACTTTTTGGGTTTGATCATGGACAAAACAGTGTAGTAAAACACCATCTCTGTTCCTATAAAATAAAAAATTCTCTAATAGAATGTACTTTTAAGTTTGTAATCTAAGCGCTCTTATTTGTCTTTTATCTAAATTATCTAGAAAAAATATTTTTAAAAGTAATAAATTAAATCATGGTACCAATCATCTTGCAAAAATAAATAATCTTAATCATGTATTTCAAGGTCAATATTAAAATGTTTTGAAAAAATTGAAGCCTTCATTGTTTTGAGATGAGGTTTAGCATGAATATTATCATTGATTGAAAAAACTAAAAAAATTATGCTCGAGGTCACATTTTGTGCTAAATATTTATCTAAATTATTTTATTTAATAGTTTTGTAAGTTTCAAATTCAAGATCAAATTATTAAACTTTAAAAAACTATTTTTCTAACCTTCCTTAAATAGCTGGTGATTTTAAAGATAAGAAAGAAAAAAGACATTTGTAAGAACAATAAATTTATTTCCCATTGAAATATATATGAATTTAGTTATAGATGATATTAATGAAAGTTTTATTTTTTTATTTTTTTTATTAAAGGATACTTAATCTCAACATCTTTCAAAACTTGACTCATGTAACCAATAGGTCTTTCTTGATGATTTACATAATGTTGATTAATAACAACACCTATGGATTTTTTAGTGGCATTGACATAAATAATAAATGTTTTTTTTAAAATCTAGTTTGGCAAGTATAAGATCACTTGTAATTGAATATTAAGACTATTAAATGTTGAATCTGAACCTACATCCCATAGGTAATTTTATTTTTTCTTTAGAAATTTTTTTAAAGGATTAGATTTATCAGCAAAATCTAAAATAAATTTACGCAAAAAATTAATTTACCAAAAAAGACCTTAGACTAAACTGATCCTTAGGAGGTGGTAAATATTTGATAGCCTTTATGAATTTAGGATCTATTTATATGCCATTTTTAGAGATGATATGGCCTAATAATTTCCCTCTAGTGACTCCAAAAATTGACTTCTTAAGATTTAGAAAGATTCCATATTTTTTGCATCTAGTGAAAATATCATAAAGATAATCAATATGTTTCTTCCTATTTTTAAAATCTATAGTAATATCATCAAGGTAG
Organism: Torreya grandis; assembly: GCA_037957365.1. Lineage (NCBI taxonomy): Eukaryota > Viridiplantae > Streptophyta > Pinopsida > Cupressales > Taxaceae > Torreya > Torreya grandis. The sequence goes on along the minus strand of JARHVA010001630.1, from coordinate 2,905,326 downwards.
ACTTGAATAACATTGATAATAATTCATCAAAGGCTACGTACAAAGCCATCTAACAAATGGAATCTACATTCATTAAACTAAAAGGCATTATGTTAAAATCAAATGTTCTAATTCTTGTGGTAAATGTAATTTTGTGTCTATCTTTAGTATTTAAAAAAAAATGTTAATAACCAAAAAATTCATCAAGAAGAGACATCATTTCAAATCCTAAAACCTGATGGAAGTTTTGGATTATACTAGGTGAAGAAAAATTATCTTTAACACTTGCTCTATTTAGGTCTCTAAAGTCTACCCAAAAATGGATAACATTCTTCTTTATAAAAGGTACTAAATGTAGATGATATTTTATGATTATGTAACACCTCAGTCTTGTACACTTGGTAAACTTAGACCTTGGCTATTTCTATTATTTTTATACATTTCCCACTTTTGCAAGTCTCATATATACTCTATCTTTGTGCCCCTTGACCTATATCTTTAAGTCCAACCAGTCTTATGTTGATGACACAAACATTCTCTCTTACTCAAAATGCTTAAAATGTACTTATCTTCCACCTTTGTAAGTTTTGAGCTTGTACTTGATTTTTTATCCTTGACATTAACCTCTAGGTTAGACACTAGTGTCAATGCTTCTATCATGTCTAGACATAATTATCCAATACCCTAAATTCATCCAATTTGATAATGAAATGTATCCTAATTGTTGGCCTAAGTAATTTAATTTTAGTGATTAATCCAAAGAGATTGATATAAATACAAGATAAACCATTATTCATTCCTCACCTATCAACATGGGAACAATACTAAGTATTCTTACTAAGAGAATTTAATTTAAAAAATCTTCCCTATTTATTCTTATTTCCATACCAATCATAAGGACTGCATATCTATAGGTTTGAATTAATAAAGGAACATTTTAAGAGCCTAATTTTCTAGGCTACAAGCTAGGTCACTATTGTACTTGATTTACACATATTGTATGATTCACACACAAGACAACACATAGGAAAGAAATACATTAGTCTAAATCTCTCTTCAAAGTATTGGATATGTAGGAAATTCCCTCTAATAATGGGGTCTTTGGGGTCAACTTGAGACCATATGCCCACTAAACCATTTTACCATAAGGTCACTATAAATATGGAGAACTAGGGTTTTTTTCATTTTATGAATGATAGACCAAGACCCAGATCTGAATGCACCATAGTAAAGGTGAATAAAAACCCAAAATGATATAGGGGTTCACATTTTGTTTCAATAAGAACTCTTTACCTAATACTAACATCGAACCTAGACAATAACATTGATGTAACCATCCCAAGCTGATGTTATTGTGCAGAGCACTAGAAACTTCAAAGCTAGAATCTGATGATTGTTCTATAATCTTATTCGAGCTTGATTTATACATGTTCTAGATACAAAACTATATTAGCATCCGAACAAACTAAGTATATCACTTATTTGTCATTTATATATCTAGTGTATGTCTATAGCTGATTTTAGAATCTAATTGGCTTGGTATAGATCTAATTATCACCCTTATGCCATTTCATTTATATATACTTCTTTAATGAAAAATATAGTGTTAATGATAAGATCACCTTAGACTAAAACATTTTATGGTTAAACATTTAGTGAACCCAATATTTGAACATCAAACCCTAGGAAAAATTAGGGTTTTTTTATTACTGTACTTTGTTACAAAATTTAAATTTTCCATTTGTGAATCAATGAAAAATTTTAGTGTAAAAACCTGATTTTAAATGGAAGATAAATAAGCATTAATTATTCATCTCAATAATAATAAGGGCTTAATGGATGCATTTTTGTGTGTTATAAGAGATGAAATAAGTAGACAAGATAAAACTAAAGATGCCTCATGTAGTAATGGAAAATCCTTAGAAGGTACTATAACTCATTCCATACTTATCAATCCACTTACATCTTGTGAGAACATAGATTATGTGTTTAAACCTTTGTTTTTTGAAACTACTATTGATGCATATATTATGAAATTATTATTTGTGTCAACACACATATCATTTTTAATACCTATTAATACTCAAAACATATTTTCATCCCCTTTAGTGACTACTCAACTTATTAATCTAAATCTCACTAGGCCTACAGTTTAATCATTCCTTCAAGTTATAGAAACCTTGGAGGGAAATATTAAAAACATTGAAAAAAATGCTTTAAAATCCCCTCATGTTATAGTTTCACAAGATGTGTTGCATAACCCTCTTACAATTGAAATATCTTTGCACCCTTTGCCAACTAGGTTTTTTGCACCTAAGTTCATATTTTATGATGGTAAGGGTGATTCTAAACAACATCTTAAAATTTTTTATGTGGCATGCCTTGGTCATGCTTCAAATGATAAAATTTGACCAAATTATTTCCAAGAAGCTTCAAGGACTATGCTTTGAGGTGGTTCTATGATTTACCTCTCTAATATGTAAAAAAAATCAAACCTATTACAAACTAGTTATGATCACACTTTTCCATTAACATTTATAAAAAGGTTTATTATACCAAAATTGCCAAAATCAAACAAGGAAATAATCAACCTATCAATTAATATGTCTTGAGATATAGGAAAATGCTAGCCAAAATAACCAATCTTATGACAGATAAAGAGTTGAAATATATATTCAAGCAAAGTTTGCTTGATCTTTTACATGAGTCCATTATTTTTAATAAGTTCAAATCTTTTGATGACTTATGCCATGTTATATAAAACCATGAAATGAAGCTTAAAGCATTGAATAAGTTAAAGTATGTAGAAAATACACCATCTACATATACATCTAGTATAAAATTCATAATTAAACCAAGTTATAAGGTAAAACTTATAGAGCCTAAAAAAGAAACAAATACTATGATTAACATAGTTTCATAGCAACCTAATCATCTTGTCTTATCTAATGCACCAAAGAGATAATTTACAAATTTACCTAAGTCCCTATCTTGATCACTCTAATGGTTTCTAGATTGATAGATCATAACTTTTCCTCATCCTATTGAGGTTGATATGAGTCAACCTCTACCCAAAGGATATGATGCAAATGCTTATTGCGATTATCATCAAGGACCAAGAAATTCTATTTTAAGATGTTTTACCATAAGGCACAAGATTAAAGATATTATCGATGACCAAAAACTTTTATTTGATGATATTCCAAAGGAATTAGGCTCACAACCTGGTGATCACCATAAATAATTTTTTTTAACAATCCTTTGCAAGGCCATTCTAAGAACGAACCAAAAGTGTAAATAACATATAATGCACATACTCCTCTATCACATTATGAAAAAAAACTAGATGGAATTATTGGTACTTACACATGAAATATAATTCCTATGGTTTAGAGACCCTTTATTACTTTTGATAGTGAAATTAAGGATGATGACTCTTCTATTAATTCTCTATCCATTCAAGTATATCTTAATAAACACCCTATATGTAATGTTATTATTAATAATGGTACAAGTTAAAATGTTTTCACTATGAGATTACTTACATAATGGGGTTATAATCATCATGATTTACACCCCTATACAATATCTATTCAAGCATTAGATTGACCTCCTAGAAGGTTCTTGACAAGATTGATTTACTTTTATAGGTTGGTCCCACACATGTGGTTACTACTATAGACACCTAATTTTGGCCACCTCCATGCCTAAATTGGTATTCAATTTAATTTTTAGTAAACAACATATTCTAAGCCTATAAATATCCTAAATTTCCTAAATTCATCCACATAAGGGATTTAATTACACACAAATGTGACAAGGCTAGTTTAAATGGTGTATTACCCCATATGCACTACTAACCTGATTCAATTATAACTCTATTAAAATTATGACCTAATAATTTGGTATTTTAGCATCTTAATATATTAATTCATGACATTTAAATCAATTTAAAAAAGATAAAAATAACTAAGAAAGACTAATTATATTATAAATCCTAATTAACTTGACTAAAACACAAAATCCAAATCAAATTAGTGAATTTCATTTACTAAAAATGAATTTGTGACAAAAATTAAGTCAAAGAGTCAAATGGGATAATAATATTCAAAAATATGGCTCACATCTCACAAATATCTAAAGTGAGTTTTCATGCCTCACAAATATCAGAAGTAGAAGTGTCAAGATTTCATGAGTGCCTTTAATCCTCCTAGAGTTATAATTACCTAACCAATGTTAATTATGACTCAAACTAAGTTATAATTTAACCTAACCTACCCATGGTTATATTTAGTTCTCTAATATATGAATGTAAGTGCCCACACCATTAATACATAAGATTTTATGTGTAAGACTATTCTGCAGGAATAACTTTTTGAAGTCTTTAAGAGTAAAGTTATTATGCCAAAATTGTGCCAAACTTAAACACCAATCTAATGACATTGGAAAGATGATACCTCCATGGATGAGTATTGATAAGAGATTATAATTGTCATAAGTCAAGCCTAAACATTTATATTCCAATAATTAAGCACCATGTGTGATAAGGGAGGTAATAATTTGTATTGTCTTCATATCTTTTTTTTTTCTTATTGTGTTATGTTCCCCCTTAGTGTTTGGGCAAGAGGATATATTCTTAGTGCATTGTTGTTCTTATGTTTTATTATTTTTAACTAAAAAGAGATTAATCTACATGTTTGTTTCCTCTTCAAACTCCTAAGCTATACCTACCATTTCAATTATCCCTTCCACAAACATCTTTGATATGTTATTGGAAATATCTTGGATACACACTCTTCGAGTAGTACCATCTACAATATATAGGTGTGTTAAATACATTCATACCAATTAGGTAATCATAGTTTTTCATAATTCCATATGAACATCCTCTTGAGTAAGAGAATCTTATAACTAGATAGTTAATTAACAATCCTATTAAGACTCATTCACCGTAATAGGGTAAGTAATAAAAAATCCCCTTTATTAGGAGGCCATTAATTGAGAGAAAATTACATCAGAGACATACAATAGATTCTACAAAATCCCCATTTATTATATACTATGTTCAAATAACCAGAGCACCTACACATGTTACTATTACTACTATGTCAAAAAAACTATAAAGCACTTAATTATGGTTTCCAAGAACCCTTACTCCTATTACTCCTATTATTGATTCATGACCACAAATTATTATGTTCCACATGCAGAGCACCGTTGATACCATAGTGACAGATATTGTACCTATACATACTCCTTGGTAGTGTAAATGAGGTATTACACTAAATTCATAATGGGGAGATAACTATGATCATCCATTGTATGGCATCATAAGATGATATTTACTCTTCAAAAATTATAAAAACATCAAAAAAATCCAAAAACACTTTCCGCACTTACATGTTCTATTATCTCCTTGGCATCCATGCGTTAGTTCCATGTTAATGGATGTTGTACTTAGTTACTCCTACATACATGTTAACCAATTTTGACCCCCAAGGTCAAAATGTCAACCCCCATAGATGAAAACTTGCCTATCATGATTTATCAAAAATTTTAATAGCCATTACATGCCTTGATAGTCATCAATTGGTCTTTATAAGGTCTTATTAGCATTATTTAAATTTAAATTTGGAGAAATTAAGATAATAGTTTATCTTTGAATTATACTAGGTTAGTCATGTCATGGAGTGATGAAACTTGGTCAAATGGTTTTTAGGGTCCTTAGTTTCTCATAAAAATCATTTCATACCCTCCATCACCTTGTACAAATATTTCATATGTATTTGGAAAGTTTAGGGTTCTTTTGTGAACTTTAAGATAAAATTTTATGAGGAAAAAGGTGTTTTTACTAACTCCAACATGTGTCAAAGCTCATAAATGACAAAAATATATAAAATAAATTTAAAAATGTTCTTATAGGAGTTATATAACTGTCACATATGTCAGGATGTTAGACAATGGTTAGATTCTTGTATTTCAATGCCAAAGAAGGGAGTTTCACTCACTTGTATAGACTTGTGACATCATCTTTAGGTAAAAAAAACATTTAAAAAGTGTATTTTTAGCTTATAAAGGTGAAATACACATTTGGATTCTATGGATAGATCTCAATTTTACAAAATTTTCTTCCTTATCTCCATCGATCCCTTCACAAGCTCATAAAGGTAAAATTCAAATACATAGTACGATCAAGAGAGAGAAATTTAGAGGATGAAATTTTGGGAAATGTTAGGGGTTATAGTAAGATTCCATTTTATATATTTAGTTTTTAGATTCATCCCCTTTCCTTTATGAACAATATTTAAGACTACAAGGAAGTCACTATGTTTTATTCATTCAAGTAGGGTCTGGTTTTGCTCCTGTTCCTTTACTGCATAATTTGATGAAGGAGAATGAATTTTGTGAAATGTTTATATAGATCAAATGAATATTTTTAATATTGGTTTCATGGATCAACTCAACCCATGAGGTGGATTCAACAAGGAGAATAGTGTCTTAAGTATATGAAGCATTTCATCTATCCTGTAAGTGCTTTGTTAGAGTATGTATTTCATGCATTGTATCACATTTGATAGTGTATTAGATAGATATTTCTTATTTTAGTAAGTTTTTACTATGTGAAGATTTATCCCACATTAGCTAGTTAGGCTAGTTTATTATTTTTCCTTGCCTATATATGCAAGAGCTTTCCTATTATACTAGCATGCTTCATTTTGAATAATCTATGATTTATTTTGTTTTTGCATATCATATATGCAGTTTCCTTGTGTGATGTTTTACTATTAACACTTCATATTCTTAGTTTGGAATGACTTTACCATTCCTAACATGGTACCAAAGCCCTGAAGAATTTACAACCATCTGTTAGCTTGCAATTTTCAAATAATTCTATCCTACATCCCTTGTCATTGCTTCTTACTTTATCACAGAGAAGAAGTGTAGAAGAGAGGTGTGTGAGGATATATTCATTTGGTTCACTTTTTTAAAAAATTAAATATTTTGAAGCTTTTCATTATTTTTGAAGCTCTTGCTTTCAAACTTCATGTGGAGATCTACTTCTTTTCACCTGATGTGCTAGCTTGGCACTTTGAGGCTAGGCATTGTATTTATCTCTTTGTTTGCTTCAAATATAAGCTTAGAAGTTTTTTATTTTATTCTAATATCTGATAGAGGCATTGGATTCTCACCTTGGCACTTTATGATAGGCATTAGATTTTTATTTATTTGTTGTTTTCAGATATGCCAAAGCTTACCAAGGAGGCATCATTTTTTTGTCTTAGATTTGATTTTTAATGCCTTTAATGCTATGTGTTAATTATGGGCATAGGTGTTATTTATTTTTATTATTTAAAATATATTATTGGCAAAGTTTTGGAACTATTTTTTTCTCTCTCTAATCTAAGATTTGAAGGAAATTGAAATAACATTGAGGTGCTTGGAGAGAAGATGCATAGGAGAAAGGACCAAATGCATATTAAATATGACAAGGCGTTTGAGGTGAAGTGCTAAGTTTTTTTAGCTTTATTTTGAAACTTTTCTCTATTGCATGAATATTATGTAGAGATCTTGGCATTGTTATTCTATACAAGAGGCATTCCAGATTTGAGGCATTGAAAAGTTTTAATTCGACATCCTTTTAAAGGCAGTATAGATTTGAGGCATTGAAATTTTTTAGTTTGGCATCCCTTTTAAGGAATTTTTTTTAATCTCAAATTTTATCTAGGCATTGATTGAGAATAGACCTACATTTCAAACTTATGGTTCTTCCCTTGGCATCATCTATCTGCATGCTAAAGAGTTGACCTAAAAGATGGCATCTTGTTTTTCTGCTGCAAGAAACTTTTTCAAAACTGTTGTGGCATCCTTCCTCTCCTTCAACTTTCTATGCATTAATGTCTAGTAAGGTGGTTCTTTGTTGGATTTTTATTTCTTTTTATAGACATGTGTTTGATCTAAGTAATTGAAGGCAAATAGATGCATCATTTTCAACAAGAAAGGGGCATCATCTTCTATACTAAGGCACTTTGGTTGGAATGGATTTTGTTTTTTACTACTAAAATATCAAAGGAGTTAAATAACTAAGGCCCTTGGAGAGATCTAGAGAAAAAAACAATAAACTATTCTTTTTTCCTCTCAAAATAGCTAGTTCTATTATTTTTTTATTTCTAAGCTATAATTTTTGCCTCAATAAGAAGCATTATTCGCTTGTATAAACATAGCGTTAATGAGGAGGATATTTTTTCACATCAATTGGCATTTTTGAGTTCATGGTTTAATTTTAGTTCCAATGAGTGGTTGGATGACTATGTTATTTTCTAATTTGGTCACAAATTCTAGTTTATAGTGAAGTTTTTAATGTATTAATCCATTTTATGAGAAATTATAACATCAATAACTTTTGAACTGTAACTTGAATTTTAGTTAAATTTTTTCAAAAGTGCATGGTTTTTGATTCTCTATCCATTAATGTCATTAAATTGTAAAAAATTAGTACTTTTATAAAGTGCCAAATTAGGGGGGTCCTATAATACAATCTTTTGGGGTGTTATCTCAGTGCTAATTTTGTGCACCCTTTGCATTATTTATGATCTTTAATAATTAGTTAGTGTAGCTTCTATTTCTAATGCTGACTATTATGAGCCTTTGACTACACATAATTACCACACATGGAGATCTTGAATGACAACAATCATAAAGTGCAAAGTATTATGGTCCCTAATGAATGAAACACAACCATAGTTTACACAAGAATTTGAAAAAATTTAGGACTAATGTAAGTTTGAAGAGTGTATGGGCTTGATAGGGGGATATGTGAGTGAAAACATTTTATTTCATTTTGATGGGTGTGATTCTCCATTCAAAAAGTGGACTAAATTCAAGGGTTTGTTTTGAAAATTAGATTACTTAAGAGAAATGCATCTTGAAGTGAAACTTTATTAAATTCAAATAACTTATCCTCCATTGTAGACTATCTCACTAAATTTAAGTATTTATTGACACAGTTGAAGGGGAATGGACTAGATAAAAAGGATGAAGACTGTGCATACTTGATCTTGTCTAATTTGAGTGGCTCATTCCAAATCTTTACTTCTACCTTTTTCTCTAGTATGGATGCATTAGGTACCACATTTAGAATTCCAGATCTAGAGTTATTTTGTGAGAGACTTACTAGGGAGGAATCTAAATTGTCTCACCTTGATTGTTCCACCTCTCAAAAAACTTTAGTGTCCTCACATCCTAAGACTAAGGTAAAATCTAAGGGTAAGAATTAGAACACTCCTACTCCACTTCATAACACACCTAAGCCCAACACTACTACATTTAAACCCAAACCATCTTCCAAGTCCAAGAATAAGTCTAACCTATCTTTCTCCTATTGTGAGGGGAATGGTCATGAAGAGTCTAGGTGTTTCAAGAGATTGCAATCCCTAGAGGATGCCATTAGGAAACACAAGACTTATATCTCTATTCCATATCAATATCATGAGCATGGGAAAGTATTTAATGTTTTTGAGAGATCATAGTTGCATATTTTAGATGGTTGGGTTCTATATTCTGGTGCTTTACACCATATAACTTCTACCAAGGAGTCCTTTATATCTCTTGGTCTGAGTTCTACTTCCAACATTGAGGTTGGAGATTCTTCCTTAATTTATGTTAAGGTTAAGGGTGACATACAGTTATATGGTGGTCACAAGAATGATGTATTATATATTTCAGACATCATGACCAATATACTTTTAGTTTATCAAATTTGTCATTCTAGTCAAGGTAAGACAATGACTTTCACACCATAGGGTGTTAAAGTTCAAGCTTTGTTAAAGCCACACACACTTATTATATAGGGTGTTGTTAATCATAGTTATTGAATCTATTATTTTGAGGGTTTTTATGATACTCATTCTATAGGGACATGTTTAATTTATCATGCAAATTTTAAGAGTTGGATTTGGCATGAGATATTTAGACACTTAAACTACATATATTTGAAGGAGTTGAGCACTCACAGTATGGTAGAGGGTCTTGCTATAGTTTCATGTCTTGATGGAATTTTACCTAGGTGTGTTTTGGGGAAATAACACCAGGATCCATTTACTAAGTCTAAGTTCATGAGAGTTTCTTCACCACTTGAGCTTGTGCATAGTGATTTGATGGTCTATCCTACTCCTTTTTTCAATAGAGATAAGTATGCACTTACTTTCATTGATAATTTCTTGAGACGTATTTGGGTTTATTTCCTCAAGTACAAGAGTGATGTCTTTACTCAATTCAAAGTATTTAAGGATTTGGTTGAGAATCAATCTTTGAGATGCATCAAGAATCTTCATATAGATAATAGGGGGAGTACCTTAGTCAAGAGTTCTCTAGTTTTTTAGCAGCCCATGGTATTATTCACTATCATTCTATCTCTCATACTCCACAATAGAATGACTTAGTAGAAATTAAGAACCAAACTTTGAAGGAGATGGATAACTACTTAATGCATTCATGAGATTTACCTCCTATCTATTGGGCATAGGCATTTAATTATGTGAACTACATTTAGAACCACACACCACATTAAACACTTGAGAATATGACTTTGGAGGATGATTGGTCTAGAACCAAGCTTGATATCTCATTTTTTTGAGTCTTTGAGATCCTTTTTTGGGTGTTTGTAATAAAGAATAAATGGAAAGTATTGGATAATAAGAGAAAACCTTTGATTTTTGTATTGTGAGGACATGAGAGCTTGTCATCTTTTATATCTTGATACTCATGATGTTCATTTTTAAACACATGTACAATTTGATGAACATTTCACATCTCATGACTCTTCATCTTCTTTCATGCAATCTTCTTCTTCTTTCAATGATTCACCACCTCTCAAGGATTCAATCTTTAAGGATCCAATTTAGGATATTCCTGAGGAGGTTACAGAGGATGAAGATCTTTTTCAAACTAATGTTGCCACTATGCCTAGGTGGGAATGTACTATAGTTTTTGAGGCAACACCATTTATAGAGGATATTCCACCTACTTAACATCATTGTGCACATTCTATAGGTAATGGACTTTTGTGTTAGGCATTCTCTAGGGATCCATAATATTTTTCAAAGGCTCATGGGATATAGGATTGGGATGATGTGATGACATATGAGTAGTCTTCATTCATGAAGAATCACTCTTGGGACTTGGTAATTATTCCTAAGGGAAGAAAGTTGGTTACGTGAAAATGGATTTACTGCATCAAGTATGAATTTGATGGGTCTATTGAAAAGTATAAAGCTTGTATTTTTGTAAAGGGGTTCTAGCAAGTCAAAGGTATTGACTATTATGAGACTTTTACTCTTGTTTCCAAGATGAATTATGTTCACTTTGTACTTTCACTTGATTCATCATATGGTTGGATAGTATATTAGATGGATATTAAGAGTACTTTATTACATAGAGACTTACATGAGGAAATATATATAGAGTATATTATTATGTTTTTTCATGATTCTTCTCTTGTTTATCAACTTAGTAAGTCTCTTTATGGTCTCAAACATGCCCCTCAAGTTTGGTATGAGAATATGGATTCATTTTTTCTCTCTACTAGATTTATTCATTACCACTTAGATCCCACAGTGTATATTCAATGTATTTGAAAGGACATTATTATTCTAGTATTATATGTCGATGATTTAATTCTCACATACAGGTCCTCATCTCAGATACAGACTATTTTTAGGCACTTTCATCATAGTTTGGCATGAGATATATTAGCCTTATATTTTTTTCTTGGTTTATAGAAGATCACAATCAGATACAAGGATTTATTTGAGTTAACAAAAGTATACCCTTGATCTTATTCAATATTTTGGAATGGTTGATTGCAAGCCAAGTCCTATTTTTTAGTTTGGAGTGACTCTCACTACCTCTTGTACTACTCCACTTTGTAATGCTACATTGCATAGGCAAATGGTTGGGGGTCTTATGTATTTGAACCATACTTGCCCTGACATTAATTTATAGTTGTGCTAGTATCTAGGTTTGCACATGACCCTAATGATAGTCATTGATAGGATGCTAAGATGATTTTATGATATCTTTGAGGCATTATTAATTTTTGGTGACAATACACCAAGGATTCTATTCAGTTGGTTGGATATAGTGATTTAGATTGGGTAGGTTTTCTTGATGATAGGTGTTCTAATTATGTCCACATATTTTGTCTTAGTTCTTCACCTATTACTTGGTTATGCAAGAGGCATTAGGATATTGTAATTACATCTACAAAGGTTAAGTAAAAGGTAGTATTTATAGTGAGTCAATAGGTTCTTTAGCTTCATTAGTTACTAATATAATTTATCTTCATGTAGGATTCACCCATTATACCTTGATGTGACAACCAAAGTGATATTCATATATCTCATAACCTAGTTTATCATCAACAAACCAAGCACATTGAGGTACATATGCAATTCATTCATCAACACATTTAATATGGTGTTCTTATCTTGGAGTATATTCTGACTCAGTAGTAGGTTGAAGACATCTTCATGAAGCCTTTTGCATCACCTTGTTTCCTTGAGTTACATACCATGCTTGGGGATTCATAAGTTATACTTGGGGGTGTTTTTAAGGACATCTTACTTCTTCATTTCATGGATACATATTGTACATGAGTACCTTATCAAGCTTAGTTGTTGAGATTCATACTGTGGATATGTCACTATTTCTTTTTTGGCTATTGTTAGCCCCTAAATTCACTTAAGGGGGGTGTTAGAGTATGTATTTAATTAATTTTATCATGTTTTATAGTTTATTATCTATCTATTTCATCTTTTGGTGAGTTTTTCCTATGTGAGGATTTATCTGACATTGGCTATTTAGGCTAGTTTAGTATTTCACTTTACCTATATATGCAAGAGCTTTCTTATTGTACTGGCATGTTTCATTATGCCTCATTATGAATAATATATGATTTTCCTTGTTTTTGCATATCATATATTCACAATCTTTGTGTAATGTTTTATTTCTAACACTTTAGATTCTTGGGTTGGAATGCCTTTACCATTCCTAACATGTTTTGTTTGGGTTGAAGTGTTGCCACCTTTAGAAGTTTCCAAGTACCTCATTGTTCATGGAAAAACCTTCACTCTTTGATGATTCATGTGCTCTATCCTTCATAAATGGTCTTTTTAGATAATCTTTCAAAGAGGTGTCATGTCTCTCACTCTTTAGAAGCATTGTATAGTTCATGATCAATATTCTATAGGTTTGGCTACTAAACTTGGTCTGAATGACAATGAGAGACCAATAGTACCATGTGAGACCACCTTTGAAACATTATAAGGCTAAGAGAGTAAGAATAAAGTCCAAACATGTACTCTTAACAAAGGTTGGAAGATTTTTTAGTCACTCATAAGTCTATAGACTTGTAAGAGCATCCATGGGTCTTAGGTCTCATGTTAGAGATATTCAATCCATGGAGAGATCTAATATACTTTTTAAACATTCATATGGCCTTGAAAAAACTCCACTTTCATCATAAAAATAACATGAATTAATGAATATAATCCAACTTTCAGTCATAGGATTTGTATATGAGCAGACCTCATACACATATTGTAAATACAATTGGGATAATTTGAAATGGAATAGTGTTTAGTTGAAGTCTATAGTATTATTTGGAATATGACATAAAAATGACAAGATTTTACACAATATAAAGGTGTTAAAGACTTAAAAATATGTTCTTAGTAGTCTATACAAGTAAAAGACAAACCTATAGGTCCTCATTTGGACAAAAGGCTACTTGCCATCAAAATACAAATAGTTTTTAAAGCATGAATCCATACAAGAATGAGAAAAGGAAAAAAATAATGAATACATATAATATATATGAGATTAATATAAGGTTGAATTTACTAATGTCAAAACCACCAAAAGAGTCTACAGGCTTAACACTCATACATAGGCCTGTATATGAAGATAAAAATGCACAAGCTTGTGAATGCTATGAAAGGATAATAAGATTATAGAGAAATGAAAAGATAATTCATTAATATCCACTATTTTCAAGGTGATTCAATTACTTGTAGATAATTTCTAAGCATAAACATAGTCAAGACTCCAAAATGACCATATACAACCATTTGTTAGACATAGGCATGAAATAATTGTATTATTGGTAAGACGTAAGGTTTTGGGAAACTTGAAAAAGTTATAAACTCTTAATAGTGTAAAAAAAATCATTGAGATGTTCAATGAATTGTAGTTGAAGTACTAAAACCCAAAAATGCATTCAGACTATCCTAATGACCACCTACATGTTGCTTTGGTAAGTAGGTTGGTTATGAGTTTGAAAATAAGATAAAAAACATAGTGATGGATTTGGGTTTCTAAGAGTGAATGAAAAAATTAATAGAGTCATTAAAATTTGAATAGACATAAAGGATGTTCAAAAAATGATTACCAAATAGAACTTTCTAAACCTTGCTATACAATCAAATTAGTATCTACATGCCTGACTGCCTACATGAAAGATATTTGATTATTTTGAGATAGATAAAGATCTATAATAGGTATGAGGGAATTAAAACCATTTTTAAATGGATTCATAGTTAGATTATGACTCTATAAGATCCTCAGACTCAATAATAAAGATGACAATGTAGATAAGCCTTGTTTAGGCCTGGTAGGCCTAATACTACACATGTAGACCTATGTGTAGTCATGAGAAATGAGATTTGATGAATATGACATGATATTTGGAGGGAATTTGAAAGTATATAATGTTTTAAAAAACTTTAAAGAACCATCCACATGTAGGGGAAGATAATAAAGTGGCTTTTAGGCCTTTAAGACTTCCTAGAGCTATCCCAATGCATGACTACAATCCAAAACCAAACTTTATCTTGCTTGGTAAGACCATGACCTAATGCATGGGACCCAATGGATTTAAAATATATTAAATATATCCATAAAATTCAAACTTATATCATTTTTTGTTATTTTATGCCTTCAATCTTCATGAACAAAGGTTAAGAATGTAAACCCCTCTCCAAATGGCCTATTTGCAACTTGAAGACCAACTTCTTTCACTTAGATATATCAGGACATGATGCATGGGAGCATGATCACATGGGGAAATTTTATGAGGATTTTATAGTATAAAATTATGTCATTGTTTTAGGAGTTAAGGCCCTAGCATTTATGAATAATTGTTAAGAACCAAAATAGGTCTAAACCCTCTTAAAACCCTAGTAAGGACCCGATTTAAGAGATTGATATAAAAAGTGCATAAAATGAATTGGAATGATCTTAAAAACTATTGTAAATAATTATATACTCCAATTAAATTCTTAATATGAAATTTTTCTCTACTTGCACATGTACAAATGCATTAAATATTGTACTTTTGTGAGTATTTGGGATTAAAATAGGGTAATTATCCTTATGAAGTGATGAAAATTATTATATAATGTGTATTATACCCCCTTAGGTCCAAAAATACATAGATAAAATCTTTTAAGTGCTCAAACAAACCTAGTTTTTCAAGGCAGTCTTAAACAGGGTTAAAAAGAGATTAGGTTTTGAGACCATTTCATGGTTTTCACACTTCCACAGGGTCTCAAGACCTCAAATTTGGTATGAAGATTATGTTTTCACTATATTTTTCACCCTTAGAGAGGCATTTAAATCCTAATAAAATTTATTTAGAAAATGGGATTACCCCTAGACTTATGGGTTATCTATAGTGGGGAAACCTCTAGATGCTAACTCCCTTGATATGTCTATTCAAGCTCATCACCTATGCTATTAACTTATTAAAATGAAAATGGGATGGATAAAAATGAAATAAACCTAAAATAATTAGGTGATACACCAATTTTAAATCCATAATACTACCATGAAATTTAAATATGAAGGATGATTCATAAAACTAATTTTAACATCCAAGGTTTCCCTAACATAAATATTTCAACATGGAGGTAGGATGCATTGCATTCCTAAAGTTGGATGTATAAGAAGTATGAGTGTAGACAATATTAATCTTAATTACACTTATAGACTTAAAATAACACTAAATACACTTTATGTGACCTGTTAGAGAGCAGACTACCTACATAAAACATGAAAGATTAAGGTGAACATAAGGATAGATGATTATCACTTGTCACTCAACTATGCACTACTTCACACACTTAGACAAAAATTTGAGAAATAAAAACCATTTTTAAATATTTTATTCAATTCAAAAATATTACTCAAACTATCAGGGCTTCACCATACTAGATGTGGATTACATTATAAAGCCAAAAGTGGTTACTTATATAGAGAATTGTGAAGAGAGAGAGAAAGCGACGTAGTAGAAGAAGACTTACAACTGTCCATATGAGTTACAAAAAAAAATGGGGTTATGTAATAGTATTTAAAATACCTCCAAATCCATGTGTCTCACTCTTGAAGATGATCTAACCCTCTATGTGGCATAAGAGTTAGAATTTGGTTTGACACCTTGACTAGCTTCTTGAAAACTACCCTTATTTGCATAAGAATAGTGACAAATGGACCTTAAAATAATGAATTAACAATTAAAAAATATAAAAAAACTAATTTAACACCCTAAATTCCTTAATAAACTCTTTTTATTTAACATTCCATCATTGATGTGCATAGGTGTCTTGAAACTCTTCATTTCCCATGCCTAGCTTGGTCCAAGTGGCCCAAAACTCAAGTTCATCTTATTCAAGTCATTTTATCTCCATGAATGGTACTAAAAAAATTTATTAGGCCTAAAAAATCCATTTTGATTCCTAGAAAAACTCCCAAGAATCCATTTTGCTTCTTAATCTCTCACTAGGGTTATTTTCCTTGTAGCCTTAAAAACCTATAAACCTCATTGTGTAGGATAATGTATAAAGGGTAATGATAAAACAAGGTAATATTAAAAAACCATTATGGCCTTATGTATCCATGTAAAATTTCATGTCTTGACTTTGAGTGAAAGTCCATTTTTTTGCCTTTCTCTCTCCTTAATTAGGCCTTAGTTAGGCCTCCTTGCCTAAAACCCTATTTTCTTGATCCAGAGTTATAACACATGTGTGAAGTCACAAAAAATAATGTGATTCAATTTACCTAGGATATATCCAACCTTAATGTCAATTTTGAGGCCCTGAAATCTTGTGGAAGTATGAAAACCATGAAATAACCTTACCACCTAGTCTCATTTTAGGCATATTTGAAACTACCTTGGAAAAAGGGCCTTGTTTGACCACATAAATAATCTCATGTGCAGATTTTTGGAATTTAATATTTATGAAACATCCCAAATGGATTTATCCAATGATTTTAAAGTTATCCTTTGCTCTAAACACCATAAAAACATAAAAAAATCATGAAAACAAGGCATTTATTACAGTCCATATAACTGCAAGTAGAGAAGAATTTCATGTGGATAACCTAATTTGATTAATAAATAACATCCAAGATGTTTAAAGATAAAAATATGGAATTAAATGTGATTTATATTCCCATTTGTTCTATTTGGTCACTATCATGGTTTTAGGAGGGTTTAAGACATGTTTGGGGTCTTAACGATCATTCATAAAGCACAAGCCACCAATTGACCTCATTCCACTTGGAGAACATTCTTGACTAACACCTCCAAAATATTTAAAATGGCTCATATTCCCATGAAAAGTGTGAGAGATGGTGTGAGTATGTGAAGTTACTCTTTAGGTGGCAAATTTAGCTCTCTTGAACTTGAGAGAGGTTAAATTTGAGTTTTGGGCCTCAAAACTCAATTTTATTGCTCAGAGAGGTTTAGAAACATCCAAAAAAATCTTCCACATGATTATACATTTTTTTGAAATGATAATTACCCTAATGTATAAATTTGGTGTACGGGTCAGGGGGCTTAGGATTTAAGGCCTATTACCTCCTTGCTAGCCCTCAAATGCATTTGGATTGAAAATTAAGGTTTTTATAACATAAAAGTGTATTAAGACCCTATATGTGTATATTTATTGCCTCAAGGGACCTCCATGGGTTTGAAATGCTTATTTTTTTCTTTTAGTTCAAATAGACCCCTTAGTTTCAAGATTGCCCCTTGTTAATGGAGTGAGCAAGGTTTGAGACAAAACAATGAGTATACCTAATACTTATATGGATTTGAGGTTACCATGGGTCTTGTTCCACTCATAACCATATTTTAAATCCATTATCAAAGTGTAATTATTCCTATAGAGGTCTCAAAACTCCATCTATCTTATGACTAGTTGTAGGTAGTGGTTGTAAGGTTTTAGAAACTCCATTAGATATCTAGCCCTACAAACTTAGTGAACTCAACAAGAGATTTGAAACATGACAAACACCAATTCAGATTTACATCTATTAATCTATTAGTCTCTTCCAAGTGTTGAGATCTTTCTTTTAGGTCTACCAATGCAAAAGTAACCTTTGAGTCCATTTAGGCCTTCTTGGCTTTCATTATCAGATATCACTATGAAGTTCAAGACCACTACTAAGAGAAGTTAAGGTAACATTTCCTATTTTAAAATTTCATTGCATACCTAATAGACCTCTACACCTTATGTTATTGAGGATGATTCATTACTCAAATTAAATAGGCCTATAGGTGGTGTTGACAATGCGTATAGTGATTAAACCTAGGCTATCTTCATCTCTTATTATCTCAAAATGTAGATCAAACTCATGGTTTTTGATTTTTAACTCCACTCAACTTTCACATATAATTCAAACCCTAAAACTCCATTCACCTTCAATACTTATCCATTGGGCTTGGCTCTAGGTGATTACTTGACTATGTGTAGAGACTTAAACTCAATTTTGATCAATCTTATTCATGTTTCATTTGGTCTCAAACTGACCTTGTGACCTATTGGTTTATCTAAGGTAGACCTCAGAGCCTCCATATGAATTTTGATCCTTACTCTAGCTTAATACCACCCTATCCTCATGTAGGAACTTGTAAGTGGACTTTAGAGTATTTTGATTATTTTCTTTGTGTTTAAACCCCACCCTTACAAAAATATCCCTATCAATGAGTCTTGGATTTGATTTGATAATAAAAAATAGGATCAAATATCTTACATACACCTTTGTCTTCACTTTAGGCTTAGATCCAACCTATTATTCATTGTAGCTTGTAGGTGCTTGTTTTAGGATCATGACTGTGTCTTGAGTTTAGGACTTACTTCTACATCACTAACTTCCTCAATGCTCTTGAACTTGTGTGTAGTCTCAGTTAGGTCTAAAAGTATCTTTCAAACACCTCTACCCCTCTCTTTAGCTTGAAAATGGACTAGTATTTAAAATAGGCTTGTATGTAGCTATTTAGGGTTATGATTGTATGAGGTTCAAAATATATACTCCTCACTTGTGATGATGTTTTAAAGGATTCACACCAAAGGAGTTAACCTCATTATACATGAAAATTCAATGATCTTCTTAGCTTAGTTAGACCCTTGAGCATCTCTATTTCGTACATAATCCTACAGGTGTCTTCTAGGACCATCAACTCAGTCTCATGATCATCCCTCATTTGTAAGTGACCTATTTTTTATTCAATGGTTTCATTCTAACTTCATCTTCCTTGGGGTTAGGTTTAGCTTTCTAGATTGTTTTTATATATATTTGATGTTGATCTTGGTTGAAAATGAGGACCTATAAGATTAGGGCCTGTAAATCACTACTAGCATGTTTGGGGCTAAAAAGAGCCACTTCTTTGAGTTATTAAATGTTACAAACCTATCAAACCACTTCACACCTCCTTATCACTCCTTCAAGACTGTAGATATTATGACAAGCATAATGTCACCTTTTCAACTTCTTTATCTGACTAGTCTATATGGATTGTATACAGTCAACTTAAGTGCATTTTTTATGAGTTGAGGACTATGGCTTATCACAAGGTTTATTCTCTTTTGATGTAAAAATTAAAGATGACTACCTTATACTATTATATACCTTTGATACTTGAGCCAAATTAGAAATCAAACATGTAGTAAAATGTTCAAACATAGACCATGTCCCCAAAGAGAAAGCACTTGAAGAACAAGGACAAGAATCACATCTCAGATAAATAACACATGAAATCCATGAAACTAAGGGATATTACATAGGTGATGAAGCATTAGAAACTTTTGAAAGTGTCCAAACTCTTAGGTAATTGAGATTTTCATCAGGATTGATTAAAAGACATTATACATCAAGACACTTTTTCTCCAAGTGAAGGCACTTCATGGATATGATTTAGTTGATGAAATCACCATTAAAAGGAGATACTTGATCTATAAAAACAACCCTCAAAACCATTATTATCCATTGAATTCTAAATTAGATAAGTAGATGCATGAAAAGACCCCTCTTAGATGTATAAGACATAGTGACCTACTGTCACTCTTATAAATTATTCATAAATAAGAGGACATTAATATGCAAAATAATTCAATTTATTTAAATCTTACTATGACCCTTAATAATTTCCAAAGTTTCATCTACTAACTCTCTCTTTCTTGGCCATACCATTAAGTTCAAATTTGCCTTCCTGAGTTTGTGAAGGTAGCGATGGAGGAGAAAGAGTGTCTGGGTCTCAAATTAACCCAAATAACATTTTTATAATTCCATAATTTTTAATATGTATTTTTTATGACTATGTAATTTTTTACATTTTTTGCATGAAGATGTGTTTGACCAATTATTTAGAAGTTTTTAGAACATTTTAAGTCCATTGGAAGGGTTGATTTGTAGTTTGGAGTCTCCCTTCTAAGATAATTTATAAAAATGTATTGAAAATGGATAAATAAGTAATTTTCAATGTATACAGGGTTCAAATGCAATAGTACTCAACACCTTGATCTTATATTAAAATTAAAAATGAGAAGTTTGTGTGTGAAAATTTTGATTTAACACTATATTTTACTATTTTTAATACAGTCATATACAAAAATCATGCATATCTTAGTCTAATGGTCCCTTAGGATCAACCTCACTGATAGAGCTAGAAGAGCCACCCATCTTGAGTTTTATACTAGCTTTGAAATCAAGTTTTTTTATAGTGAATTTTTTTTAGATGATAATAATTTTATATTATTTATATCCAAATTTCAGTTTTTTTTATTGAAATCAATTATGAGGATGGATTGGTTATTTGGTGGTAAATATGTTGCATAGACTTATCACCTCTTTAATAATAGGGGGAAGAGACTATTTTAGTTTTGATCAGTCTTGCAGTGATTGTAAAATAACATGGGTTGTGTCGCTTGAATGGTTTTTTAGAAAAATATATTAGAAAATGGAGAAATAAGGAATTTTTAATTTATAAAGAGTGCAATTTAGATAATACTCAACACCTTATTATTATGTTAAAATTAAAAATGAGAAGTTTATAAGTTTTTTAGGAAATTTATGAATGTCACATTGTAATTTTGTAATATTGGTACCGTCAAAGATAAACATGTTGCATCTTATGGTCTACATGTCCTTTAGGATAGACCTAACTAACATAGCTAAAATACCCACCCATCTTGAGTTCACTACTAAATCTGAGATTTAATTTTGTTGTAGTCATGTTTTTTCATATATAATAAGAGTTTAATGTTATTTCTATCTAAATTTTGGTTTTATTTATTTATATTATTTATGAGGATCGAAATAGTTATCTGGGGGTAGTTATACTTTATAGACTTCTCACCTCTCAATTGATAGAGGGAATAGATGATTTTGTTTTTGATTAGTATTCAATTAATTGTAGATTTAAATGGATTGTGTTGTAAGCATAAAAATGCTTTTTTATTGGTTAGAGACATTGGAAATAGGTAATATATGCCACACATATGTTAAAAAATAATCATCAAGACAAGAATCAATGTAACATATCTTACAAAGTATCAATAGTTGACCCCACCCCTTTCCTAGTTCAATCCTTAGGACGTGCACTTAGGTAGATTGATGCACTAAAAATTCCTAAAATAGATATTATCATAAAAATATAAATACAAAAAATGCCAATGTATACATATGGTCTATCCACAACCCTTCACATTTCACAATAGTGTGATGTAGGATGGTGTTTTACAAATGATAAATATAAACAAGAAAGAATAAAGGGAAATGCTAATAAATTGTAGTAATTTAAAGTAAATAAAGGTAAATGAATACAAAGATGTACTTTCACTTACTTTTTTGAGTGTAGACATGATGATGCATGTGATGCAAAAGTAAGATGCCAATCTAGAAGTGTGATGGGTAGAATTGAAAAATAAGAGAAGATATAAATTTATTAAAAAAAATCCATTAGTACCAAAAAAAAATTTTACTTTTCTTGCTTCTTTTGGTTTATCAAGGGAGATAAGGAAAAAAATTAGAGAAAAATATAGAATTTGGAGGACAATATAAAAAAAACATTGAATTTTGGATTGGTAGATATAAATAAGCCAAAAGGTATATCATTTAGTCATATACTATTTTGAGATATAAAAAACTCTGGATGACCATTTTTGACACAACATGAAATTGGATAGAATAAAATGAAGCAAACATAGAGGAGGTCACCAAGGAGGCATCACATGAGCCATTAAATTAGGTGATGTAATTAATGTTAGGATGGGTAGATAGAGTATATGTAATTAATCTATGCACTAAGGAAATATATGTAGCATAATTTTACCCAACAATCATCAAAATGTAGATAATTATTTGATGGGAAATTGATAGGAAATAAAAAAATCCTTGTAGTGATTAGATATTTTTTACAACCTAGTAATAAATCATTGTTGTAGGATTAATGAATCGGCCATGCTAATATAGTTATGTGGTGGAAGATTGATAATAAGGTTTATGCCACAAGAAATGGCTAATCATCAAAATGTTCACAAAATGGTCAATAAAGTATAAATATGGTTGATGTAGTTGAGATTACATGTAAGGACAATACCATATATATATATGGTCAATACAATTGTAATGATTAAAAATTTTCTAATATGGTATGTCTCTAGCTAGTATAGTTTGGAATGAACTCTATGTCCAATACAATATAGATATGGATAGTATAGTTTAATGTGACCTGCATGCTCGATATAGTGAATACTAAAATAGTCAACATAATGGTATAGAACTAGGATGCCTAATATAGTAGGAAATATGTACCTTGTGTAATTATTCTACTATTTTTAGCTAGATTTTGTTGATTTTAATTTTATTTATTGAATATTAATTGGGTATTGTTGTTTTAATTTTTTTAGAGGTAACCATGGCTATAGAGGATAGTGGATGTGAGATGATTTATTGGTCTATTATCCAAGATATTCAATAAGGACAAAGCTTGATTGATCAACATAGGATTTGAGGAATTATGGAGATATGTCACATTCTTCTTAGTGTTGACATGATAACTATGTTCTTAGGCCATAGGGAGAGACTCACAGAAACATTTATCTAGATGGTGGATGGTGATACCATAGAGGTGACCATAAAACTAGAGGATCTCCATGTAATTTTGGGACTACAAATAAAAGGCATTGTAGATATTAAAACTAAATATTTATATCATCTCAGTCTTGTACATTTAACAAATATCAATCAGGGCTCTACCCTTCAGTTCTAGACCTTCTTACAACTAAAAGGATCACATCCACCATCTCATTTTCCTCAAATTATAATATCTTCATCTGATCCATTTAAGACCCAAGTCTCTTACACTGCATAGAAAGATTAAAACCTGATAAACATCATTCATTGTCAGTTTTAGATATGTACCTATTTTCTATCTTTCTGGACACTACTAGCCATAGAAGGACACCACAAATAGTAGTGTCCAGATCTTTATCTAGTGTCCAGTTTCCAAAGTTCATCCAAATTACAAATGTTTTTAAACCTATGGGTTAGCCTATTTTTCTCATTAAACCCTATTGTGAGATATTTTAAAAAGATGTGGTATAAATATAAGTATAAGCCTTCTCATTCTTCATCTAGTAAATACCAAGAAAACACCTATTAAAGCTTAATTAATCAATTACAAAACTAATATATTTGGATCTATTCATCCCTATTTTCATATCAATAATAGGATTAGTCATATTACAGGTTTGAATAATTTAAAGAGAAATCCATGAGCGATATTTCTCAAATTAAACTCTAGATAATTGTATGGATCATCATATAGTATATTTCACCCTTATGCATACACATTCCCACACATGGGGGGAAACTAAATAAGTATGAGGCCCTCATTTTAATATTGGTTATGTAGGTAACACCCATTGATAAAGGGGTCTTTATGTTCAACTTGACACCATGAACCCACTGACCCATTTTTAGCAAACTCATTTAAAGGATGAACAAGGGTGAAGATCTAGGGTTTGATTAATTGGAAAAGAGTGACAAATTATATCCTAGATCTTATTACATTAGTTGAAAAGTGATATAAAACCTATAACAATGAATTTGGTCACAATGGGATCCATTTATTAATCCATACTGAACACTTACATCCCAATTAGACACTAGTGTCAACGGTAATGTCCATATCCAATTATGTTGTCCACAACCACGTAAGTAAAATTTATGGAATATAATGACTGATCCATAATATTGAGCCTACATGATGTTCACTTATTTTAATTATATATATGTCAACACATAGTAACCTTGCTAAGTATCATTTCTCTTTAGTATTACAATTAATTAAACATCTTTCAAATTTAGTACTTTCTATATTTAACATATCTTAGTATTATAATTCAGAACATTCATTTATCTAAGTTTTAAATTAATTGGCCTTATATAGATTAGTTTATAACCCTTATGCTTGAATTATTTATATATTATTAACCTTATCCCCACATATATAAAATTTTAAGGTTAAACATTAGGTGAACCTGACCCTTGGTCTCCAAACCCTAGATTGACCTAAGGTTTCCTGATCTACTATTTTTCCCAAATTTTGATTTCCACATATTCAAAATTTAAAAATTAGAATTTCTTTTTCCTAAAATCATCTTTAATATGGATACATCTATTATTTATTTCAAGGTGCAATATGTAATGGTATTATTTGTTTGTTATTTACCATACATTGCTAAGATGATCAAATATGTAATCAAGATAGATAACCAAATGCCAAAATATAAAGGGAGTGATTTTAAAAAAGATTTAAAAAACCTCTTTTTACAATTCTTGTTTTAATTATATGGAACCTATACAACAATTTCCTCCTACACCTAAACTAGTAATCAAATCTAAGGGATATGTTCTTGTTGAACAATAAATAAATACACATACCAAGATCTCAATTTTGTACCTTATACAACAATCAATTATTTATAAGGATATATTCTTTGAAGAATTGTGAGAAACCTAGAATCTAAGTGACATAACATCAACTTCTTTTATGTATATTATGCATGTTATAATTTGAAATACAAATCTCATTACCTTTGATTTCAAATATTTTCCATCAAAGGATATCATTGATCAAGACTACCTTTATTAATACAAATTAATATTCAAAATGAAGGAAAATAAATGGAATGCATGCAACATTATAATGTTGCAAACCACTCTAATTATGTTATTGATAAAATTTCACTTTTTGATTTATTACACAAGTCACCCCAATGTAGGGGAATTTTTTTGATCATATTACATATTTCAACCTTTATAATTACTTTGTAATCACCATATCTAGTATCTGTGTTGAAATATATCAAATGGTCCAATCATAAGGTTTCCCTTGAAAATAAGGATTTACCATACTAACACATTAACATGAATGCAAAGGTTAAAATGGAAACTAGAACATCATTCAATACAAGGCCACAACAATATAATCATCTCATATTATCCAATGCACCTAATAGATAATTTACATGATTACCAAAGTCTCTATCTTCTTTACTTTAGAAGCTTCTAGAATGTCATCTCATATCTCTCCCTCCTCCCATAGAGGTTGATATGAGTTAACTTATACCAAAAATATTTGATTACAATGCATATTATGAATATCACCAAGGCCTTGGGCATTATATGAATATATTTTATACCTTGAAACATAAAATCCACCTTATTAATGACCAAAAGATTAACTTTGATTATCCTTTAAAGGATTCAGGTTCACAACCTGGTGATCACCAAAGTCATATATATTTAACAAACCTTCCGAAGATCACTCTAAGAAAAATCTAGTAGTGAAATAGTATTTAATATACATCCTCCACCATATTATGGGCACCCATTAGATATAACTATTGGCACACTTTAGTTCACAATACCTCCTATAGTTAGGAGATATTTTATCACCATATATGTAATTCCATGTTAACATCCACTTGAACAAGAGACATTTATTATGATATTGATAATTATAAAACCTACTAAGGTTAATCTTATATGAAATGGTAAGAAAAAATAAATCCCATTTCCTATGTGGCCTACACTTGAGAGGTATTTTCACCTGAGATATACAATGGATTCCATAGAATCCTCATCTACTCTTACATAACATACTCAATTACCTAGAAAAGCTAAACATGTTCTAATTACTATTACTATAAAGAAATGATATTGATTTCAAATATGCATTCCAGTAACCCTTACTCATTTTATTGTTTTTTCATGACCATAGAGTCCTATTACTCATATGAATTCTCTAGATCCATTTATGACACCTATTCATGCTCCTTGGAAATACTGCCAATTTAATATACCATATTTCAAGTTTATATCTACCTATGAGTATCCCTTAGATGGGATCATAGGATATAATTTTATTTCTAAAATATATGAAAAATACAAAGTAAATAAATATTCCAAAAATACAAAAAAATTAAGTAGTCAATAAAATACAAAAACATTCAAATAATTCAAAAATTAAAAAAATATTCAACATTCCCATGTTTATTAGCTCCTTGGTATCTATTTTATTTTTTGTATATAGGTAAATAATGGGTTATAAAGGGTAACATAACCTTTACATACTAAATTAGATTAGACAGATATCACACCCAAGAAACCAGATAGAAATGCAATCCAACTAGGGAGCCAATGTATCATCTATGTTGTTTGCTTTATGTTAGTAGACAAAATATCATTTCATTTCTATATACACATGTTTCACGCATATTTGAGTGTGATACATGCATACATAGACACATGGTATATGCACTTACAAATGTTGGATCTCTCCTCTACCTATGGCATATAGTACATTAGGGGCATATTCTTCTTTGATCATGATTGATACAGGTTACATATCATTTATTATCATTTATACATTATCATATTTTAACTTACATGTTAATGATTACACATATCTAAATCCATGCTCATATTTTTCATAGTGTACTTGATATGATATGTTACATAATGTTTTTTCTAACACATATATGTAGGGACTAGTACGATATTCTTATGTTGGTTATTTAAGATTCATATTTTGTTCAATTTCTTAATTATATTCAATTGCTTGCTATTTTCATTCTTGTGGAACATTTTATATGTTCCTTGCTTGTTAGACCATATGCCATTGTATGTCGATTAGACATTTCAATATGTCATTCCTTTTAATTATGTGGCATTTGAACATGCCCTTTGTATGAGGTATCTTTGGATCATTATTATTCATTACATTGAATTCTCATGTGTGTGATTGATTTTTTTTGAGTTTGTATTTTTATCTCTAGACATTTTCATGATCTATATCATGAATATTAGTACTTGATGTGATTACATGTTATGAGTTTCATTGATATATCTACTTTGACATGTTATCCCTATATGTTACATGATTCATAAATAGATTGTATAGTTACCTTATAATCTTGAGGCAAGGTACCTACTAGTTTATATCTCCCTCACCTCAAAAATGGGAAAATATAATTAGGTGTATGTCATATAAGAATGACCTCCACATTTTTCATATTTTAGTGGGGGCATGTCATAAAGACATGACCTCCACACTTACACATTTTCTCATTATAAAAAATTTAGTGTGTCCATGTCATAAAAACATGACCTTCACACTCATAAAAACATGACCTTCACACTTATAAACTTACTCATTATCTCTAAATTTTAATGGGGACATGTCATAAAGACATGACCTCCACACTTTCACAATTTCCAATTCAATTTCATGATCTAGATATTACAACAATTTTGCATAGATTTGAAATAGAGTTTTTCATATTTATGTCAAATATACTCCTACTAAAACATATTATAGGTACATAATCCATGTTATTTCACCATAAATTACAAAATTTACCAATTATACTATTCACTAGGCTACAATGATTACACTATGATGTATTTTTATCGAGCCTTTTTTACTACATCAATTTTTTCACTATATAGGTTGAAGTGATCAAATAATTCAACCTCACCAGATTTATAATTTGGAGTGATTAAATCATCCAATCTCATAGATTTATAATATGATTTAATTAAATCAATCACCCTCACCAAATTATATATTCATACTTGAGTCGTGCGATTGAGATATAGTGATCTCAATGATCATGTCACAACTCATCCTTACACTGGATTGGGGGAATAATAATTTCCCATATCCCTCTTCAAATATTCAAGGTTTAGGTTTAAACTTTTTTTAGCTCCAATTCTTCATAATTACCAAGTCAAAGCATCAAAAGGCAACATGGTTGTATTGACACTCATGTGTACTCCTTCTTTGGTCTTTTTCTTTTCAAGAATTTCAAATATTTTAAATTTTAGATTATATCCATTTATTTCTAATGTAACATGATCTTGGTTATAGGTCATACACCAAAAAATAACTCAAAGTGGGCTCAATCAAAGGAAAGGCATGGTGTACACACCCAAGTACACATTTCTTTCCTTTAAACTAGTAATTTCATCATTATGCATTATTAGATTAAAATAGGGGATAATTTTAGATACTAAAACTAAATATTTATAGCATCTCAATCTTGTATAATTGAGAAATATCATGATCTACCCTTAATTTCTAGACCTTATTATTACTAAAGGGATTACATTTACCATCTAACTAGCCTAAATGATTATCTCTTACTCTGATCCATATCAATATAATGACCCAAGTCTCTTGCACTACACAAAAATCTTAAAACTTGATAAAGATCATTAACTATCATTTGCATATCTATTCATGTTTTATAACCTTCTAGGCACCATTGGATAAAAATGGAAATTATCGTTGATGGTAGTGTTTATATTCTTATCTAATTCAAATTATCAAAGGTAATCCAAATTTTAAATGTTTCAAATTGTATGGGTTAGCCTATTTTTCTTATTAAACCCTACTATGAGATATTTTCAAAAAGTGAGGTATAAGTATAAACCTTCTCATTCCTCATCTAGAAAATACCAAGTAATCACCTACTAGATCTCAATAAATCAACTACACAACCAAGCTATTATGACCTATTGATCCCTATTTTCATATCAAGCATAGAAGAAGTCATATTACAAGTTTGAAGCATTGAAAGAGTAGCCCATGAGTGGTATTTATCAAAATACAAGCTAGATCACTGCATGCATCTTCATATAGTATATTTCACTATTTTTCAAACACATTCCCACACATAGGGTAGAACTACATAATTTTGAGGCCCTTCTTAGATTATTATGTATGTAGGTAGTGCCCATTAACAAATGGGTATTCGGGGTTAGCTCAACATCATGATCTCACTAACACATTTTTAGAAAACTCATTCTAAGCATAAATAAGGGTTAAGAGTTAGGGTTTGATTAATTAGAAAATATTCATAGCCTATATCCAAAATTTGAATGCATCAACAAAAAGGTGATAGAAAACCTAGAACATTGAAGTTGGTTGCATCAGGATCTAGTTATTATTATGTACTAGACACCTTTATCATAGTTGCACTAGCATTGATAGTAGTGTCTATGACCACAAAAGTACAATTCTAAAATCTAAAAAATGATCTAAAATATTTTACTTGCATAATTTTCACTTATTTCCAATCCATATTTTCATTTGCATAATATACTCAATAAAGTATTGTTTGGTATTGTAATCAATTGAACATCTTTTGTATTTACTACTTTCTATATTTATCATATCTAATTATTATAATTTAAAATATTCATTTATCTGAGTTTGTAATTAATTGGCCTAATATAGATTATTTTATCACCCTTGTACTTGGAATATTTATATATTCTTAACCCTATCCGCAAAAATATATAATTTTAGGTTTAAACAAGCACACCCATAAATTTTGAAGCATCAAAGCCCATTATGGAGTGATAAAAGCTAATATAGTAAGATATAGAGTCTAATTGGTATGATCAATTTAATATTATTTTAATAATTTTTTATATATAAATACCATGCATTATAGATATCTAAAATTTTGTTGTTGGCTTGATGTCCATATGCATGATATGTCACAAGTCAGACAACATTGTGCCTTTATAAATGATAGTTTTATGTTGGTCTATGTTATATTATGGCACCATATATGGTATGGGAGAGAAAATATGGGTGTATTTAGTGTATTATTTTTATTAAATGATGAGTAGGAGCCAACATATTATGTGTCCCATTACACTATTTTTATATTGGATATATGAGCAATTTCTTATGTACTGGGTAATGAGGTTATCATACTATACCAAGGATCACTTTTTACATGTGAGGATATTGGCACAATATCATAAGGTGAGGTGAATATTGATGCATCTAGACATAGATACCAAACAAAGAGATCAGATAATATGGACACCATATCAAGGGAATATAGGCTGATGTTATACATGGTCATTTTTATTGAAAGTATAGGGACAAACGATGGTCATTTAACACTATACATTTTGGTTAGAGCCTAACTTATGTGCCCAAGTTTTGAGGTAGTTCAATCATCGACACTTATAGGCACCACTAACTAATGACCCTAAAGGGTGAGACATCTCAAAGAGCTGAGAGGACTGGGAGGACAAGGGTCACTAGTGGATGTCCTAATTTTAAGGCCTCATCATATACCCTAGGGTGGGAAGAGATGAAAATAATGATCAATAGTAGAGTGGGTAGAGGTAAAGCCTAAGGTTTATCCTAATGCACCCATTATGGAGGTTTACCCAACAAAACTTGATAGGTGGGTCTCTTATTAATGATAGAGGTTATTGAGGTAGTAGCTCTTAGTGATGTAATGGTAGAGGTGGGTGGGAACTGACAGTGATGGAATGGATATATCCTCAGCAACACAAAAAATGAGAAGACTATCTATGAGATACACCCACTTCATTGTATAAATATGTCATCAATTTTATACTATCACTTTACTTTTATAATCTTATATATATGCATGCTTGTGATTAGTGATAAATTGCTTGTGGATTTGATTTATATTGGGATTTTATGTTGATTTGTTTTTATTTAAAAAAAATTTTGGTGGAGATCACATGTTTGGTATCCATAATTGAGGCCACTCACCATGAGATCCTAGATGCAATGTTACTAGATATTGGTACACAACTATGTTAGATCTTATAGTAGCATATATGAGGCAATGTAGTGGTTAGTTTAAGCTTCTTATAATTATCACATGAGAACTACAATGATGATTAGTTTCTTGTTATGGATATGGTTATGGTAGGAATATATATTATAACTTGGAAGTATGTGGATACAGCTCAGATGGCTCAAGCCATCTGAATAAGGAGCATATGTAGCTACCATTGATGTGGGTGTTTAGCAATAGGGAGGGCTTAATTCTCAGATCATATTATTGAAGAGAAAAATATCTCATGGAAAGAGGAATGTGGAGGGGTTGTGGTGTAGGATCATAAATATGTCCTATATTTGAAAGATGGTAGGTCTACATCTTCATTTTCAAGTATGGTCCCTTATCCATGTAGGAATTAAGGTGAACCACAAATATAGATCTAGGCATACATCATTGTATTTTTATGTATAAAATATTTTAACACATCTATGTATATCATTTTATTTTAATAAAGAGTTGTAAATATTTGTATTAAACTTGTCATGGTTAAGGTATTATGTTATGATGTAATGATGTTATGTATATTTCATTATTTTATAAAAGAATTAAGCATATACATGAAAAAATAACTAAGTATAAATTGAAATATTAAGTTAGGAGATAGAAGAATCAACCAAAAAAATGTGTAATAAATTATTTTAAAATGTGCCAAATGTGAGAAAGATAAAAACTAAGAAAAAACATAAGATATATGCAACATTTTAAGGAAAATAATAAATCATGTCAAAATTTAAGATAGATGAAAAGCTAAAATAAAATATAAGATGCAAATAATAAGTGTAAAAATATATAATTAAAAAAGATGAAAAATATAATCAAACAAATATATTAAAATGACTATAAGAAATACAAAGTGAGATACGTGAAAACCCAAATCAAATAAAGGAAAAATATGTCTTTAAAATGTCTCCAAAATAAGATATTGAAAACATAAATCAAACAAAATGAATATGAAATAATATTAAATGATTGTAAGAACATCCAATGTAAGAGAGATAAAAACCTAAATCAAACAAGGATATGTGACACATGGATCAAAGACTCTAATAAGTGAAAACTTAACATTAGTGCTCATGCTAGAGTGTAAAAATGCATTCAAACTAATATAAGTGAAAACTTAAATTAAGAAAAAAGGATAGGAAAGACTATAAAATGATTTCAAAAAATCCAATGTAAAAGTGATAATAACATATCTCAAATAAGTATATATTACGCACTAAAGTAAAATCTCTAATAATTAAAAAATTGAAATCAATGTTTTCACTTAAGTTTTTTTATAGGAAGGCATGCCCATATAAATTCATAACCATAATGATGGATATGTCACTGATATAAAGTGACGTGTGTTTTTGAGTAAAGTAGGGTTGTATTCCCAAAGGTCTTATAATGTAACTCAAAAACTTAAAATATAAGAGGTGTAATAATGAAATCTATGAGCAAAATCTAAATCAAAGAGAAATAAAGTGGTATTTAAAGAAGAGGGACATGATCAACTATCAAAAATATATATCAAGAGGGTATTGGTAAAATATATGATGGATATCATAAGCATGTAATGTGAAACAAGGGTAATGTATAAATATTTATTAGAAATAGGACACTCTAATCAAGTGGGTAAGGCTAGGAGTTTTTGAGATCAAGGACATATAAATCCCCACCTAGCAAGCATAAGCTTGGGATAACAAGTGAAGTATAAATATCATCCATAAAGGATAAATGCATGAAAATCAAAAGGATCCTAACTTTTAGAACATGTTCCAAATTCCTCAAGACCACTTATAGATATGTTAGTCTAATGAAATATATATCAAACCTCTTTCCCAAGTTTACTAGCCTACCACACTCCAATGGACCTTAGCTCTATGATGAGGAATTTCAACTTTGACTATGATAAGGGGTGTGATAAAATATTATTGCATATTTTGGTGTGATTTTAGTTTGCATATTTTATATTTTTTTCATTTTACTTATTGCCTTATGATTTTATTGAAACTATGTATTTTAACACTCTTGTATATTTTTATTTTCCTCCTCCATATGGATTTGGAAGATAAAAAATGGGTGTTAAATATTACTAACCTAAGAGAGCTTACTCATAACTATTAAAGAGGATAACCTAGAGACCAATATGCTTATATAATCCTAGTCTTACAATTTATAAAGTAATGTGATCTTTAAACCAACCCAACTTTACCTCAAGTGAATGAAAATAGATAGATAGTTATCGTGGAAGATCCTTCCTTATGAAAAAATTGATATAATGAATATATGATAGTAGATAACCATAAAAATAAATAAAAAATCTTCAAAAGTGATTGGTCAGAAAAGGGATATAAAAGTACACAATAATGTATGTTAAATCATAAAATAAATATGATAAAGGAAAACCTAAAAAGGGAGATGTTATAAAAGATGGTAGTAATGTCACTAGGGAATTCATACAAACCTACAAGGGGTGTATAATAAGAACTAATAGGTGAAAAAACCAAAGAATGGGGAATATAAAAAGATACCAAATAACCAAGAGGGAAATAAACATAGAATAAAAATGTATTATTGTAAAAATTATGCTAAGAAATTAAAGTGTATAAAAGTAAATAATATGATACAAGAAATTAATTACTGAGTAAAATGAATGCTAAAGATAGTAATTTAAAATCAAATCATGTGACAAATGTGAAATGGATAAATTTATTTAATAAAATATTTACTCACAAAAATCATGAAATATCATGACAAACACCATTAATAACATTGTTCATATCTTGTTGCAAGTGATATCTCTCTTTTACCATGGCCTCTTCTACTTTTTTGAGAGATAGGAAAAGACTTCCTTTTGAATGGGGTCAAGAGATAAAGTAGGTAGGATAGAATAAGAATTATTATGATCCTCATACTATGATAAACATAAATAGGGAAGGGAGACTTCCACTCGTAAATGAGGAAGAGGATTTTCTAGATGAAGAGGCAGTTCTATCTATAGGGGAGGTTGATACTCTATCCTATACATGCCATGTGAATTTCGTTGAGGAACTTGAGATCCAAGCCTCAAAAATTAGAAAAACTTCTACTGAAGAGATCTAAATTTATCCATATAATGGGTAGAATGCTCATGCCAAAGGTAATAAAACTCCCCAAGATGGGGGATATATGTTGGTGTCACCTTTGGAGGTAGCATCCATGTATGGAAATTTCACACATTGAACTATAGATGAAACTATGATCCCCATGCAATGAGTCCAAGAATTACTAATAAATATATTATAGGAAAGGATAAAGTTAAATATCATAACCTTAACCTTAACCATAATAGGAGGTATCATGATAAGAAGCCAAAAACACCCCATGAGTGGCATTTTTATTAGAACACATCCTTTGCACATGCTAAAAGTAGTTGGATGGTTGTAAATAGAATACTCAATGGATTTAATGAAGTCCAAAGAGGTAACACAAGTAATGAAACCTTAATCAACTAAGGAAAGGTTAACATTGGCATTGCCTATTTGGATGCTAAAAATAAAGTAGGGTCATCCATGCAAAGAATGATCTCGTAAAGGATCATAGATGTGATTGAATACTTGAGAGATAGGGTTTAATCATTTTGAAATCAACATGGATAGACATATCTTCATTTTATTGTATTATACTTCACTTAGACCTAAGAAATGTAGCTTTTTTCCCCAAAGATGGTGGTCGAGGGATGTTCATATCAAATAAAATTTGTATAAGTTTATTTTTGGTGTCTTGAAGAAGTCCTCATAATTTTAATAAAAGGAATTTGAGAGGGAAGTATAGAAAACACTTTTTTGGGATCCTAATCATCAAAGATAACATGAGATATACAATATTTTAATATGTAAATAAAAATATCAAAATAGGTAAGTCTAGATGTAGAGGAATTTGGACTTGATTTTGAGTTGCTGTTGATGAACTTGTCATTTATAGATTATTAGAATCAAGCTAAGAAAATTATATCAGGTGTTTTGATATAGTTGAATACATAATAGAATTTATTGTTCATCTTGATACATTGGGGACATAAATAAGCTATATTAAGCCTATTGATATAGTAGGGACATAAACAGGTAGAAAATATTATATTTAGGTTTTTGATATAATATAAACATAAAAAAAATGTATAGGGATTACTATTATATTAGGGATGTAAATTGGTTTAAAATTACTTTGGATCCCATTAATATAGTTAAATTAATAGGAGACTATGTTTTTCAACTTTTTATTTTACTAAAAATTTATCTTGTAAGAATAATCAGTGCATCAATCTCTTTTTAGTGCACATACTATGGAGTGCATTGGGAAAGGTTTGGAGTGGGCTCATGCTACTTTAAAAGATATGTTCAATTACTATTCATTAATTCTTACATTACTATCATCCTAACATCCCTTGAGTCTATTTTCCCTTTTCATTTTTTATCTCCTACTATTCAATTGTGTAACCTCTCTATAGTTCTTACTATATCAACACTTCCAATACAAATTTTTCATGCATGTTTATCCCTATATTGTATCAATATTATCAATATAAAATTATAATATTTATATGTCTTATGTATTATATTGTGACTGAAGATACAATATTCAGTTGGATAATACCATTTTACTATATTGATACAATCAATTTAGATTTATAGTTTATTTATACCTTTAGATACTTATATATAGGGGTCATAAATATCATTCCAAACACACACAAAACCCATTTTATCTATTTAGGCAAGTATTAAAAATATTAATTAGTGGATAAATTATTAGTCCTATGAGGTAAATTCCTAGTCAAGGTCATTGAAGCTCAATAGGAGGAAGTTTAACCAAGGAGGTATCCCTTAGTGTTTGGATTCCCCAATTAAATAAATTTAGGTTTTTTTCCCTACCATTAAATGTATTCATATACAAAATCTCTTGAAAATTTCCATTAGATTCAAGGGGGAGATTGATGCACTAAAAATTTAACTCAATATAAGTATCTCTATCCCTATACTCTTTCCTTTTATTTAATAGATATATATGTTTTGTTGTTTATTATTAGAGTAGTATGTGTTTTTCATCCTTGCCTATGTTTCATTTTTTTAAAATTTGGAATATTATAGGGTGCTTAGGTTTTCCATTACAATGATATTTTAGGACCTTATCTAGGCCACATTTACTTAGACTACAACTAAAATTAGCCATTTGGAATTTATACCTTGTTCAATTTAGTCTATTTACCATCTTGGATATAGATTACCCTTGTTCATTAGTTCCTTTCATTTGGTTTCATTATTATATCCTTGATAACCATTTTATAGTGTTTTATTTACACCATTCATTTTATCTTAGGACCTAGTTAGATCCCATATCTTAGGCATAGGATTTGAAACTCTACACCCTAAATATTGAGTGTCAATTACCATATATTATATCTATAAGTATTTACAACCTTGGTTACATAACTATATTTACATGTACACATGCTCTAAATTGGTCTCATATTTATATCCTAGTTTATATATAGAAATAGGATTGTTACCTTGATCATCTTATCCTACATATATTTAGTTCAAATCATCATGAATCATATCCTGTTGTTTGTTGGATTGTCTTCACATTTCCATTTATAGCCTCTTATAAATTTCAATTTAACAAGTATCTCTTGTAAAATCATGTATATTTTTATTCTTAGGATTATCTTCACATTTCCATATCTCGCATCTTAAAGCTTTGATTTGGAAAACACTTTTTGTAAAAAAACTATTTTTTTACACTTTTTAGACTTATCATCATAATTTCTCCCCATAAGAATATTATAATGTGCCTTTACCCATTCACATTATATGTGTTTCTCCTTTATCCCTTAGGCATTGAGGAAAACCCAATCATCAGGATGTGAGTGATGTCAATAATAAATAGGCACTTTTCATTTCAAAACTTCCAAATAAGCACCCAATCTACCCTTTCAGTCTCAAATCCTTACATCATGATCATGCAAATTATGAGATTATATAGGGTGATGCTTGAGATAAATTGGTCCATATATATTCTCTCTTGATAATTCTAAAGGGAAATTGGGGTAGGGGGATTATTTATTATACTTTCATTTCCCTCAAATATCATAAAATATCTAGTAAATGATATCTTATTTAGCAAGCTTGTCTAGAGCATAATAGAGGATTTACAATGGGGCTTAAAATAAATTGTCTATCCTAATCATTATGTAAGTCATATAAAACTAGTAAGATATCATGTTCAAAATTTACTTAATCATTTCCTCTAAAATATATAGGCATGGGATTCTCATTAACAACCTGATAGATTGGAGGGTAGAAGTAATTTCAAATATATTTCATGTGTTGCCAAAATTTATGGATGTGTAACTTGAAGAGGTGTGTGAAAACTAGATTTGGTGTATTAAGATTCCATTTTGGATACTGAGGTAACTTTATAGTGGAAAAATTAGCATTGACTAGGTAAGACATCATAAAAAATCCATCTCCATTTTGTATTGCAATGGCTCTCTGAATAAAATTTAAAGACAACCTCCTCTATTGTAGGGACCCATTTGTCATCAATAATAATGGAAAGTAAAGGCACCTAGGTCTTATTCACATCATTCATCATTAGCACTCCAAACAAATGGTTTATCAAATCCATACCTGGTCTTACACTAGGTCTTAAAAACTTGATGGGTGTTTTATTAATATTGGCTTTATTTTTCCAATAATCAATATTTATGACCAGTCCTTTAGTACCTATCTTATATTAAGGGGTTTTAGCCATTCCAGTTCTATGACTTAGTTATATTTGACATCAGGATTGGGTAACTTATAGTAATCTTTAAATGCCATTCCTATAAAAAAAGGTTGTGTGTTTCCCTTATCTCATGGACATGAAGATACCTTCTTTTCTTTGAGAATGTACAAATATATTTAAAAATAGGTCTAGACATGGAAATGCCTCAAGATACCTTTTTGTCCTTAACTTGAGGCATAGGCATAGGGTTTTTCTACTAAAGAGGATATATCCTAAGGTCCCATTGCATGTTGTTTAAATTTCATGAACCTTAGGCTAAAGACTTATGCTAAGTCTCATTTTAAAAGGTCTTTGAAAATGTAGAACTTAGGATAAATGCATCTAACCAAAGGTTTTTGTGTGTTTCTTAATACTTTAAAACCCTATCTAAATTTATACCATTATATCATTTTGAACCCATTTTGAGCATGATATATAAGGCTTAGCATAAATATTTTATCCCAAATAATACTTTGTGTTTATTAAACACAATGTAAAATTTTGCCTAAAATATTTAACCTTGATCCCCTTTGTATAAATTCAGAAAACTTAGGTATAAATTTATTAGCTAAGGTTTATGTTGAGTTTAATAAATGTGAAATAAACCTTAGCCTAATGAATTTAAGCCTAATTCCCACCTTAATAACATTCTAACTTAAATCTTGGGCATCTTTGTAGATCAATAACTTTGTTTCATCATGGGGAGATGGTCCAATGACATGAATATCCTATGAAATTTTCAATGAAAGCCTAAGATCCTGTAGGCTTGATGGATGGCAAAATCCCATTCAAAACAAAACTGATAGATGATTCAATGGTTTATGCTTTGTCACTAGAGGATGACCCAATGGTGTGAAGGTGCACATGAATTTTTGAAAGGCCCACGAGCTCACCATGTGGCCAATGCTCATTCAACAAATAACTGACGCAAGATATAGAGCATGGGAAGGAATACAAAGATGTCAAGTGTCACAACCATAGGGCTTGGAATAGAAAAGAACCAATCACAAGGAAGGGCCTAGATTAAAATCAATGGCTCACACTAATCCAAGATTTTAATTTGATGTTACAACATAAAATAAGGTATTTTAAATACCAATGGTTAGTGCTCAAAGGCATTTATGAAAAATGCTACAAAAGGACCAGACCGATGCCACATAGGTACCACGCAATAAGAAAAGGACAAAATGAAAGAAATTTTTGGCCCAAAAATGTGAAAGTATAAAGGCAAAGGTTTAAATCAAATCCAAAGAATGTATAAGCTAGAGTCTAGATATATCCTACCATTAAATCTTTAAAACCCTAAATCCTACATAAAAGTGACCCAAATGAATGCAATTGGTTACAATTTGATCCAAAGAGAGCTTGATTATTTTTTTGAGAAAAAAAGAGCTTTCACAATGACTATTTTATATCTAAGGTAAACAATTTGTAGAAGTATAAACTATGGTAGCTTGTTGGCAATAGATAAAAGGGACAACTCTCTACTTATCCATAGATAACAAAAGAAGGATCTTCAAAGACATCAAATTGGACATTATAGCCTTGAATTCCCCAAGCATCGGGAATTGGTCTGAACTATTCTTCATCATGGATTAAATAAAACCCACTACAAAAGAGGAGTAGACAATTGACATGATGAGCTAAAGGCATTATGACCTGGTCATTATTCAGATGGTCAACCTTCACTACGCTATGACAAAACTTGAGGTACTATATTGCATAGATATCCTTACTCCTATCTGTGTTAATTATAGAATTGATAACAAATGGATCATCCTTGAGGGAAATTCCAAGAAGGTAGCTTATATATATCTTGTATATTTTGAGAAATATTATAAGCTCTCAATTCCCTATGTGGACTTATCTAAAATCAAAGAATGGCCCAGTAATCATGACCTATACTTTGTCCTTAGACCTTGGTTACACTAAGGACCCCATATCTTTAGAGATTTTGAGGGCAAGATCTTAATAGTCCAATTCAGGGATGGCATTAGATTAATAATGACCCTATTAAACCAAGCCTTTAGAGACCCCTCAACCACCTATGTAAATAAAATTTGGTTCCCCTATGTGACTTTCATGGTGGAATAAAGCTCACCCCTCTAATTAGAGATTTGATCAATGTCTTCTTGGCTAAGCAGTTCACTACCATCAAAAGGAATACATCTAAGTAATTTTATATGATGCCATACCTACTAGATGCCCTACTAGCCTCTATCAACTTGCCAGGGATTAGAAATTGGTCTCCTAAAGGAAAAACTATTATTTCCCACCATTACTCTAAATTGCACATCTTTAAATATAAGAACCATATGAAATTAATTTATGACTGTGTCTACCCAGTCATAGTGGAGGCCATCATAGGTGTTCACATGCCTAGGTTCCATCCATTGATCAAGAAGTATGTAGAAATGATGGGTGACATTTGGTTCTACCTTGATTATATAGTTATCAGGATTAAGGGGATCATGTCCCAATCTTATAGATTGTCAGTGTACATTCTTAGCAAGCTGGTTGAGGAAGAAATTGCCTCTTAGCTCATCCATGGCATTTATGGAATTTTCAAAGAGAAGAGGAAGGGTATTCTCCATCCCTTCCCTCTAATTATTAGGAGGACTATACTTCAAGATTAGAAATAGGTTGATACCATGTCCAAGCACAGGGACTTGTTTGGGTTTCAATTGGATGAGATCAAAATGTGGGACCCAAAGAGTATAGTGAGTAATCATTTTAAGGATAATAAGCTCCCCAAGCCTGAATATATGAATTAGCTCAATGTTCATGACACCATTTATATTAAGGGCAAGAATTATGAAGAGGTGTTGGTCATGATCAAAGGGCACAACATCAAACTTGAACACAGGTTGACCAAGGATGACAAACCATTAGGAGAGGCATGGAAAATGCATCATTTACAGTATCACTTGCTTCTTGGACCATCCAGGACATCACATGAATAACCCCAAGTAAAACAACCATAACCTCAGGGGAAAATTATGCAAGGCTATGATGAACAAGGCCATGGTAAGGAAAAATTAGGGGAAGTGAAATTGGAAGAGAGGCCTAGAGAGGGGTCCTCATCTTCAACAATCCCACAAAGGCAACCTTCCCCAATTCAATATATAGATATGATTACCTTAGAACTAGAAGAGACACTTGAGGGTACCGTCAAGGAACTTGAAGAGGTTTGTGACATAGATAGGTAAGAGAAATTGATTGAAGGGACTTAAATCCAAGAAGGGGAGCTTAGAGGAGAGAAAGGAAAAGAGATTACTCTTAGCATAGTCCCTATGGCATCCCAAGATAAAATAAAGGTAAAGCTAGCATTGGTTACTATTAGACCAAAGAAGAAACCAAGATTGACCTTCACTCACCCCACCTATGAAGTCAATCTATTTAGTGATGAATTCCCCATTTATGGACCAATCATCCCTGACTAGTTTATTTATAAGAAATTGTAAAAGATTGCTTCTCTCTCTTGCTTATGGGCACTCATAAAGGTTGCCAATGTTGAAGTACATGATGACATAAATCCATGGATTAGGGCTATGGTAAAGGATCAAGAAGAAAGGATAATTATGGTCACTCTAGGACTAGAAAGCAAGAAAATGGATGCTCCTAGAGCATTAGGTAGCATAGGTGTAGAGGTCCCAAAACCTCTAAAATTCACAAGCTCATCTACCACTATTTAATCTAATCCATAAATAGTTGGATTGGAAAGGGTCACCACCAATACAACCATGGTGGGAACTGAGGAATTCACCTTCTAAAAGGTGTATCCCTTGTATGTCTAACCCTAATAGGAGGTCAATAACTTGGTGAGGCCACTATACATGAGGAGGATTTTGATATCTTGATTGAGGCTCAATCAGCTTAGGTGAAGGCTAGGTTCTAGGGCATGAAATAGAGGATTTAAAAATTGGAAAGAGAGAAGGAAAATCTAGAAACCCATGCCATTTTTATAGTCCCTGCCACCATAATGGACATGTTTGAGGCCTCATTATTTGATATGTTCAATTATTTGAGTTCAATAAAACTAAGTCAAGATTCCCTAAGCTAGGAAAGTGAAGTAGCTAAGGAGTTAATAATAGAGTGGTAAAAGGTAGAGATCCAGGTTAGGGATCTCATTGACATTGCG
The DNA here is from genome assembly GCA_037957365.1 of Torreya grandis. Lineage (NCBI taxonomy): Eukaryota > Viridiplantae > Streptophyta > Pinopsida > Cupressales > Taxaceae > Torreya > Torreya grandis. Next base: position 2,862,891 of record JARHVA010001630.1, on the reverse strand, counting down.
ATTAGGAATAAGATTTCTAAGTTTAGGACTATCAGCTTAGCATATTTGAATAGCATACTGGGGATAATAATAGACAAGGTTTAAGGCCTATGTATTTGGACAAAGAATTTGAATAGGCTATTGGTAGATGATAAGGGATTAATCATCAGAATTAAGCGGATTCTAGGAATAATGTTGTTAAATCCCACTAAGACCACTATAATTAGAATCATTGATGATTCTGAATTCAAAGATAAGGTCACTTTGGTCATGCATTGAGTTAGGATCAAGATCTAAGGCTAGTCTATAAGGGATAATAAAATAATTTTTTACATGATTTTCACAGTAGAAGAGAAAATTGTAGAGGCAAGGAGCGTAAAGGAAGCCATGGTTAGGGATGACCAAGACATGGATGACTTGGCTGATCAAGAAGAGGTTTTCCTAATGAATCTAACTGTGGACATGGATCCCATCAAGGACCAACACCAGAAGGTCATGGAACTTCTACAAAATTAATAAGGGGACCCTTCAGCAATAGGCCCACCTAGTAGCTAATATTCCTTTTGCTAAATACATTGTAATATCAAGGATAAGAATATTATTTTGTAAGGCATATGCTATTATATTAGCATATTGCCCCTAATTTAGTCTAATTATGAAAAACAAGTGTCTTTTAGGACTTTTAAGGACAACTATCCTTTTCTTTTGTACACCTATATATTGTAATTGACTGATGCACTGCCTTGTCTTTTCGATAAAAGGCATGTATCACCATCTTGTAAAGAGAGATAATTTTTGAAAAAAAAAATTTACACTTTAAGAAATTAATATAATCAAGTATTTATGCAAATATTATCCACATTTGATATGTCAACTGGTAATATAGCTTTTCTCTCAATTGCTAATTTTATGTCTTGAATTTGAATAGTTTTTTTGAATTATGGGTTGCATTTTCTAACCACAAGGTTTCTAATTTGTGCATATGCTATATTAGTTGGAGGATATTAGGTATTGATTCATTTAATTTTTCTCTATATTCAAATATGCAAATGCTATTTGATTATATTATTAAATCCATAAAGTAGACCCGGTTCTTACTTGTGACTCTTTACATTATCCTTTGAAGTTTGTCTGGTATATAGTGAAATTTGAGCTTAGACTATGTTGCACTATATGTTGGTTAAATGCGTACTCAATTGAAATTTATGCTTTGTCTTGATATTTAAAATTACAATTGGTAACCACTCGTTTCTTTTCTGCCTTACCCTTCTTTTTGCTCTTTTTTACACCAAACCACTTTAGTTTAAGATTCACTATAAATATCCACTTAGATTAGTTTGTAGCTTAAATATAGACCATAATTCACTAATAATTAATATATATTCTCTATAATTCTCAAAGAACAAACCATGATGGCTCCCAACCATCACTCATTATAAATTTATGAAATAATAACACATATCTCTACTGCTATTTCATCATAGGTGACATCAAATTACCACAAATTGCTACTCATGATTTGAATTCATATAATTCTAAAATTAGAAGTGTTCTTTGAACACTAAGAAACCCTATGGTACACTTAGAGGCATCAACACCTATTCACCATGAATAAAAGTTACATAATCAAGATGGAGAGGTTGTGTGATAGCTTGTTAAATACATTTGGAGATGAATGGAGTATTCTCAAAGGAATGATGGAAGTGTATGGAATGCATGGTGACCTTTTAGTGATGAAACTCATTATATTATGAAGATAAAATTAATTAGCATAAATATGTCTAGTTGGTTCAAATCTCATTTTGGAGTCTAAATAGATTATGTAGAGTGCACATTAGATAGGGTGACTAATTAAAAGAGATGAAGGATTAATATTTAGAATGTGGATGAATACATATTGGTACTTAATTCCATGTGAAAATATTCCACAAAGATGTTAGTGGATGATGATAGTTACGTATATGATGAGTCCACAATAATAAGGCCTCGTCTTGTATAAATTTTTGGCAAGGAAGTTTATTATTGACTAACTTATGTGATGAAACCATTTAATTATAAAAGGAGAGTGTAGTTTTGAAAATAAATAATTAAATTAGATAAGTTGGAATAAATAGGTATGAATTTAAATCACACATAAGATGAGAATTATTCTAAATATCACCTTCTCAGAAACAAAAGGAAGAAAATAGGGTGGATGCATCACAAATGAGGGTGAGATAAAAACTAATCATGATGATTTGAATCACACAAATTCAATTTATTAAGGGTCAAGTCATGTTTTTTATGAGGATGGGGGAGAAATAAATGTGTAATCATCCAACTTGGATCAACCACCAACCCATACCATATGATCACCTATGAAACCAACCCATCCATTTAAGTCACCATTAAAGAAGAAATAAAACTCAAATAAAACCTCAAGAATAAAGGATAGATCCACACTATTATATTTAGGGGAACCAAATAGGGAGGATATTCCAAAAACTAGGACACCATGTAAGAACCCCTCTCCAAAATACACCTCACACATATACATAGAGCAAAGCAAATAGTAAGGGTGTAAGGATCCACTTGAAAAAGGAACATGAGAGGGACCCTAAGTAAATAATAAGGATTTATAATTTGATGTGGAATTACCCATCAAGGAGACCAAAAATTTGAGATGGGTACAGAGACTATGGAATTAGGAGGACCAACTGGAAAATTGGGTGATGGCCAAGGAGGGTGTAGTGACAATGAAGAGGGTGAGGTACATAAAAAGGATGAACCCAAAATGGCCATTGACATCCCTTTGGTGTCTAAATAAATATTTAATGAACCCAAATAAGAAGAATAAGATTAAAATAGTGTGGAAGATGATGAAAATACACAAGATAAGGTGCAAAAAAATGTGTTAGGCAGAAAGGCATTCATTTGGAATGTATTTTAAGAGGAAAAATGCAGATATGGTTATTTTTATTTTTGTAATGTTTTTTGTTTTATGTAAATAATATGAACATTATTTTAAATATATTCAAGTGAGTTAAGTGAAGAACCCTTGAAGATTCTTACGTCGGATGTCTAATATATTATAGGAGGGATTTATTGTGTCAGTTATATATAATGTTATATTTGGTTTCCTTTATTGATAATACGAGCCCAATTTTAACTTATTTTGGTGTATAAATATTTCATTTGTGAATCGATAAAATACATGAATATTACATAATGTTCTATATATACATTTTTCATGAGTTAGCATAGTAAGTTTTAAAACTTACAAGCCATGTGTAATCATGTAACACAAGTAGAAGAGAACTAAGAATATGTATGATTTGGTTAGAAAGATGAGGAATGAAAGAATATTTTAGAGCCTAAATAAGATCATAGATAATTTTATATAAGTCAATAGGAAAAATTATTTCACTATAGTACCATGCACATAATTAGTGTGAGGTAGGATAATGGCTCACACTGTTTAGAGGAGAGGAGGTTCAAAAATTTTGCTCAAGTTATTACATTTACACTCTATCATGTGGGATATATATTTTTCACCACCACTTTAGTGCTTTCACAACTCCATAATTTATTATTTTTTTTAGTGCCAAGGTAGATCAAAGAGGAGGAATCAACAATTAAACACATTTTTCCTAGAAAAAAATAGAGTGAGCATATTAGGAGATCAGAAATCAAGCATCAAACTAGTCATATAAAAATTAGATTGCCAAAACATTCATAGTTCAAACTTGGAAAACCATTTTTAGACTCAATAGTGTGAGTCTACCCAACATTATTTTTCCTAGGGAAAACCCGTGTAAAGCATGATTCTACCTAAGATCCCTATATTTTAGTTTCATCAACTAGGTGTGATCATTTCTTGTCTTTTATATTTACTTTGTATAGCTTATTTTATTATTTATTTGTATTTTTCCTATTATTAACCAATGAAGTAAATCTAAATTTTATACTTTCTTAGTTATATTATTAAATTTATTCAATGCAATTATTTCTTATTTTGTAGCAATATATTGATGAAAATAAAGATGTTAGGGTAAAAAATGAATACCATAAATAAGAAGAGGTGAAAAAAATAAAAATAAATAAATGTGATAAATAATTAGAAACCTGTTAATATATAATTTTTTGAACATGTTTTACATAGTGACTCTCCCTCACCCAGCTCCATGTAAATGAGATCTCTAAGAATACATAAGTTAGGGTTTTTTTCTTTCTTACATGTACCTCTTTCTATATATTAAGAATGTATAAAATTTGGGATCATATCCATAACATATAGATACTTCATTTTTATAATTAATAATCTACCTATGTTCAAGGGTTACCTCTCAACAAACCATTCAATAATTTTAGGGCAAGGAAAATCATTAAGTAGGGTAATACGAGAAAAATCGTGAATCCATATTTTAATAAGGCTATATAGTGGTTAGGACCTAATTTGTTATGCAATGTGGTCTCATTGAATATCAAGAAAATGGACTTAGTTTCTCTATTTTTTTAATTACATTAAGGAGAAATGTTTTACTAGATGTTATTATTTTGGTCTAGTTGTGCTTAGTTTGAATCATGATTTGCAATAGGAGTTTTTATCTAGTTTCACTACAAAACATGTATTTGACTCAATCCAAACCCTTTACCATATATGTAATGAAGCATTGGCAATGTGTGTATTTGATTTATATAATACCTTATAAAAACCATGGATATACTTTTTATTTACTTCAATTATTAACATTATTATTGTGATGGGTAAGCAATAATATACATATGATAGTGGGACTACTAAGGAATTGATTCAAATAGTAATATCCAAGCCAAAAAAAGATACATTTGTACAAATTGAGAGCCAATAATTCAGGCTCAGTGTGAGAGGAATTCAATTAGTTAATGGTGTAGTAGGAAAATCCAAGAAATTTAATGAAATAGAGAAGACCCACAATAAAAAACCAAAAAGAGTTGACAAATTTTGGAATGAAATATATTTTTTAGATTAGGATTAGATTACAGGTATGATAATTAATTTTTTTGGAAACAATATTCCATTAATGTTTTACTTTGAAATAAAAAAATGAGGCCCTATGTGCAGGTGGGAAGAGTTGGAGGTGGGGTCCAATTGGATTTTCACACAATGTACTTGAATATTATAGGAGTGAAAAGTGAAAATGCATTTCTTGGACAAAATTATATTAGGTGACCTTATTTTGATCTTCTCAAATAATATTCTAAAACTAGAATTTTTTGATCAAGCCATTCAGGATTTGAGCTTAGATTTGGGCAGTCATTGCTTATTTGGTAAGTGTGTAGGATCCCCACTCTCAATATTTGACCTTGATGTTTGGTCGAAGCTAGGGTGGGGTTATTTATAAGCACCTTCATTCACCTTACTCAATCATAGTTTATTTCAAGTTGTCTTTAAGAATTCTATGGATCATGTCTTTATTTGGTCCTCCCGACCTTGGTTTGTCAGTAATTTTGGGGTGCTTTTATATGAATGGAATCCAATATTTTACCTTGAAAATGAAGAGGTTATTATATCTTCCATTTTTATTAGGATCTATAAAATTCCCCTTATTTTGGGAAATAAGATCACATTTAAATGTTTATCAATCGGGTGGGTTCCTTTATTAAACTCAATGAACCTTCTATGGGGAAATTTATTAGAGCTTGCACTATAGTAGACCCTTACAAACCTTTTAAGCATTTTTTTCATATTTTATATTCCCAAATTTCATGGATCCAATTCTTCAACTATGAAGGTATTTTTTTCATATGGTTCCACTACAATCTTATCATTTACCGAGCTTTTGGTTGTTCTTATTCGAGTGTCAAGGATACTCCTCACTCTTGATTGACTTGGGGGAAGAAATAAGGGGTTTGATACCAATAATTATTATTATTTAATCATGGAATATTCTATAAAATGTATAGATCATATTCTCCCCCTCCTTCAGCTAGTATTACCTCCCCCACGAGGGAGGACTCTATGCAGAGAGATTTTGTGTTAGTGATGCCTTCCACTTATACTCCATTGGAATCCATTGATTAATATTAAAAATAAATTAATAAGGATGGAGGTGGAAAGGCTATGATTTGATGCAAAATAAATGGTGAGGGAAGGGAACCAATGGACTATGAAAGGTCTTCTTTCCCATCATGAAAGAATACCAATTTTTTACTACTAACTAATTGTTTGTTTCTTATCCCATGGGTGAATCACTAATTCCAAATTTAACACCTTGGATAAAAGTGGTTGATATATTGGAAATACTTATACTAATCATTTGACTTCCCTTTTACTGAATCTAGGTGGGTTTTTAGTGGAGGATTGTGTTTTGTCTCTCCTTGGTTATTTTCCTATGACTATTTTAGATGTTTTCTTTTTATGGGTTATAACCCATTTTTGTATGGAATTTGTGTCTATTTTTTTTGCCTTTTATGGTGTTTTTTGCATGTCACTATATGTGGGTTTCCTGGTCTCATAAAAACCCTCCTTTTTACCATATCAAATAATTTTTTTTTCAAAACTTGGCAAGAGATCTATCTTTCATGTATACTCTTATTATTGATCATATTATCATATTATCAAGTGTCACATGGTATAAAAATCCAAGAAAGGATGTCAAAGTAATAGTATAATTATCCCATTTTATTTATGAAAAGATACATGGATACATAAATTTTAATAGAATAATTATCAATGTACCCTTAATTTGACACTAGATGAAGAAAACATTTGCCTAAATTTTTGTTAAAAGGTTTTTGTTTTATGAGCACTATTGGAAGACTTGAAAACATTCCATTTTATAATAATGTGTGAAAAATATACATGCATGATAATTATTAAAACAAACTAAATTCACATAATAAAAACTATAAATAAATGTGATAAATCCATTAAACTTATCTTATCTTCCATCTTTCATGACTAGTGCAGGAGAAGTATGTAGGACATTCAAATCTGCCCACCATAGATTATAATTGTCATTCTTGGTGGTTTTAATATTTATAATAGTATACCACTAAATTATTTTAGGATGATGTTCTTTAGATGATGTAAAAATACTTTTGGTTTTAATGACACTAGATTGACACTTAGTTTTATATGACAAGTCAAACTATACAAAACAAACTCTAATTAAAAATTTTTGACTCTTGAAAATAAGTAAAGATTTCCTATCAAAATTCACACTCTAACCAAAATCAATTGTTTTAATTTAATATAATATACCAAATCTATTATTTTACTTTAATATAAAATACCAACTCTAAGAATATGAATAACATGTACAGTGATCTTGAACTCCCTTCTTTAGAACAAACACTCATAATCCATTTCCCTCCCATTCTAAGACTATTGTTATTTATCAAATACATATTTTATATTTACTTATATGTGGAAAAAAAATCTTCATAAGGATAAGGAGTTATGTTTTAAGAAACTCCCATGGTTCACTCAAAATTATACATTAACCAAAAACATTTAATGTAGAAAACAAGTATGTTTACAATTGTACACACATCTTGTACCACATAAATTATGTTTAAGTTGTTTTGTGTATGCTTATGCATGCACATTTTTTAGTTTTTTTTCTTCATTTAAATTTTTTTATGCACACAAGTTATTTTATATTTTTTTCACTTTTGATATATTGTGAAAGCCTTTGTTCAATTCCATGTAAGCGAAAAGGCTTGGAGTCTTACACTGTCGAAGAGTTCTATTGCACATATTTGATTGTGAAGCTTTAAATTTTTTATGTGGAATGATGGTGCTAATTAGTACTAATATGTGTATCATTATGAGTGGATTGAGTCACACAAATATTTTTTTTATGATTTTTTGAAACTTGATACTTTCAAATTGTTGGGGCAAGCAGTGTCTTTGTGGATTTTAAGTGCGTGAGAATTAATGTGATTTTTATCAATATAAATTACACCCTTGAGGATGTTTTTCAAGCCTTAATCACTTATATTATATCATATATACACCTCTATCCTATGGGTGGCCTAAATTTTGAGGTGAATATCTAGATTAGGGCTAGCTCCCTTGATGCTTCACTTTGTACTACTATTCTACCTATCTCTTGCAAAGGAAAGGGAGATACATAAATTAAAATAAGTAAATTGGAGGTAATGAACCAATATTAGTATCCTCCATTTGCCTATACTACACTAATAACATGAATTAGGACCAAAATTTTATTACACAACTCAGCATGAGTCTCCAAGTATTATTGTTTCATTATGAAGATTATGGACAAGACATTAGCCAAGAGGGATAAACAAGAGTTATCATAAGAGACACTAGTGAATAAATATCCACACTTATCCATTTTAGGACCACATAACACACTTCATATGACCAGATAAGATTACTAACAACCTATAAAGACATAAAGAGATAGGATAAATGAGAGGAAGTTGTAGACACTATCACTAACATTCATCAAACTATCATGGACATATACTAGTTGTAACATTGAGAAGGATAGATATATACATGTATTAACTTTATAATTGAAACACAAGTGTTTGTGTGAATAATTATTTACCATAATCCAATTGAGGATCCATATAGTGCCATTTAAGGCTTCATTTATAGAAAAAAGGAGAAAGAGAGAGATAGTACATGGAGAGAGTCTACGACAAATATCATCCATCACAAATAATTTACAAATCCAATTATAAGGTGAGATAATATTCCTATCATTTTCCTTCAACATGTGTTACTTGATGTGATGATGGTCTTCATGAAGTTGGCATAGGAGTTCTTGGTTGTGCTTGATGACTCATCAAACCTCTCTTGAAACTACCCTACTCTCCTTGATTGGGGGGTTACATAACTACATAAATACCTATAACACATTTATATATATTATTTACACCTCATGAGATGATGTAAAACTCCTCAAACTGATGCAATAGGTATGACATCTCATATGCTCACTTTGTCATTTTGACAAGCTTGCCAAATGCATAGTGAAAACCTAAAAATTGGTGAATTTTCATGATTTGGTAATATAATATGCATAATTATAATTTTAAAATAATTTTAATGTTATCATAGACCTCCATTCAATTTTTTACCTCTCTAATCCACCTGAAACTCCCAAAAATGCCCAATTTGGTCATTCTAGGCCTTAAGAAGCCCTTAACTAGCTTTGGGGGTAAAAAATGAGTTTTAAGTCTCACCTAGATATATTATTAATTTAATTTTAAATTTATTAATGGTTAAAACCTTTAGGATTTGTAAAATATCATAAATATCTCATCAAACTCAAACAAAAATTCTTTCAAAAGTGCCTATTTGCTGCCCTATAGGTGGCATAGAGGTGTTTTTAAGTGACTTGGTCCCATTTTATCTATTTATGAGGTGAATTATAATTTATTAAATTATATAAAATATTTATAAACCATATAATAAGCTTGTGTGGCCTTCAAAATGTCTGAAACACCCAACTTATACTTCATCCATGAATAAACTAGTCAAGAACCCTGATTTCCTTCATGGTGCAGACCTATGTTTTTCTATTTTATCTCTCTTAAGGGTTTGTATGGACCTTAAAAAAAATTTATAAGTTTTTAAATATTTATCCCAAATTTAAATAAAAATTTCATGAGTTTTGGAGCTCTAATACTCAAGTTATGGCCTTTTTATTATTGCCTCACTTTGCATTTTCTTATTTCTACATGATTGTAGGTCTATGTTTTAGAATTTTATCTAGTTATATGAGGTATAAATATCTCATTATTTTTTAATTGTGACATTGATATACCCTTGTATATCCTCCAACCATTGTATTTTTTCAATCAATCACTTAAAACTCCTAAAAACACCTTTTTGACCTACAACACTTGCATTTTCTCCACTTTGAAGACTTGTTCTCTAACATGGCACTTGATCATGCTTGGATATTAATTTTAAATGATGTGATATGTATCATTATACCATTAAATAAATATTAACACCTTTAATTTTCATAAAAAATCTCAAAAATGTATCCAAATTCCTTAAAATCGAGATGTAGAGGTTTTGAAGGGTTTTAAGGCAGCTTAACTTCTTAAGGATGATTCATAAAGCTTTGGACATGTATCTATAAAATCTTAATAAAAAATTTAAGTGAATAGGTTTTCAATCAAACTCCTAATATAATTTGTCTTGGTGTGTATTCTCCTTCATGAACCATCCATCACAAATTTACCCTTCTTCACAAGCTTGTGACTCGATGAAGATCTTGAACTGCCTTTCCCTTGTCTTGAACTTGTAAACTCCTATCCTATCATGATTTTTCCTTGAGAATTATGAATAATGTTTTTTTATAACACATGGTTTTTCCATCACTTGTGACCTTTGGACTTCACTTCAATGTAGCATCTTAGTTTCTCACAATATGACAACTTTAACCTACCACTTTCATGTTGAAAACTAACTCACAACATTTGACATGTGTGTAAAACATCCAAATAACCTATTTGAAATTTATAATGAACATAAAAATCTTTAATAATTTTTTTTAGATACAAAAAACTAATTTTTAAATAACTATTTTCATAATGAATGACTTGGACAAGTACAAAATAATGGAAACATAAACCTTAACCTTTACAAAAATACCTAAAACTATGATAAACATGCCATTTTTAAGAGAGTTTGAATCAAAATGAACAATTAAAATTAATAAAAATTATTTTAAACATTTTATGGGTCAATGGTGGAAAAATTAACCAACATTCATGGAGACTTCTAATGGGTGCTTGCTTGCTAAGCACTCTAGACTAGTAGTCGTACTAGTCCATTGGGCTATGGAGTCACCTGTCATCACTTCAAACTAATCTAAGATTAAAAAAATGTCTAAAAATGCCTTGAAAAAAATTAAGGGACATATGATAATACATTCAACACAAACAATAATTCAAAGGATAACACACACATTAAAGCAATCATACCAAACCAGACACACACTATGCTAAGAAGCACTTAGGGAAAATAAGAGATAAGTGACTACTATGTACAACTAAAATCCAAGGTTTGATCCACCTAGATCAAAAGATAAACTTCTTATATCTCCTCTATGAGATGAATCATGGTGTAAATCAAGCTACCTTTTGGATATAGTGCTTGATGGATCAGACTTCTTGTTTGACAACTTCCTTGGCATGCTCTCAAGTGAATAAAATATAGACAACATCTCTCCAATGTAAATAAACTCCTTTTGATTTTCAATGTTTTCTTCATCTTTATCTTCAACACTAAGGAATTTTTCCAATGTGGTCATATCTGTAACCTCAATCTTTGATTGCTCATTAGGACCATGTTATTTAATGTTGGTAATGCTTCATTAATGTTCTTATTAGGAGATGTAGGCTTGTAAAGAGTTTAAATATCTTGACTAAGATCAATGAATTGATACCATAAGTCATCATGAAATTTTTCATCTCCACTTTGAGCTTCTTTAGATCAACAAAGAGAGAAAATGTCATCTTTTTCTAGGTTTACAAATTGATTAAAGAGTTGATAACCAAATTTGAGAACATCAAACAAGTCAATGTCAAATGAATTAGACTCTTAGGATTATATGCTTATAAGACTTACCTCCATAGTTTTTTAATCACAACCACTGAGATGGGGGTGAATTAATGCATAAAATTTTATTTAAATTCCATATACCATTCATTATCCTTTCAAACCAATTTGGTAAATAAGTAATGCATAGAGAAGAAATCATATAAGCATGAAGCAAGATATCAACACGTGAACACAAGAGATGTGTGGTATACCCTCATGGGTAATAAAACCCATTGAAACACCACTTTGACTATTATATTATAGTCAATGGATCAAAATTTATTGAGGCACCAACCCCTCACTAGTCAAACACCAACTCAACTAGTTTTTTAGCAAGATCCAACTTGCATAGAGGCTCCAACACCCTAAGTGACTTGTAACCAACCCAAACACTTAAATAACACTTATAAAATATTTTAATTCATCTCTCAATCCTTCTTGACAAGTCACCAACTTATTCAAGACAAACTTGATCACCTCAAGACACCTTGTTACTCAAACAATGGATTGTGATCTCTTCTTTAGCTCTTTATCTTCTCTATCTAAATTCCAATCACTATAATATACATATATGATGTATATCTGATTTTATTTCAAAATATAATCAACTAATTCATCTATTATCAACCTTCTACCCATCTCAAAATAGCCTCTAGGCTGCTTCGCTCAAACATGCCTCTTACTAGGCTTATTAGGTCATATGAACCTATTCATCATTCTCAAAAAAATTGATGGATTTTTATGAATAATCATTTACTCCCATATTAATTTATACATAAAATCCTTATGATACTCAAGGTGTTATTTTATTCACTTTCACTTTTATCTCTCTTCCTTAACTAACCCAGATAGGCCTATTGTGCCTTATATTTATACTAGACTCTTTCTCTCACCCACCTTGGTTAGCCAAACACCTTTCCAAAATTGGATAACTTTTTTAATATTTTAATTTACACATTTCATAATTTAAACACTCACCACATAGGTCAGTCATCACTCATAGCGGCCAAAACCTCATTAGGCCTAATGGAGACCTAATGCAAATAGGTCTTCCCAAGGCACATGTTATATTTAGACCACCTTGAAACATCTTGAATCTCCACCAATTCATGAAACACTTAAAATAAAAATATAATATACCCTTTATAATAACCATATAGGTTCATGCCACCTTTTTTTATTATAACACTTCTTGAACCACACCATTAGGCCTACTTGCCATTAGCCCTTCATACATAGAAAAAGTTTGCCTTAAATATCTGAAGCATATAGTCAATTTGATAAAAAAAGAATTATAAAAAAAATTACATGAATATAACCTTCATGACCTCATGGTAATCACCATGTCCATTGGGCATCACCAAATAGGGTAAACGACCTCAAACACATTCTTGCAATATGACCACTCAGACTGTTTGACTACTCCAAAACCTAGTCATGTAGAATGTTGTATTTAGTTATTATAAATACACTTATAAGACATATAATTCATATTAAATGATCCTATGATACCTATATATCATCTTCCAATATATATATATCATTGGTTCTAGTGTCAACCATTGATCTTACAAACTAATTTCTTGTCCTTCTCTTTCATAGTGCTTACATAGCTAGATAAGCCATTTTGGATTTCATATCTCAACCTATTAAAGTGACTTTAAACCTTATATAAAGAAATTATAAATGATATACATCTCAAAACACAATTTAAATTTCATTGGATACATTTACTCTTGTCAAAGAGTCTCAAACTCATCACTTCATCTTGCATACCAAGAACTATCAATCTGTCTTAAGAACCAACCATGGTAAACATGACTTAGAACACCTATAGAATAAATTAAATGAGATTATAATGAATTTATATGATCCTTAAGTATCATTATAATATATCAAATCATATATATATATATATATATATATATATATATATATATATATAGGTCAAATGGAAACTATGGAACATATAGATCAAACTCTGAACTTTACTCCTTCACTACCTCATCTCACTCAGACATGTCAAATTTTTATCACCATTTTCAACATTTATAATGACCTCCAAGACATATAATCAATATTGAAATTATATATAGGTATTTAAAATTTTCCTCAAGCAATTTTACCCATTATTAATCCATTTGAACTCATCCCTAAACACATTCTCATTCTGATTGGTTTTTCTCATTGGTTTCACCATTAGCCTAGTTTAGTGAAGGTCAATTTGAGTGAAAAAAAATAGTTGACACAAAGGATATAAATTTATTAAATAACTCCATGTAAAAAAAACATAGGTCTCAATATTCAACATCCATTTATTTTCATTATTTGACCTAGTCACCCTTCCTCCTATACAAATTTTTTTAGAAATAAGAGTTTTTCTATATCTTCCATTCACTATCCTAAAAAACCAATACCACCTACAGAGTTATAGGAGAGTCCTATACCAAATAAAATCATAAAAATATACTTAAAATTTAATTTTTGTCCATTTACAACAATATTTTCCTTAGTAGGTCATTATGAGGGTTTAAAGAGGGTTTTAGACCTATTTTGGTGTTAACAATTGTTCATACAGTATTGCCCCTAAAATTCGAAACTAATACCTAGATATATTATATAAGACCCTTACCCATCTCCCCTAAAAGTATTAGGACACCATGAAAAGTATAAACATGTCAACAACCATCAAAATTTCCTTCTCAAGTCCTCAACTCTTCATTCAACATACACATGAGACCTTCAAACTCATTTTTTTGATTTCTCCTTCAATTCAAGACCTAAAACTTCATGAGAACTCTTAAAAAACCTGTTAAACCTATATAAAAACTCAAATTACCTATATTACCTTTTAAACTTACTTTTAACCCTCATTAGGCCACACTAAGTCTCTTTGCACACTAGACCTAAAACTACCAATCATCTTTAGACCTTGAGCACACCTTGAAATCCTATTGTATTGATCTCAATACCTCATAAAAATGTCATATAACCTGATATCATGATTAAATAATCTCACAAGCATCCAAACCTAATCATGATGCTTCATCATGCCCCTTAGGGTCTTAAGACAAGGTCTATGAAAAGACCACTAATGAAGAGCATACCCCTTTGATTCACTCTGAGAGTCATGTGACTAAATCAACACCTTAATCACATTATCTAAAAATTAATTACATACCTTAAAGATAAAAAATATATATATAATCACCATCATGCCTTTATAATCCATATCCATGCTCAAGGACTAGTCCATCTCATAGCCCTATTATGCATCCCTTTACCAAGACAAGACTAGGTTTCACAAAACACCATGTATCTTCACATGATCACTTATAGGACATAAATTACACTTAATTTTCCTTTTAAATCAATTAAAACCTTAATTCCAAAAACATAACAATAGAAACATACCTCAACAATCTCCCCCTTTGTCATTGATGGCAAACACTCTAGTAAGGTAGATCAATCTCATCTCTCCAAGATGGAATTTCTCCAAATAAATAATTTTTACCCATTTTAAATTAATTAAAAAGTTTCATATACATTATCAAACATTCCTCCACACATAGTCCACTGATCCTTGGACCTAACCACTCATAGAACAAGCAAGATCCCCCTTTATCCATATATACTTCTCTTCAAGATTCTCAAGGGACCTGAGTTATCTCCCCCTAACTCCATTATATACCTCTATAAAGTCATTTTAAAACCTATAATTTTTTTTTAAAACAAATATATAACTCATTCACTTACCTTATGAAATCTCCATTAGGCCTCATGCCACAAATAGGTCTCATGGAGACCTAAAGGAGATAAATTTATTCCTTCTCATTCAACAATGACCTCTTGGGCCAACAATACCATCTCAAATAGGAAAAATTATCTTCATACATGTAAAATCAACTTTAATACAAAACTTCATTCACTAATTACTTCCTTCCAATATACACAAGCCATCATGGCTTAGATAATTCATGACTTCTTTTGTAAGTTCATTGCTCTATAACCCTTGCTCTGTTTTGCACACTCAAAACTTTGAGATAAGTTTATCATACCTCTAATAATTTATTAAATACATATTCAACAAGATCATTTATTATTTTTGACCTTAAGATCATCTTGATGCATATATAACACTGAAACCTCATGATACTCATCATAATGAATCAACTTACACACTCAGTCAAGACCCTTTGATAAAACTCAGAACACTTTTCATCTTCAGAATATTGTTATATTATCCATGGCACTTACATATTTTTAACATGATAACCTATCCCTTTATTACCTTATGATGTCACCTTAACATTAGATAAACATTTAATAACACAAACTCAAAAGAACACTACATCTATCTTCTTTCAATTTTACAAGATTCATGTGATGCTATAGGATAATGATCACTTCCAAAACTTTATGAACATTATCAAGATATAAAAAAAAATCATCTCACTCTTATAAAACCATAAGACCTTAGATAATATGAATAAACAATCTCTATCTTTAATAGCATTGGTCTTGTAGACCAATCTTCAAATCTCACACCCCTATTCTGATTTTGGCTTCTTACACATCACCTTGAGATCATACATGCATTACAAGCATAATATCTTCTAAAGGAAACTTTGCCCTCATTCCATCTAGTGTTTAATAAGATTCATAGTCCATAATAGATTCATTTACCTTGTGAACACACACCTTAGGGTTTACAGTCACAT
The DNA here is from genome assembly GCA_037957365.1 of Torreya grandis. Classification (NCBI taxonomy): domain Eukaryota; kingdom Viridiplantae; phylum Streptophyta; class Pinopsida; order Cupressales; family Taxaceae; genus Torreya; species Torreya grandis. Next base: position 2,846,631 of record JARHVA010001630.1, on the reverse strand, counting down.
GAAGACTAAAAAGCCTCATACCTCTATCTTTTGAGTCCTGAGCATGTTCTTCATTACTAAGATCAATCTGACCATACACAAAGAATCTACAAGAGTAATATGATTTCAATAACATCTTCATTCACTTTTAACAACCAATCTATGTGACCAAAATCACTAAACAACTCAACAAATTTCTTTTGTCAATCAAAATCAAAGTCCTTCAAACATAGTTAACTAACATGATGATTTTATTGCATAAAAACATGTTTCCAAATCTAATCCAATGCATGGGACAAGTCTTCAAGGAGTTAACAACCCCATACAACACTTAGAACACCATTTAAAGTTAATTAGAAAGGATCTAAACCCTATTATATCAATCTAGATTCACAAGACAAAACACAATAAAAAAACCAACTTTGACTTGCAATATATGCACCTATACAAAATTTCAAAGCACACTACCATTTGGAGGATGATCATCATGGACTTTACTATAATTTTTCCTTTTACACCATCTTGATCTGACATATTCCATGGATTATACAAGAACTTCTTTGCTCTCGAGTTCATTATTCTCATAATAGTTAGTTTGAATTTAAAATCGAATGGTTATAATTTTTAATTTACAACAACTATTTCCTTAAGCAAAAATTTGACAACCTCTAGCATGTCACTGCATAAAGGACCAACTTTGGAAGCTCATAACTTGAGCTAGAGAATACATCAAGATATCAAATTTGTAGGGAAGGATCTTGGCACTAAGAATGACATCTCTATATATCCATTTGACTAGGTTTGAATTATGAAGTAAAAATAATAAATTAATAAATATTTTGACTTGGCCATACCTCCATGACATCCAATGATGGTCTGGCTCCTCTTAGCTAGAGTAGTGCATTTTCTTCATTCCAAAATATCATGTGAAACACTATAACCTCACCAAAGCATCTAGGGCACCCTCATAGCATCCTTTATCACCTCAAATTCCTACAGTCATACCATAACACTATCCAATAATACTCCATGCTCATATATAAACATTTTATGACCTTATACCTACTCATGCATCTTGACTTGTTCCCCAAGTACTCTTGTAGAACTGTAGACCTTTTGAAGACCTCATTATTCAAATTATTTATTTCTATACTGAGACAAATGAAAACACCTTATTTTCATGAAACATCTGATAAGACTCAAAAATCATCCACCAAACTTGATTTTTCCACAAGTTGGTGAACACATTGATCTTGCAACTTACCTTCACAAGCCTAGCCATTTTATGCTTCTAAGATCACCTTCAAGTTGTCAAACCCTCATCAAAGTACCTAATATAATACAAATTGTTAGAATCATAACCACTAAGGGGGTGAATCAATGTACAAAATTTTATTTCAATTTCATATACCATTCATTAACCTTTCAAACCAATCTAGTAAATAAGTAATGCATAGAGAAGCAATCATATAAGCATGAAGAAAGATATCAACACATGAACATAATATATATGTCATAAACCCTCATGGAGAATAAAATACATTGAAACACCACTTATAATAATTTAGTATAAGTAATGGACCAACATTTAGTGAGGTACCAACCCCACAAGGAGCACCAACCCCTCATTAGTCAAGCACCAACTCAACTAGTGCTTTAGCAAGCTACAAATTTCAAGGAGGATCCAACCCCTTAATTGAATTGGAACCAACCCAGACACTTAAATAATAGTTTTTAAATCTTTCAATTCATCTCTCACTCCTTCTTAACAAAGCATGAACTCAGTCAAGACTAACTTGATTACCTCAAGACACCTTGTTGCTCAAACAACAAATTGTGATCTCTTATTCAGCTCTTTATTTTCTATATCTAAATTTAAATAACTATCATATAAATATATTATATAGATATAATGTTCTCTAAATATTAAATCAACTCATTTATCTCTTCTCAACCTGTTACCCCTCTTAAAATAGCCTCTAGGCTTCTTCGCTTAAACATGCCTCTTACTAGGCTTATTAGGTCATATGACCCTGTTCATCATTCTAAATTTTTTTGATGGATGTTATTAAATGATAATTTAATCCCATATTAAGGTATAAATAACCTCATTTTTTTCCTCAAGGTGTTCTTTTATTCATTTTCACTCTTATCTCTCTTCCTTAACTAGGCCTATTATGCCTTGTATTTATACTGGACTCTTGCTCTCACCCACCTTGTTTGAATAATAAAATTTATATACTTGTATCACCCTTATAATATTTCAATACACACATTTCATAAGTGAAACACTCACCACATAGGTCGTTCATCACTCATAGAAGCCAAAACCCCATTAGGCCTGATGGAGACCTAATGCAAAATGGTCTTCCCAAGGCATACATTACATTTGGACCACCTTGGAATATATTGAGTCTCCACAAATGAATTAAAAAAATTAAATAAACCTCAAATATACCCATAATAATAACCATATATGTTCATACCACCTTTTATCTTACAACACTCCTTGAACCACACCATTAGGCCTACTTGCCTTTAGCTCTTCATACACAGGAAAAGTTTGCCTTGGATATCTGAAGCATATAGTCAATTTGATAAAAACAAATTATAAAAAAAATACATGAATATAAATTCTTGACCTCATGGTCATCACAATTTCCATTGGGAACTGAATAAGGCAAAAGACCTCAAACACATTCTTGCAATATGACCACTCAGAACTATCTGACTGCTCTAAAACATAGTCATGTAGAATTTTTTATTTATCTCTTGTAAATACACTTCCAAGACATATAATTCATATTAAATTATCTTTTGGGACCTCTATATCATCCTTTAATAGATACATCATTACTTCTAGTGTCAATTATTGATCTTACAGACCAATTTCTTATCCTTCTCTTTCACAGTGCTTACACAACTAGATAAGCCATTTTGGATTTCATATCTCAACCTCTTAAAGTGAATTTACACATTATATAAATAATTTATATATTATATAAATATCAAAAAAAAATTCAAGTGCATTGGATACATTTACTCCTATCAAAGAGTCTAAAACTCATCATTTCACCTTGCATATCAAGAACTATCAATCTATCTTAAGAACCAGCCATGGTGAACATGAATTAAAGCACCTATATAATCACTTTAATGAAATTAAAATTAATTTATATTATCATTTATTATCTATATAACATCTCCAAACACATATATATAGATTTCAAATGGAAAATACGGAACATATAGATCAAACTCTAAACTTTACTCCTTCACTACCTCATCTCACTCAGACATGTCATTTTATGAACACCATTTTAAACATTTTTAATGACATAAAAAGACATAATAAATATTTAAATTAGGTATATGTATTTAAAAATTACATCAATCAATTATACTCATTAATAATCCACTATAACTCATCCCTAAACACATTTTCACTCTGACTAGTTTTTCTCACTGGTTTCACCATTAGCCCAATTTAGAGATAGGTCAACATGAATGACCAAAATAGTTAAAATAGAGGATATAAATTTCATAACTAAACCCATGGAAAATAAAAACGTTTATCAAGATTCAACCTCCATTGATTTTCATTCTTTTACTTAGTCAACCCTTCCTACTATACCAAATTTTTGAGAAATAAAAAAAAAATTAGCTTCCATTCACTAACCTAAAAAATCACTACCACATAGAGAGGAATTATAGATTCATATGCCACATAAAATCATCAAAATATCCTTAATAATTCCTTATGGTTCATTTCAAACAATATTTTCCTTATCTAGTCATTATGAGGGTTTATTGAGGGTTTTAGACATGTTCTGGTGTTAACGATTATTCATACAATATTGCCCCTCAAATGCCAAACTAATTCCTAGAGATATTATCCATGAGCCTTCCCCATATCTCATAAAATTCTCAAGACACCATTCATAGTATACACATGTCAAAAATCATCAAACATTCCTTCTTAGATCCTCATCTCTTCATTTTACATACACAGGAGACATTCAAACTCATTTTCTTGATTTCTCCTTCAATTCAAGACCTAAAAATTCATGAAAAATCTTTAAAAAACATATATAAAAAATAAAAATTTCTATAGTACCTTGGAAACTTACTTTGACCCCTCATTAGGCCACACTAGGTCTTGTTGCACACTAGACCTAGAACTACTAGTCATGCTTAGACCTTGAACACATGTTGAAATCCTCGTATAATGATATCAATACATCATAAACATGTAATATGACCTCATACCATTATTAAATAATATTAAAATCCTTAAAAATTTATCATGATGCCTCATCATGCCCCTTAGGGTCTTAAGACAAGGTTTGTGAGAAGACAACTAATGAAGAGCATACCCCTTTGATTCACTCTAAGAGTCATGTGACTGACTCAACACCTTAATCACATTATCTAACACTTAATTACATACCTTAAATCTCAATCACATCTATATCATCACCATCATGCCTTTACAATCCATATTCATGCTCAAGGACTAGTCCATCTCATAACCCTATTATGTATCCCTTTACCAAGACAAGACTAGGTTTCATAAAACACCATGTATCTTCAAAGGATCACTTCTAGGACATCAATTACACTAAATTTTCCTTTGACATCAATGACAACTATAATTCCAAAAACACACTAATAGTAACATACTTAAACTCTTAGCCTTAAACAGATTGTAATCCCCTTACAAGAGCACATAACCTACTTCTAAGACCTTAAACTATTCTTGTAGATGTACTTCACAAATTTGTGACTTGTTTAAATATTATTTTATTTCTATAGAGACAATTATGGTGGTGTTCTTAGCAAGAATAGAGAAAGAATTGAATTTTGATCCTTCTTCACTCTTAAAGTCTTCTTGCACCACACTAATTGGTAGTTCGTCAAACAATGTAGTGTCTTCTTCTTGAATCTCAGCATTCTCATTATGTTTATCATATTCCCTTAGGACTAAAACCATATGAAATTCTTAATAAAAATAATGACTATTTTTAGTAGCGTTATTATGACCATGTGAATTGATATATGTTACTTCAAGCTTGGCTCCTTCATCAATAATGTGTTTAGAAGACTGATTTTATAATTTGATGGTATAATGAGGACTTCCAATGGTGATCTTCTCATCATACTCACTTGAAACACTTTCTTCTTCATAGCCTTCTTGAGGCTCATTTACAACTGTAACTTGATTTTTCTCCTCATATTTTCCATGAAACGCTATATTTGTAACTAAATATTGAAGCCCTTATTTATGTTCTTCTAGAGAATCCTCATTTTCCCTCCATGCTAGTGGTCCTTCCTCACAAAGGGAGATGTTCTGAGGCCAAGAGAGTTCATTATTTTGTTTGAATATTACAAGTGTATCTTTATAACTTAGGATTGTAAGGACTTCTTTGGGAGCTCTTGGGGAAGGTGAAGATAATTTTATGCTAAGACTTATTTATGATCATCCTTCTACTTATAAATTAATATGTCAGATTATGATATGCTTTCATCCTTAGAGGATATTTCAACTTTAGGAGTATTTGATGGGTTCAATAAACTTGAAAACCTCCTTGGCTCATCTTCTACAACTTCCTCTCTCTTTTGAATTTGAATTGGAATAAGAGGAAGAGACTCATTAGTTTATTTGAAGCTCAAGAAGGTGTCTTTCCAACTTTGGATCTTGAAACAAGTAGTCTCTCTTAAAGGCTAAAAGGGTTATTATCACCTCCAACTTGAGATTTTAGATTCAATTCTTTGTACTCTCATGGGTAGATACTAAAATTATTCTCTTGTAGCCTTAATATGTCTCTTCAATAATTTTACTTCTTGTTGATGGATATAGACTTGATAATAAATATATTCTTAATGACTATGATACTCTATTTCCCCATTACTCTCCATACATTGTCTCTCAAAGTCAAATTTCATCTCTTGGACACTTTTTTAGATTGATTAGAAGGAATACAATTTTACCAAGGCTGATTGGAAATATGAGCAAGGATGGGAGGGCGGTAAGTTTCAAGATAGCACTGATATATTTCTAGTCTAGGGCTAGTTTGATTAGGTGGTTAGGGAGGGAAGGAAGGGGAGTATTCTTGATATTCAGGATTATCATATTGATAACTAGAGTCATATGGGGGGAACATAGGGCCATTATAAGGCTGATATAGATCATTATAATATTGATATGGCTCAACATAAGACTAATATAGATCATGATAGGGATGTTATGGCTCATTATAATAGTGATAAGGAGGTGTAAAACAAAAATTCTCTCCATACCCAACCATAAAAATTCATGAGGCAAATAAAATTAAGAGAAACTCTCAAAAAAACTTTGAAATAGGTACCTTGGCTACTAGAACCAGCTGATTAGAACTTGAAGTCACCATTGATGTTTGATAGGAATACTTCCAAAGGCTGATATATTGAAGAACACACCAAAAATTCTCTAATAGATGAAGTACCTGATGTACTTGTCCCATAGGGCATGCCATAACTATTATCAATCTAAATTTTACTCTTGAGAATGTTTTTCAATCCTTCCTCACATAGATGATAGCATGGAGACGCCCCTAGGTTATGGGTGGCCTAATTTTTTAGGTGAATTTATAGATTAGGGATATCTCCATTGATGCTTCACTTTATACTACTATTATACCTATCGCTTATAAATAAAAAGGAGAGAGATAATTGAAAACAAGTCAATGGTAGGTGATGCACCAAACTTAGTATCCTCCACTTGCCTATACTACACTAAGAACATGAACTAGGACTAAATCTAAGTACACAACTCAATATGAGACTCCAAGCATTAGTGTTTAATATGAAGGTTATGTTCAAGACATTAGCCAAGATGGATGAGTGAGATGTCTCATAAGGGACACTAGTGATTCAATATCCAAACTTAGCCATTATATGACCATGTAACACACTTCATATGACCTACTAAGATAACTCATAACTTGTAAGGAGGTAAATATATAATACAAATGAGAGGAATTTGTAGATAATATCACTAACATTAATCAAATTACCATGGACATACACTAGTTGTAGCATTGAGAAGGTTAGATATCAACATGTATCCACCTCAGAGGCAAAGTATAACTGTTAATGTGATCATGGATTTTTTATACTCCAATTGACGATCCATATAATTCAATTTAAGGCTTCATCCATCACCTTGTCATCTTGTCGAGCTTACCAAATGCATAGTAAAAACCTAAAACTTGGTGAATTTTCATTATTTAGGTAGATATGAAACCTAATTATGATTTTAAAATCATTTTCATGTTGGCATAGACCTCCATGCAAGTTTTTATCTCCCTACTCCCACTAAAACTCCCAAAAATACCCAATTTGGTCTTTATAGGCCCTAGGAAGCCCTGAATTGGCTTAGGTGGTCAAAAATGATTTTTAAGTCTCACCTAGATATCTTCTTGGTTTTATGGGAAAGGTCTAAATGGGGAAGACCTATAGGAGTTGTAAAATCTTAGAAATATGTCATCAAACTCTCACACAAAAATTATTTCAAAAGTCCTTATTTGTTGCCCTATAGGTGAAGTGTTTTAAAGATGTATAAACCATCTCATAATCTTGGGTGGACTTAAAAATATCTAAAACACCCAACACATACTTCATCCATGAGAAAACTAGTCAAGAATCCTAATTTCCTTTATGGTGTAGACCTATGTTTGTCCATTTTATCTTTCTTTAGTGGGTGTAAAGACCTAAAACTAATTTTAAACTTCTTTTAATGTTTCTCCCAATCTTCAATAAAAATTTCATCAGTTTTAGAGCTCTAAAATTGAAGTTATGGCCTTTTTAGTGTTGCCTCACCTTGCATTTTCTTATTTATGCATGACTATAGGTATGTGTTTTGGCATTTTTGCTAGTTATATGAAATATAAATACCTCATTATTTTTATATTTGGACTTTGATATACCCCTATCTATCCTCTAACCAATGTATGCCTTCAATCAATCATTTAAAGCTCCCAAAAAAACCTTTTTAGACCTATAACACTTGTATTTTCTCCACTTTGAATACAAGTTATCTGACATGGCACTTGATCATTCTTGGATATTACTTGGAGATGACATGGTAGATCTTATTAGACCCTTAAATAACTCTTTTCACCTTCCATTTGCATCAACAAACTCAAAAATGTAGCAAAATTATTAAGAACTAACATGCTAGGGTTTTAAAGGGGTTTTAGGTCAGCTTAACTTCTTAAGGATGATTCATAAAGTTATTCCATTATATCTCTAAAACCTTGATATAAATTTTAAGTGCATATGGGTTCCCTCCAACCCCTAAGAGCATTGGTTCTGATTTGTTTCCTCCTTCATGAATCATCTATAAAAAATATGCCCTTATTCATAAACTTGTGACCTGATACATATCTTGAACTACCTTTCCCTTGACTTGAACCTATAAATTTTTTTCCTATCATGATTTTTGATTGATAATTATCAATAATTTTATTTTATACCATGTGTGTCCTCTATCACTTGTGACCTTTGGATTTTACTTCAATGTATCATCTTATTTTCTCATAATATGACAACTTTAACCTATTACTTTCATGTTGAAAACTGACTCACAAGATTTGACATGTGTTTACAACATCCAAGTCACCTATTTGACCTTTAGACTAACCCTAAGAAACTTTAATCATGTGTTTGAGACACAAAAAATAACTTTGGCAATAAGGATTTACATCAGGAATGACTTTGACAAGTATAAAATAATGGAAACATAAACCTTAACCTTTGAAAAAATACCTTAAAATATTCTAAACACGCCATTTGAAGGGAGTTTGACTTGAAAGGACCACTTACAATGACTCAATATCAGTTTGAACATGTTAGGGGTTAATGATGGAAAAATTCACCAATAGTGACCCTTGGGGCTAGTAACCATTCTAATTTATAACTATTTTAATTAATATCTTGGATTGCATAAATTTGATGTAATCTCATTTAATATCTCAATACAATGTGTTTTGGACATGGTGTGTTATGAATCACTAGAATTCTATTATGCATTTAATACTTGTGGTGCATGGTGATGTGTTACAAATATTTAATGATTGCAGTGGGTTGTTTAGATCACTATTATAAGTAGGTATGTCTTGTGCCCGTATAAACATGCCCCTATGGTTGAGTTAATTAGCTTGAGGATCTATTTATTATTTTGAGACATAACTAAAATTTAATAAATTTTAATTTATCAAGTAAAGATATAAGGATTTTATGTTTTAACGCATCTCATTAAAGGTTATTGTGTTGTTGTCATTGTGTGTGTAACTTGCATTTCCATTCATTAAAATCAAATTAAAAACTATGTTTTTTATTATTTCATTTGGTTTCATTATTTTTTTGTTTAATTCTAAAATTTATGTGGTCTAAGACATCACTTCATTAATTCCCCTACTTTGGCTACATCATTTGGTATTAGATAAAAAATTCTTCCTTACAAGTCAGTGTGAGTAGTCTATTTTCCACATTTTTTTATTGTGGGTAGAAAGTAATGAATACATATTTCATCATGAGCATTGGGTATTTATTCTTTTATTTTGATTAAATGGCACACATAAGAGGTTTCACAGTGATAACACCTAAAATAGCCAGAGTGCCAATCTATAATGCACCACATAGGAAAGTTGATGGCTTCTACATATATTGACATATGATTATGTGCTAAGACTAAGACCCTCACTAGAGGAACTAGGTGTTGCTTATAGAAGAACATGATTACATTCTATTGGTATTTCTATTTTTCTTAATTTGATAGTTATGCTTCCATGGTGATGTTGATTGCAAGGTAAGTATATTATGAAATCTTTGAAGTACCAATTTAGCAATGCTTTAATTATTTACATATGTGGTAATTAGGTTCATACATGTGTTAGATACTATATGGATCTTACTTCATTATCTTGTGAATTTCTAGATACATTGATTGTGTTTGGTATAATTGAATTCTTTAGCATGATTAATTATGTAGCTTCAGCTACTAAGATAGAGAAATTTCATGGGTGAAATGAGTGTGAAATAATAGGTCATTACCAACAAAGGAACATGAATTATGTCAAGCATTTTCACATCATGTGTGACCCTATGTTAGACCTAAAACTTGTCTTGAGCCTTGCTCAATCCTAGTTGGATGCCTTGTATACCTTTCAGCCCTTTCTTTAACCTTGGCATGTTTCAATTGAATTACATCATTGGTTGAGTTGGTGTAACCACCTAGTAGTTGGTCATATTTAATGCATAAGGATGAAGTAGATGAATGCCTAGAATGCCTAGTTTTAAAGTACAGATGCATTTAGTAATTATTCTTTAGCTAAATCAAAGTGTAAGGAAGAATTAGGAATCAACTATATAAATATTCAAATCCTTCATGCATCATTATGGATTTTAAGAGAATGTCTATTTAATTAAGGCATGGCTAGTAAGAAAGGTGGTTGGATCCAATCCATGTAGGAGTAAGGGACACTTATTTCCTAGGGATTGGTGGAGTACAGAGGATAAAACACTTATTTTAAGAAGGTGGGTCTCTTAAAAAAGGGACTTTTTAGCCATTTTAGTAATAGGGATAAGGGAAGCAAAGGAACAGCCTAGAGAAGGATAGCCTAGGATAATAAATGGATTCAAAAAGATCCTAAGAATAACCAAAGTTGATTGGTAAGCTTCCTTATGACTTATCTATTTTTTCATTTGAGTAAATGAAGTTTGTGTGATTCTTGTTTAAATTATTGTGTTTGGTAGAAGTAAGGTCATATGGCTTGCTTATTTCCTTTTTACTTGTCTTTCCTTGGCTATGCATTAGTCACCCTATAGTGTTTTTAATTTTGTGTGGGAATTTGGAGTTGATAAATTTCTCCCTTGTATATTTTATTGTTATAGCTTTTACTTGCATGAGATTAGAAAGTTTTGTGTAACTTGGTTTTGTGTAGTGAACCAAAGGCTATGCTCTTCATTATGGAATATTATTGCGCTCTCATGTTATACATGATGGTAGAATGCCTAACCCTCTCACGACTAGAATAGTGAACCATAAGTTGTTGGTTAAAGGCCCAATTAACTTATCCATTTTTATTATGTAAACTTGTATACTTATTGGCATTTAATCGAGTATGATAGCCTCCTTTCTAATGAGATGATTGAACTATTTTTTTGAGAGATATTTTGACATGCCAAATTAGGTAGGGATTTTTAGACCTTGTCTCTCCTAAAAGGATATTTGTGTGAACAAATCTCCATAAGGTTTTGGTATGTAGGGTAACTCAATTATCTCATTGTGATAATTTTAGTTAAGGGTCTTATTTAGAAAATTTTAGACAAATTATTTCATTACGAATGTGCTTACCTAGGTAATCAACATATAATAATTTGACCGTAACATATATCTAATTCAAAACATGTCCATTGCATATAATATTGGATTAAATAATGCATACAAATTAATATATAGAACATTTAACAATCAAGATAAATAGTAACAACAAATTGCATTCATTGATACCCAAGATCTAAACTAGAAAATTCACAAAAAAAGGAATAAAATCAAAGGGAAAAGGAGAGAAGAGGGTCCTAATGTAATGAAGATAAATTTGATCTATGTAGCTAAATGAATCTCATGAAACCAATACTTAGTTGAGCCAAACCTATCACAACTCTAATTAAAGGATGGTGCAAGAGTTTGAGGATAAATTGTTGAGATCAAAGAAGAGCATAACCACCATATTCATGTGCAAGGTATGGACCCTCAATTATACAAAAATCAAATTATAAATATATTCCATTTTTATTAATCAAAGTTTTATACCTATGAAAATAATTCTTTACAAGAATCACTTTCACAATAGCAAGGAGAAGAGTACTCTATAAAAGCATGAAAATATCTGGTCAACTAACTATGGAGAACTAGACAGTTTGGTCTGCTACTCTATCACTAAAACTAAAAGGAGCCAACCCTTTCTAAGTCCTTGAGTAGTATTTAAATAGACTTCATTACATCACCCCAATTAATTTTTCCTTATAAAAGTGTTTGAAAATGTTTAATTTGATCCACCCACCAAGGTCAGATTCAATGAACAAAATCACCTTTCAAAAGCACTAGATGATAAAACACTCAAGATCAACCCACTTTTGTACATAATTTATTGTTTGAGATCTCATTGTCATAAAAAATACACCCATTTTGTCTAAATTCTACCAAAATATCAAATAAGATACATTATTTCCATAATAAAGGAAAAAAGTGCCAAATAAAATTATAAATAATGAAGCATTTAGAATCAATAGAGTCCCATAATTAAAATGTTGACAAGTTATTTTTTATTAGTAAAGGCAAGTATAACCTACATTATTTCATTTATTCTTAAAAATAATACATCCTCTAAAAAAACCTTCAACAATAATTAGAAGTTGCTCTCACATGAAAAAATTAAACTAATGTTAAAACCTGTAACCACCACCAATTACCACATCCCCTTATGCAAGATAGTCAACACTGGCTCTTTCCCAATCCTCCATGCTAAAAATAAACCATTCAACTCCAATCTAAAAATTACCAATCCAATAGCTCTCCTTACCTGAGATTATCCCCTACCATCCCTCATACAGTCTTCACCAATCCTCCTATCTACAATAACAAACCCATTCTACTCCAAACCATAAACAAGAGTCTATTACCGACATTATCTCTAAAAAATTTATATTCAAAGACACCAAGGGTCACTTATCAATTGTCAGGAACCTCTAAACATGTTCATTCACATATATCCTCCACATTCACTCTTCCTTTTGCCACAGGGTTCTTCACCACCTAATTTGCTAGTATGTCTGCCACTTCATTTCCTTCCCTATAGGTATGTAAAAGTTTGAAGGTGTAGAACCCATTTTTTAAAAAAAAATTTCATCTTTCACTTATCACATTTTAAACTACTACCATTTTAAAGGTGTAGAACCCATGTTTCCAACACAACAAGAATCATCAAAAATTGAGTTGTGAATCAAAAGATATGGCTTAAAACCAACAAACAGTCATGTGTAGCCACAATAACACCTTCAAAACACACTAAAAGATAAATTTGCAAGATAAAAAATAATGAATGCCCATAATATTTTATATTTAAAATTTATCAAAAAATTATTTTTAGTTTTTTTCAAATAATCAAGTTAACACATGTGCACTACCCTTTTAGTGCTTTCTAGTTGAAAGTTGACTAAGTGTCAAATCTTTCTAGAAGGGTCACTTCGCACATTTAAATATTTTCATTGATAAGATTGATAATTTTGAGAATAAATAAATTATATTATAATATCATTATGGTAAAAACTTAATTTCATTATGTGACCATGTGTTTGAAAAGTGCACACATATTATGTTTGAAAACTGGAAGATGTAAAAAATGACCAAGTAAAAATCAGCGTAGAAACCTATTTTAATTATTATGCATTTCAAACTCAAGGATTTAATTTTATATAAATTTATTCAAATTTAAATTTGAATACAATATTTAAAAAATTATTGTGAAATGGACAAGATCTTTCCATGAGAAATGCCTCTCAAAAAAGTGGTTTTTGATAAGATTTGAAAATTGGGAAGATAGAATTCAACACAAAAGCTTGTTTTGAAGGGTGCACATTTCACACATAGGAAGCATTTTTATGAATTTTTTTATATCATTGAATTATAATGATATTTTAATATCATCATGCAAATTTTTTGTATAATTTGACTTCATTTAATAGTGTGAATCTACATTTGAAAAGTGCTTAGTGGTACCAAATGGAAGCTAGACCATGCACCTAAAACACTTTAAAGATTGTGTTTGAAGGTATAACTAGGCTAAAAAAGATTAAAAAAATAGGTTCCATGATTTCACAATGGTAAATTAATGTGTGTTGTGCAATCAACAATAAATAGTGACTCATACTGGGAAATACTCCTGAGTATTTCAAGAATCCAAAATCTTTGGTTCTCTCATCCAAACAACAAGAATTAGCTTCAAAAGATTACTTGAGAAAAACTTAGAAAAATAAATACACTAAATTATAACTCAAACTATGTCATATTCAGTTGCAATTCCATCCAAATACCATCAGTGTGTGCTTTACATGATTACTTCAATAATTTTGTATGCACATAACAATTCATATTTGTCTAACTAATTAGAACTACTGAAAGGGAAAAGATTTATCTATTTGTCTCAGAGGTAAATGGCATGGTAATTGATCTAATACCATATAGGCATTCATATCCCTAACAAATATACCTCTATTCCCTTTTGAAGGCCTTTCTCCACTGCCAACCAGGTCAGAAAGCCTATGGTAGAGGTTATGAAGATCACCCTTTTGATGAAAAGTTTTAGATTTTACAATTGAATTCAGCTCAATTTATTTGAAAATATATTTTTAATATTTGATAGAGAATTAGGGACCAAACCATGGGTTTAATTAAATCATCAAGTTCATGACCAACTTAAGATGCATCATAATTAAAGCAATGTTGCATTCTTATTTAGATATATTAATTTAAGTGCATGGATGGCTTTACGTAAGAAAATAGACCTTTCTAAATCCACACATTTTATTTTGAATTATTGGCCATCATAAATCTGAAAATGCTCAATAATCATAGTCGTTCACACCATTTATTCAAGAAATTTGAATTTTAAGTTTTAGAGTGTCATTAATGTCACCTAATTCACAAGCCAATCTTCCATCAGTCATTTATTAGCAAGGGAACCTTAGGACAAAAAGAAAAGTTTAACCCAACAAAAAGAGTCAAACACAAAGTTGAACCAAGTAATGAAAAGAAATAAAAATAAACAAAATCAAATATAAATTAACAATAAGGGATGAGAATTAAAAACAAGAAAGGGAAAAGAAATTATTCACAGAGGTTTTCAAGAAAATTCATGCTTTAATTAGTTAGACACATGATTCTTAAATATTTTGAGAACTGCAAGGTAAATATCTACTTACATCTATGTTGTCCTTTACATTGGAAAACACTATCCCAAAGATATTTGTTAATAGTATTTCCATGAAAATTGAGTAAAATTAGATTGTAAAATCTAGAGTTATACCTACATCTAATTTTTTTCAAAGCATGAAGGATAGAGTGTGAGAAACACCTTTGCCCAAATGTGGAATTATGATGAGGAATGGGGTTGAACATTAATAAATACCATAATGAATTGATTACTCAACTTGGAAAATATTTATCCTTTATTATAGCCAATAGATGAGTCACTTGTTGGTTGTGCTTTGATTTAAATGGATGCTTGAACCACGTCTTCTTATTAATTTTTGTTGCCAAGGGGGTATGGGAATGGTTTTTCCCATGTCAAATATATCTTGGCCTTGTCATTGATGGATTAAGTGTGTGGATATTTGGGTCAATTTAAACCAATTTTAACTTTCATCTCCATTGACATGACTTCTTCATTCTAGCCACCTTGTTGTTTCTCTCCCCTTTAACTACCTCTTTTACTAAGAGGATCACATGACTGTTATCAATTGCTTTGAAGGTAAGGCTGAATTGAGGAGAGAGATAATTCACTTCGAGATATTTTAACTCATTCTCCCTACATGGATAACCACATTAGTCTTGTTTTTCCTCTTCATTGTGTAATTAGTTCATCCTATTATTTAACTCATCTAATTTAGTCACCTCATTTGATGAAAAGAGATCCAAACTATTTCAATAGATTTACTAGTCATCTTTGGTCAGCCTTTCAAATGTAAGTATGTAAGAAACATGTGAAAAGGATGCTTCAGATGAATAGCTCATATATTCCTCATTTAATGGATCCAACTTCTCTAATTCTTCTCTTAGTTGATCATATAAGGTCTTTAAATTTTCATTGTGTGTGGGTAGCTTTCCATCAATTGGATTATTAGCCACTAGGTTACCCATATAAGTTGTGGATTATTCATAATCAAACTCATCATCATTTTTGATGCTATAAAATAAATGATTATGCTTGTAAGATGGCATATAATTAGTGTGCATGATCATATTAGTAATAGGCCCAATTTCATCTTGGCATGATCTGTACTACAAAGTTGGGAACATGGTCTCATAGCCCAAATTACACATTGTCTATTGATTTTACCCTATAAAAAATGGCATGTAATTAGTAGAAACATCAAAATAAACTTAACTACCATCACAAGGAAAAGTTACCTATTAATTATACACTTAGTTAATAGAATCATATGCATTAAAATAACAAGTATGGCTCTCATTCATTATTGGGAGGATTGGTTGATTGTAAACTTAAGGCAATGTTTCATTATAAAGGACATATTGGTCCATGGATTGAATTATGGGCAAACCAATCAAAGGGTTTTGGGTATGAATACTTGGCTGATCTAAATAGACTATGTTTCTAACTCATTTTTGCTTTTTACATTCATAAGAAATGAGAAACTAAAGGTTAATGGTCAGGGGTTTGTACATACCCGGATGAAGCTGTGCACCATATCTAGATGATTGAAGGAGCTCCTCTTTGGCTATGGAGGATGACACCTATAGATAAGAAAGACTTAAAAAAAGAAAATGTTAGATAGATATATGGTGGACTACCAAGCAAAGCTCAGTCCGAGAAGTGCAAAGACTTCCTGGAGGGATGACAGTCCACTTATTTGACAAAAGAGTGTTGCTAGAAAGAGAAATGGTGAAAATACTGAACAAAAGAAATAGAGATAATGCATACCTATATTCTACTATCGGTCTATCATAGTCACTAACCTTGGTAGTTCTATCGGTGTTAGTTGGTAAAGGTTGCCGACGTCGATTAGTCTGCCGACGTCAGTTGTGGCAATGGTCAATGTCGGTCAGGGCAATGGCCTTGGACAGGTTTTGGATGGATTTATGGTCGAAAGAGGGGTCTGGAAGGAGTCTAGGTTTGTTTAATGTTTTGTGGAGGATTGTAGGATAGTGAATATGGTCTGGGACAGGGCTAAGGTAGAGGACAGGGGTGGAAAGAGAATAAGAATGAGGGAAGACTTTTCAGCCTCTCTGAGAAGGAAGTCAAGTTGTCTATCAACAGTACTTAGAAAATAGAAAATTGACTGATTACCAATGCATTTTAGAAATGCTGAAATGAAAGGTAGAGGAAGAATACTTAGCTCTTGGTGGAGAACCAGAAGTGTAGAAGACTTGTTTGCGTTATGGCTGATGTAGGAGACCTCATGCAACGTTTCAATCTGGTGTGGAGTGAATTCTGCAGGGTTTCTTAGCCTGGAGAGTGATGATAGAATGATGATGCCTGCAAAGAGTCGAGAAGCAAGAGAATTTAGATCCTAGGAGAAAGAGAATTCACATTCAGGTTTGCAGTCGAGGTCAGAATTTGGTTTTAAGCAACCGACATCGGTGGCTAGAGAATGGCTAAAAAGGTTATTTTTATCCTTTTGTCCGTTCTTCCATCTGCCAAGTTTAATTTTCATTGTTAAATGGTCCAAATGGTGGGTTTAATAGGTGTGAAGATTAGTGGGGGGGTTGAAATAGGGCTTATGTAATTATGATTAGTCATAGGGTGATAAATGGCCTAAGAGCTAAGAATCCAAGGTGAGGTGTCTAAAGGGGATGATTAATTTAAAATAGATAATGTATTTTAAATTAATAGAGTGTGGGTTAGGATATGTTGGACCAAGGGGGGGTCGACACAATTTAGGTGTCTACATTTGCCCTTTTTGTCTTGTTGGTTGTTCTTGATGAACTGCAAGATTTAAACAGGAGTAAGTTGCCCCAGGTATGGGATAAGGTCATTTTTGTCTTGTTGGTTGTTCTGATGAACTTCAAGACAAAAATAGGAGTTGGTTGCCCCAGATGTGGGATGAGGTGTAGGTTGCTTTGGGTAAGGGATGAGGTATTCCCCCTTAAAGTGGGAGTCGAGGGAAGGTAACCTGATATCGGGTGTCGATTTGACAGATAGTGGATCGGTATGGTGAAGGTTGAGTGTGAATGCTGCAATAGTTGAGATTGTGTGTATACCACTTCACGTGATAGGTAGGTCAAATTGTTGCAGTCAAAGGTCGAGGATTGATAAAATTGAAATAACTAGTCTCTAGCATTTAGTCGTAGCTGATTAGGTTAAATGATCAAAGTTGTAGCTCCAATGGTCATCCTGTTCCAAGTATCCTAGGCTCAAGAAGTGCTCCTGGAAAACATGAAAATGTCAAAAATATTGAGGATCAACTGGAGCACAATCTGACAACACATGTGAGGGTTATAATATGGGTTGCATACAATTTGCTAACTATTCGTGAGGTAGCATACATGTAATCAAAACAACCAAGGCAGAGTTGTCTCAGAAGTGGTCATGGTCTGAGGAGATAGTCGCGATCTCCAAGGTCATTGGTCAAGTCGGGTTGAGTCATGGTATGATCTCAAGTGGTGAGTGTTGTGGATGGGGAGATGTATGTGACCTCTAATGTACCTAATGAGAAATATAAGGTGACTTTTGCAGTGTCAGGGCTAGTTGTTTGGTCATGAGTTTGGGTTGGTATAGATAGTTGGTCCATTAGATGGATGGATGAAAGAATGGCCGAGCTAACCTCAGAGGACCCCATGTCAACTAAGTGCTACCTACATAGCCCCTATTTGAAGGGCCTTAGGCCAATGTAGTTCTCCCCAAAAGGGAGGAAGGAGTCAAGGTTATGGATGTGGGTTAGGTTAAGTCCTGGTTAAAGGTTGTATGGTTGGTCCATCAAATAGACGGACAAACGACTGTGGCCTAGCTAACCCTAGAAGATGTCATGTCAACTGAGTGATGCCTACATAGACCCTATTTCAAAGGCCTCAGGCCAATATAGTTCTCCCCAAAAGGGAGGAATGAGTTGAGGTTATGGACTGAGTTTTGACTAGGTTAAGTCATGGTTAAAGGTTGTATGGTTGGTCCATCAGATAGACGGACAAATGACTGTGGCTGAGCTAACCCTAGAAGACGTCATATAAATTGAGTGCTGCCTACATATCCCCTATTTGAAGGGCCTTAGGCCAATGTAGTTCTCCTTAAAAGGGAATTTTTCTACTCATTTTTGTTATTTAATATTTAGAAGAAATAAGAAACTAAAGATAAATGGTTAGGGATTAGATGATATCTAGATGAAGCTGTGCACTGTTATCTAGATGTTGTAGGAGCTCCTCTTTGGCTATGGAGGACGACACCTGTAGATAAGAAAGAAACTCAAACAAAGAGATTGTTAGAGATAGATATGGTGGACTGCCAAGCGATATGCTCAGTCCTAGAAGTGCAAAGACTTCCTTGAGGGATGACAGTTTACTTATTGACAAAAAGATTGATGCTAGAAAAGAAATGGTGAAAGACTAAACAAAAGAAATAGAGATAATGCATACCTATATTCTACTATCAGTCTGTCATAGTTGCCAATGTCGGTTAGTCTACCAATGTCAGTTGGTCAGTTGCCGATGTCAGTTAATCTGCCAACATCGATAGGGGCAATGATCCTTAGACAGGTCTCAGGTTTGTGTCCATGGTCGACAGAGGGAGTTTGGAAGTTAAAAGGGTCTATGCAGGGTTACAGGGAGACAAATAAGGTCCATAGAAGGACAAAGGTAGATGATAGGTTGTCAAAAAGGGTCAAGATAAAAGGAAGGCTTTATAGCCTCTCTAGGGAGAAAGTCAGGTCTGGTTGAAGGTTGGGTCTGGTCTGGTAGTATTTAGAGATAGAAAACTGACTAATTACTCTAAATTACTAAAATGAAAGGGTAGAAGAAATACTTAGATCTGGTGAGATGAAGAACCAAGATGTCAAACAATTGTTCCTATTACAACTGATGTCCACGTCCCTGTGTAATGCTTCAGTCCAATCTGGAGTGACTGGTGTAGAGTCTTTACGGCCAAGGGAGTGTTAGTTGAAGTTTGATGCCTATTGATGTCTCAAAGTCTGAGAAGAAGAGAGAGAGAGAGAGCTAGATCTAAGAGAGAGATTCCCAAAAAATGATTGAGAAGAGCTTCGATGGGTAACTCCGTGTTAGAAGCTGGCTTATGTAACCGATGTCGGTGATCCTGCCAGCGTCGATCGACAGTTGACCAACGTTGGTGGGTAGAGAACTGGTAAAAGGGCTTAACAGTCCATTCTCCATCTACCAAGTGCATCGTCTATTGGAGAACAGTCAAAGGTCAGGCTAAATACGCACGAGAGTTAGTTAGGAGGTTAGGGAGGAGTAAGAATAGGTCTTAAGGAGATGACTTAGTCTCAAGATGAGTCATAGGGTGGGAAATGGTCCAAGGCGAGGTGTCTTAGGTGATGTGTCCTAGGTGATTTCATTAATTTAAAATAAGTAATGTATTTTAAATTAATAAAGTGTGGATTAGGACCAAGGGGAGTCGACATAATTTAGGTGTCTACATTTGCCCCTTTTTGTCTTGTTGGTTATTCTTGACGAACTGTAAGACAAAAATAGAAATTAGTTGCCCCAGGTATGGGATGAGGTATCCCCCCTCAAAGCGGGAGTCGAAGGAAGGTAAGATGAGATTAGGTGCCGATTTGATAGGCAGGAGATAGATAAGGTGAGTTTGAGTGTGAACACTGTAATAGTTGAGATTGCATGTATACCACTGCACATGCTAGATAGGTCAAATTGTCACAGTCAAAGGTTGAGGAGTGCTAAAATTGAAGGAACTGGGCCCCAGCATTTAGTCATAGCTGATTGGGTTAAATGATCAAAGCTGTAGCTCCAATGGTCATCGTGTTTCAAGTATCTTGAGCTTAGGAAGTGCTCTTGGAAAACATGAAAATGTCACAAGTAGTGGGGATCAACTGGAGAGCGATTTGATACTTGTGAGGGTCGTAATATGAGGTGCGCACAATTTTGCTATCTATTCGTGAGGTAGCATACATGCAATCAAAACAACTAAGGTAGAGTTGTCTTGAAAGTGGTCATGGCAGAAGAGATAGGCATAATCTCCATGGTCTTTGGTTGAGTTGGATTGAGATAGAAGTGAGCTCAAAGGTTATTTGTTGTGGTCAGGGAGATGTATGTGATCTCCAGTGTGCTCCATGAGAAGTCGAAGGTGACTTCTATAGCGTCAGGGCTAGTTGTTTGGTCATGGTTTTAGATGAGGTGTTTGGTCATGGTTAAAGGTGATATGGTTGGTCCATTAAGTAGATGGACGAATGGATGGCCGTTGTCTTTAGGGAGATGAACGGGCGAATGGCCGAGATAACCTCAGAAGACTGAGTGTTGCCTACATAGCTCCTATTGTGAGGGGCATCAGACCAATGTAGTTACAGGTTAGAGATGTCAGCATTTCCCATATGTGTGATGGTACATGCTTGAAATGATGAAGATATGATGATGTTACAGCCTTTTCCATATTATGTGATGGTGTATTCTGTAACATTGGTAATGTGGTCTTTCATCATTAGCAAGTTTCCATATTAGTGATGGTGTATGCTATAAATGAATTGTAGATGATGTTATAGCCTTTGCCATATTGTGTGATGGTGTATTCTATAACATTGGTTGTGTGTGGTTGATAGTTTCCATGTGTATTGTTTTTCATAGAAACTAGTGTGAATGGGCTAAGTCATGTTAGTGGTCTAAAAAAGGTTTGGTTTGGTTTGGTTGTATGTGACCAAGATGTATAAGAAGTGAAAGGTGCATTGCTCTTTCATTGAGAAGGACTATAATGATATCATAGATAAGGTTTTTGGAAACAAAATCCCCGTTCATGCATTACGTCATTGACCACAAGTTTGTGTTAGAGAAGTAGTCAAATCACTTGACATTAAGTGAGCTCAAAATCCCTTGAGTATGTTGGGGTGATAGGCATGAGTGTGTGAGATGTAAGGATAGGGTAACCCTTTTTTAGCAGGGACAACTTTGCCCCTTTTATAGGTGACCCTGAGAACGACTATAGACAAGTCCATGACTTAATAATTTGTCAGTCATCATTTTTTTTTGGGACTGATCAATGCGGGAAGTCCACTTGGGGATATTATTGTGTTTTATGGTCATGTTGTGCTATGTATATAGCAAAATTTGGTCATAGCCATCCTTTGAGGGAGTGGTCTATATTGTGTTTGTTGTATGTTTGGATGTCAGTTGATAGCTGTCCTTCAAGGGAGCAATCCATTTTATTACAGCAATGATGCAGCTGTCCTTCAAGGGAGCAGTCTACATTTATAGTTTATGACCTTTGAATAGGCATCCCAATTTTATGTCATTTATGGACTGAAATTTTGGTCATGGACTTGACTATAGAGGTTTAAAGGTTTCCCTTTTATTAGGACAAAGCATTCATGCTTGACAAAAGGGTTGAAAGGAATAGGAATGATGATGATGGGGGTTGTTCAAAGGACGAGCTCAAGTTAAACGTCAAGTGAATGATTACTTGACTAACATTAAAATGGTCGTAGACGTAAGGCATTAAGAGGCTCAGGTTTTGACTGGCCTTCAAAAGAAGAAAGACGATAAGTCCCTACTCTATGCTTGTGTGTTGATGTAAGGTCCGAGTCAATTAGGAGCAAACTTACCCCATTTGCTTCGTTCCATATTGGTCACGTGTTGGTTGATGTTATAGGCAGGTTTTGGTTGATGTTGGTTGGGAAGTTGGTTAGTATGATGTTGGTTAGTATGTTGTTGGCATTTGGTACAATGCCGAACATAGTTGTTTTAGTCTTGGTTGATAGTGGGCCAATAATAGCCCAGGTAAAGGATGTGCTTGGCAATCGAGTTACTGCTGAAATGTCTACCACAATTCCTGTCATGGACTTGTTTGATGACATGGGAAGTCTCAGTGGTTGTTGGGAATTGGATAAGGAGGCCGTCTTGAACTCGTTTGTAGAGATGTCCCCCCAGCATGGTGTAGCAAGTAGTGCTTTTGATAAAATCCCACCATATATTGCTAGAGAGATTGGGAGGTATGATAAAATATTTCAAGTAGTCAACAAGTCATTTATACCAAATGTCATGTGGACTAGAGTGGTTAGGAGGAGTTTCCCCTAGTGATGTTGGTCGAGACATGTCCAAGATAGAAATCTTGGGTTGTGTTGGTTGAGAGGTCTTGCAAATAATGGATATGTCAAAGGTGTAGAAGTCTGGTCTTTTCCTTTATTCTTCACGGTTTGGGGCCTAGTTGCCACATTAACAATGTTGATTTCAAATAAAGGAGTGGAAGGTGGTAAAGGGACCATAGTCTTGTATGGGGATCCCGATTTAGGTGAAGAGGTTTGGGAGGCATGGGATGGTGTCAAATTTTTGTCAAAAGAGTGGTCAGAAAAAGTCTCAATGTGAGGGGTGTCCTTTTTCAGGTGTCGGCAAATGACAACCTTAAGGGCACAACAATGCTCAGTATCATGTCCAGGTGTATGATGATACCAACAAATTTTAGTGTTATCGAACCAAGATGGTTTTGATTCGAGAAGTTGATATGGTTTAATAGGTAGAAGAGTGATGCTAGATGACTGCAACAATTGGCATAACATCAAAGCATAGGATCCCCTTAATGGCTTTATGATTTTTGTTGTAGTTGGGGTTGACAACTCCTTTTTAGGAGTTGTTTGGGGAGTTTGTCGTATCATATTTTTCATGGGTGGTGTGGCCCCACGTGTAGATGACACTTTATTGATGAGAGGTGATGGATGTTTTAGAGGAAGTGTGTTTTTGGTGGGAAAAGGGTGTAATGGCGGCAATTTGTTTTTGTTTTTGACAGGTGTTGGAGTAGGAAGCACTCTTATTAAGGTGGAAGGGTGTGGGCCCAAAATAGAGGGTGATGATGATGGTGGGGGAGGAGTTCTCCGATGTGGTTTAGTAGCCTTCTTTAGTTTAGTGCGAGGACTACTATTGGGCGAGGCGAGGTTCAAGTCTACCTTCACTTGTGGGTGAGTGAGGTTTGAGAGGCATGGGATGGTTATGGCTTCTGCGTGTGGTCGAATAACGGGGAAAGTTTGATCCCCTAATGATGAAAAGAAGGATGAGGGTGAGGCAACTGGCGTTGGTGCCATCAAATCATCCTCCAATATGGGAGAGGTCAAAGTAGACACTCCCACGTATGAAAGGGGGTTGGATAGAGGACAAATAAGAGAAGAAGGCTCTTCTACCTATGGTGGAAAAATAGGAGAAGAGAGTTCTTCTACCTATGGTGGATAAATAAGTTGATTAACCTCTTCAGACTGTGGGAGAGGTTGGTTAGAAACCATGTCGACCGTGCGTATATTATGCTCTTGAAGGTCATCGA
The DNA here is from genome assembly GCA_037957365.1 of Torreya grandis. NCBI lineage: Eukaryota > Viridiplantae > Streptophyta > Pinopsida > Cupressales > Taxaceae > Torreya > Torreya grandis. The sequence continues at coordinate 2,822,395 of JARHVA010001630.1, read as the reverse complement.
CTATGGTCTAAATGTTATGCTGACTGAGGGGCTGGTTAGGGAATGGTTGTCTAAAGACATCCATCTTTTGGTTAGTCAGCGCATTTGGGTTATCCAAAACAAGATCCCCCTTGTCCAACATGTCTTGAATGATGTTCTTGAAGGTTTTGTAGTTGTCTGTGTCATGACCTTTGACGCGGTGATAGTGACAGAAGTCATTTTCCCTATACCATGTAGGGATGGCTTTTGATGGGTCAAATTGAGGTGGTCAAATTTGAGTGAGGTTAAGGACTCCCTGGTTGACGAGTTTATCCAACACGGAAGCGTATGATTCTCCTATTGGAGTGTATTGACATTGTGCATGACGTTGTTGCAATTGTCTAGTGATGTATTCTGATGTTGAAGGTTGAGACTGGTTAGTCATGGTTGAAGATGATGGTCTAACGACCACAACATTTGCCACTCCTTTAGACTTGGAGTGGGAAGAAGAAGGTTTGGATGAAGAAGGGTCATTGGATTTTGCGTTACTACGCAATTTGACCTTGTCTTCTTTCACTGTGCGGAGTTCAAGCTTTCTAGCCATGGTGAAAGCTTCGTCAAATATGCAGAATGTTTGGACTCATAAAGTATATGAGATGTGCTTGGCACATGCTCGTGAAAAGAGCTCAATGAGCTCAGGTTGAGGCAAAGAAAAGGAGAGTTGGTTAATCAAACCTCTCCAACGGGCAACGAAGTCAGCTATTGATTCATCATCAAATTGTTTAATAGAATATAGGTCTATAATGGAGACCTTCTTGGTGATGTTAATTGAAAAGTGGTCAAGGAATAGTTGGGTGAGTTGAGTGAAGGAAAAGAGAGAATGACTAGTAATGGAGCTATACCAGTTAAGGGTGGCCCCCGAAAGTGACATGGGGAACGTGTGAAGTAATAACGCATCATCATGTGCTATAAGTTAACAAGCGTGTCTAAATGCTCATAGATGTTGTTGTGGGTCCTCTTTAATCTAAAAATGAGTAAATTTTTGGATCTCCCACTGGTTAGGATATGGTCTAATAGGCACAGAAGGTTGAATGGGTTTGTTACATATTTGTTTGTATGAAAGAACATTACTTGAACCAGAAATAGATGTCTCAAGGTTAGACATCTTATCCATTAGCATCTTGATTAGATCTACTGATGGATTGGCAGGTGGAGCACCCCCCAAGTTGTAAGGTACCTAGAAGGTGTTAGGAGGGTCATATGACATATTTGGTTGCATTTGTATAGGTGCAACGTATTGGTAGTTTGTCATAGGGACTGATGTTGAGGTCAAGGGGGCTTGTGCCATGAAGCTAGAGGGCACAACCTAACTAGGTGCTGCCAAAGGTGGTTGAATATTGGTGACACTGGTTAAAGGGTAGGTGGTCACTCTTGTATTTGTGGGCGCAAGAGTGTGTGGGCTAGAGACAACCAAGTTCTGAAAAGGTGTCAAACTTGATTGAATTGTCTGTGGTTGATGGGGTAAGAAAACCTTGGTGGAGGTAGGTCTAGAAATAAAAGGGGAGGCCAAATTGTGGACATTGGTCATGGTCGGGTTATTGTTCAAGGCATTGGGTTGAGTGATTATGGGTTGGGTAGTGGAGGCTATTGAGACCATTGCCGCTTCAACCAAGGAAGTTGGCATCCCATAAATGGGATTACCTGAAGGGTCTCACATTTGGCTTCTCGTGAGATAGTGTTGGAGAGCCTTGACATTGTGGTCAAGGAGTATTTCAAAGTTTTGATCCCCTTCGGGAATAATTGGATGTTGATCGAGGGTAGGCTGGACAGGAGTATGTTCAATGTTTGAAGTATGCTCCATTTGGGGACTTGATATGAAAGGCGAAGGCAGAAGTGGTTGTTGCCTCGCATGGTCAATAAAGGATTTGGTTTGACTGCGTGTCAAATCCATCAAAGGGGAAAGGTGTCTAGGTTCCAAAAACTATATATTTTAGTTTTAGAAAACCAGAAGGGGTGTTTTACATCAAGAAATTCGGGTTTTAAGCATGCTATTTTGGAAAAAGTTTATTGACAGTGACCAATGTCAGTTTAAAAAACCGATGTCAGTGAAGATAGGTTGTCGACGTCGGTGAAAAAATTGATGCCGATGAGAAAAATTTGCCGATGTCGGTTGAAAAACTGATTTCAGTGTCTGTGTGTTTCTAGAAACTCAAAAAACTGAAAGTTTTTGGAAAAAAAAGAAAGCTCTGAGTTGTTTAAGAACTCAGAATAATACATCCTTACTAGCTCAAAAAACTAGATAAAAATAGAAAAGTAGATGAAGGCAAGCAACATCTAAACATTAAAATCCTAAGAATAAATTTTAGAATCGTGGTGGCTTATGCCTTAGAAAAATATGTTGAAAGTGGGATTTTTAGAACGGGTCCTAAAAGAGTTAGTCTAAGGTTGGTTTCAGGTTAGTTTTGGTGCTCAAAAAGTCTATGTTAGGTTCCGTACGTGGCCTGGTGCTAGGAGCTTGCTCCCCTCACTTCACGAGCCCAGAGCCAAGCTGGGTCGCTTAGCCAATATATACTTGACCTAGAGTTTATACTTTGCCAGAAAATAGAGTGGCTCCTCCTCTTGGTTGTGAAGTCCAAGTAGGATCACCAGGAAGGGTAAGGTATCCACTAGGTGGTGAAATCCTAGTCGAGCCTTGTCTCAGGTATGTTATATGTTTGATTTGTGAATGTGGTCAGGTCGTGTAACATATGTGCACTATGATTTATTCATAATGCGGTTAATTACTAGATGAGCTAAATATGCATTCAAGCAGGAGTGAAATGCATTTAATTTTTAACCCAAATTAAAATGTTTGTTCAGATGCAGACAAGTGGGAAAAGGTTTAAGAGCATTAATTTCACTACTCTAAGATGCAGAAAGAAATGACAAGAAGAAAAAGAAAGAGGTTCTTTTTAACTTGTGCTTATGATTTTTTTTGAAAGAAAAAGAAAGAAGAAGGATGCAAGGAGATAAAATTTCCCTAATGCAGCTATATGAATGATTGCCTTTAGAAGAAATATGAACCCAAGGAAAATTTTAGGGGTCCCATTAGGCGTGCCAGAACGTTTCTACTCATTTTTGCTATTTAATATTCAGAAGAAATAAGAAACTAAAGATAAATGGTCAGGGGTTAGATGATACCCGAATGAAGCTACGCAACGTTATCTAGATGTTGTAAGAGCTCCTCTTTGGCTGTGGAGGATGACACCTATAGATAAGAAAGAAACTCAAACAAAGAGATTGTTAAAGACAGATATGGTGGACTGCCAAGCGATATGCTCAGTCCCAGAAGTGCAAAGACTTCCTTGAGGGATGACAGTCCACTTATTGACAAAAAGATTGATGCTAGAAAAGAAATGGTGAAAGACTAAATAAAAGAAATAGAGATAATGTGTACCTATATTCTATTGTTAGTCTGTTATAGTTGCTGACGTCGGTTAGTCTATCGGCTTCAGTTGGTCAATTGCTGACATCGGTTAATATGCCGACGTTGGTAGGAGTAATGGTCCTTGGACGGGTCTCAGGTTTGTGTCCGTGGTTGACAGAGGGAGTCTGGAAGTTAAAAGGGTCTGTGCAGGGTTGCAGGGAGACAAATAAGGTCTGTAGAAGGATAAAGGTAGATGATAGGTTGTCAAAAAGGGTCAAGATAAAAGGAAGGCTTTATAGCCTCTCTAGGGAGAAATCTAGGTCTGGTTGAAGGTCAGGTCTGGTCTAGTAGTATTTAGAGATAGCAAACTAACTAATTACTCTAAATTATTGAAATGAAAGGGTAGAAGAAATACTTAGCTCTGGTGAGATGAAGAACCAAGATGTCAAATAGTTGTGCCTGTTACGACTGATGTCCACATCCCTGTGTAATGCTTCAGTCTAATCTGGAGCGACTGGTGTAGAGTCTTTATGGCCAAGGGAGCGTTAGTTGAAGTTTGATGCCTATTGATGTCTTAGAGTCTGAGAGGAAGAGAGAGAGAGAGAGAGCCATATTTGAGAGAGAGATTCCTAGAAAATGATTGATAAGAGCTCTGAGGGGTAACTCCGTGTTAGAAGCCAGCTTATGTAACCGACGTCGACAATCCCACCAGTGTCGGTCAATAATTGACTGACATCAGTAGGTAGAGAACTGGTAAAAGGGCTTAACAGCCTATTCTCCATCTGCCAAGTGCATTGTCCATTGGAGAATGGTCAAAGGTCCAGCTAAATACGCATGAGAGTTAGTTAGGAGGTTAGGGAGGAGTAAGAATAGATCTTAGGGAGATGACTTAGTCTCAAGATGAGTCATAGGGTGGGAAATGGTCCAAGGTGAGGTGTCTTAGGTGATGTGTCCTAGGTGATGTCATTAATTTAAAATAAGTAATGTATTTTAAATTAATAAAGTGTGGGTTAGGACCAAGGGGAGTCAACACAATTTAGGTGTCTACATTTGCCCCTTTTTGTCTTGTTGGTTGTTCCTGATGAACTGCAAGACAAAAATAGAAGTTAGTTGCCCCAGGTATGGGATGAGGTATCCCCCCTCAAAGCAGGAGTCAAGGGAAGGTAAGCTGAGATCGGGTGCTGATTTGATAGGCAGGAGATGGATAAGGTGAGTTTGAGTGTGAACACTGCAATAGTTGAGATTGTGCATATACCATTGCACGTGTTAGATAGGTCAAATTGTCACAGTCAAAGGTCGAGGAGTGCTAAAATCGAAGTAACTGGGCCCTAGCATTTAGTCATAGCTGATTGGGTTAAATGATCAAAACTATAGCTCCAATGGTCATCGTGTTCCAAGTATCTCGGGCTCAAGAAGTGCTCTTGGAAAACATGAAAATATCACAAGTAGTTGGGATCAACTGGAGCGTGATCCAATACTTGCGAGGGTCGTAATATGAGGTGCACACAATTTTGCTATCTATTCATGAGGTAGCATACATGCAATCAAAACAACTAAGGTAGAGTTGTCTCGAAAGTGGTTATGGTCAGAAGAGATAGGCGTAATCTCCATAGTCATTGGTCAAGTCAGATTGAGATAGAAGTGAGCTCAAAGGTTATTTGTTGTGGTCAAGGAGATGTATGTGATCTCCAGTGTGCCCCATGAGAAGTCGAAGGTGACTTCTATAGCGTCAGGGCTAGTTGTTTGGTCATGGTTTTGGATGAGGTGTTTGGTCATGGTTAAAGGTGATATGGTTGGTCCATTAAGTAGATGGACGAACGGATGGTCGTTGTCTTTAGGGAGATGAACGGGCGAATGGCCGAGCTAACCTCAGAAGACTGAGTGTTGCCTACATAACCCCTATTGTAAGGGGCATTAGACCAATGTAGTTTAGAAAAAGGGTCCAAGTGGTTGATAGTTGGTCAAGTTAGAGATGTCAGCATTTCCCATATGTGTGATGGTACATGCTTGAAATGATGAAGATATGATGATGTTACAGCCTTTTCCATATTATGTGATGGTGTATTTTGTAACATTGGTAATGTGATCTTTCATCCCTAGCAAGTTTCCATATTGGTGATGGTGTATGCTAAAAATGAATTGTAGATGATGTTATAGCCTTTGCCATATTGTGTGATGGTGTATTCTATAACATTGGTTGTGTGTGGTCGATAGTTTCCATGTGTATTATTTTCCATAGAAACTAGTGTGAATGGGTTAATTCATGTTAGTGGTCTAAAAAAGGTTTGGTTTGATTTGGTTGTATGTGACCAAGATGTATAAGAAGTGAAAGGCGCATTGCGATTTCATTGACAAGGATTATAATGATATCATAGATAAGGTTTTTGGAAAAAAAGGCCCCGTTCATGCATTATGTCGTTGACCATAGGTTTGTGTTAGAGAAGTAGTCGAATCACTTGACATTAAGTGAGCTTGAAATCCCTTGAGTATGTTGGGGTGATAGGCATGAGTGTGTGAGATGTAAGGATAGGGTAACCCTTTTTTAGCAGGGACAACTTTGCCCCTTTTATAGGTGACCCTGAGAATGACTATAGACAAGTCTATGACTTAATAATTTGTCAGTCATCATTTTTTTTTTTTGGGGATTGATCAATGTGGGAAGTCCACTTGGGGATATTGTTGTGTTTTATGGTCATGTTGTGCTATGTATGTAGCAAAATTTGGTCATAGCCATCCTTCAAAGGAGTGGTCTATATTGTGCTTGTTGTATGTTTGAATGTTAGTTGATAGATGTCCTTTAAGGGAGCAGTCTATTTTATTACAGCAATGATGCAGTTGTCCTTCGAGGGAGCAGTCTACATTTATATTTTATGACCTTTGAATAGGAATCCCAATTTTATGTCATTTGTGGACTGAAATTTTGGTCATAGACTTGACTATAGAGGTTTAAAGGTTTCCCTTTTATTAGGACAAAGCATTCATGCTTGACAAAAGGGTTGAAAGGAATAGGAATGATGATGATGGGGGTTGCTCAAAGGACGAGCTCAAGTTAAACATCAAGTGAATGATTACTTAACTAACATTAAAATGGTCGTAGACGTAAGGCATTAAGAGGCTCAGATTTTGACTGGCCTTCAAAAGAAGAAAGACGATAAGTCCCTACTCCATGCTTGTGTGTTGATGTAAGGTCTGAGTCAATTAGGAGAAAATTTGCCCCATTTGCTTCATTCCATATTGGTCACGTGTTGGTTGATGTTATAGGCAGGTTTTGGTCAATGTTGGTTGGGAAGTCGGTTAGTATGATGTTGGTTAGTATGTTGTTGGCATTTGGTACAATGTCGAACATATTTGTTGTAGTCTTGGTTGATAGTGGGCCAATAATAGCCCAGGCAAAGGATGCGCTTGGCAACCAAGTTACAGCTGAAATGTCCCCCATAATTCCTATCATGGACTTGTTTGATGACATGGGAAGTCTCAGTGGTTATTGGGAATTTGATAAGGAGGCCCTCTTGACCTCATTTGTAGAGATGTCCCCCCAGCATGGTGTAGCGAGTAGTGCTTTTGATAAAAGCCCACTGTCTATTGCTAGAGAGATTGAGAGGTATGATAAAATATGTCAAGTAGTCAACAAGTCATTTATACCAAATGTCATGTGGACTAGAGTGGTTAGGAGTTTCCCCCAGTGATGTTGGTCAAGACATGTCCAAAATAGAAATCTTGGGTTGTGTTGGTTGAGAGGTCTTGACAAATAATGGATATGTCAAAGGTGTAGAAGTCTGGTCTTTTCCTTTATTCTTCATGGTTTGGGGCCTAGTGGCCACATTAACAGTGTTGATTTCAAATAAAGGAGTGGAAGGTGGTAAAGGGACCATAGTCTTGTATGGGGATCCCAATTTAGGTGAAGAGGTTTGGGAGGCATGGGATGGTGTCAAATTTTTGTCAAAAGAGTGGTAAAAAAAAGTCTCAATGTGAGGGGTGTCCTTTTTCAGGTGTCGGCGAATGACAACCTTAAGGGCACAGTAATGCTCAGTATCATGTCCAAGTGTACGATGATACCAACAGATTTTAGTGTTATCGAACCAAGATGGTTTTGATCTGAGAGGTTGATATGGTTTAATAGGTGGAAGAGTGATGCTAGATGACTGCAACAATTGGCATAACATCAAAGCATAGGATCCCATTAATGGATTTGTGCTTTTTGTTGTAGTTGGGGTTGACAACTTCTTTTTAGGAGTTGTTTGGGGAGTTTGTCGTATCATCTTTTTCATGGGTGGTGTGACCCCATGTGTAGATGACACTTTATTGATGAGAGGTGATGGATGTTTTAGAGGAAGTGTGTTTTTGGTGGGAAAAGGGTGTAATGGTGGCAATTTGTTTTTGTTTTTGATAAGTGTTGGAGTAGGAAGCACTCTTATTAAGGTGGAAGGGTGTGGGCCCAAAATAGAGGGCGATGATGATGGTGGGGGAGGAGTTCTCTAATGTGGTTTAGTAGCCTTCTTTAGTTTAGTGCGAGGACTACTATTGGGTGAGGCGAGGTTCAAGTCTACCTTCACTTGTGGGTGAGTGAGGTTTGAGATGCATGGGATGGTTATGGCTTCTGCGTGTGGTCGAATAGCGGGGAAAGTTTGATCCCCTAATGATGAAAAGAAGGATGAGGGCGAGGCAACTGGCGTTGGTGCCATCAAATCATCCTCCAATATGGGAGAGGTCAAAGTAGACTCTCCCACATGTGAAAGCGGGTTGGATAGAGGACAAATAGGAGAAGAAGGATCTTCTACCTGTGGTGGAAAAATAGGAGAAGAGAGTTCTTCTACCTATGGTGGATAAATAGGTTGATTAACCTCTTCAGACTATGGGAGAGGTTGGTTAGAAACCATGTCGACCGTGTGTATATTACGCTCTTAAAGGTCATCGACTATGGTCTGAATGTTATGATAACTGAGGGGCTAGTTAGGGAATGGTTGTCTAAAGACATCCATGTTTTGGGTAGCCGGTGCATTTGGGTTATCCAAAATAAGATCCCCCTTGTCCAACATGTCTTGAATGATGTTCTTGAAGGTTTTACAATTTTCTGTGTCATGACCTTTAACACGGTGATAGTGACAGAAGTCATTTTCCCTATACCATGTAGGGATGGCTTTTGAGGGGTCAAATTGAGGTGGTCAAATTTGAGGGAGGTTAAGGACTCCCTGGTTGATGATTTTATCCAACACGAAAGCGTATGATTCTCCTATTGGAGTGTATTGATGCTGTGGATGCCATTGTTGGAATTGTCTAGTGATATATTCTGATGTTGAAGGTTGAGACTGGTTAGTCATGGTTGAAGATGATGGTCTAAGGACCACAGCATTTTCCACTCCTTTAGACTTGGAGTGGGAAGAAGAAGGTTTGTATGAAGAAGGGTCATTAGATTTTGTGTTACTACGCAATTTGACCTTGTCTTCTTCAACTGTGCAAAGTTTAAGCTTTCTATCCATGGTGAAAGCTTCGTCAAATGTGTAGAATGTTTGGACTCGCAAAGTAGATAAGATGTGCTTGGAACATGCTCATGAAAAGAGCTCAATGAGCTCAGGTTGAGGCAAAGAAAAGGAGAATTGGTTAATCAAACCTCTCCAACGGGCAAAGAAGTCAGCTATTGATTCATCATCAAATTGTTGAATAGAATATAGGTCTGTAATGGAGACCTTCTTGGTGATGTTAATTGAAAAGTGGTCAAGGAATAGTTGGGTGAGTTGAGTGAAGGAAAAGAGAGAATGACTGGTAATGGAGCTATACCAGTCAAGGGTGGCCCTCGAAAGTGACATGGGGAACGTGCAAAGTAATAATGCATCATCATGTGCTATAAGGTAACAAGCATGTATAAACACTCGTAGATGTTGTTGTGGGTCCTATTTACTCTAAAAATGAGTAAATTTTGGGAGCTCCCACTGGTTAGGATATGGTATAATGGGCACAGAATGGTGAATGGGTTCGTTGCATATTTGTTCGTATGAAAGAACATTGCTTGAACCAAAAATGGATGTCTCAAGGTTAGACATCCTATCCATCAGCATCTTGATTATATCTACTGATGGATTGGCAGGTGGAGCACCCCCCAGGTTGTAAGGTACCTGGAAGGTGTTAAGAGGGGCATATGACATATTTGGTTATGTTTGTATAGGCGCAACGTATTGATAGTTCATCATAGGGACTAATGTTGAGGTCAAGGGGGCTTATGCCATGAAGCTAGAGGGCACAACTTGACTAGGTGCCGCCAAAGGTGGTTGAATATTAGTGACACTGGTTAAAGGGTAGGTGGTCACTCTTGTATTTGTGGGCACAAGAGTGTGTGGGCTAGAGACAACCAAGTTTTGAAAAAGTGTCAAACTTGATTGAATTGTCTGTGGTTGAGGGGGTAAGAAAACCTTAATGGAGGTAGGTCTAGAAATAAAAGGGGAGGCCAAATTGTGGACATTGGTCATGGTCAGGTTATTGGTCAAGGCATTGGGTTGAGTGATTATGGGTTGGGTAGCGGAGGCTGTTGAGACCATTGCCACTTCAACCAAGGAAGTTGGCATCCCATAAATGGGATTACCTGAAGGGTCTCGCATTTGGATTCTCGCGAGATAGTGTTGGAGAGCCTTGACATTGTGGTTAAGGAGTCTTTCAAAGTTTTGATCCCCTTCGAGAACAATTGGATGTTGGTCGGGGGTAGGCTAGACAGGAGTATGTTCAATGTTTGAAGTATGCTCCATTTAGGGACTTGATATGAAAGGTGAAGGTAGAAGTGGTTGTTGCCTCACGTGGTCAATAAAGGATTTAGTTTGACTGCATGTCAAATCCATCAAAGGGGAAAGGTGTCTAGGTTCCAGAAACTATATATTTTAGTTTCAAAAAACTAGAAGGGATGTTTTACAGCAAGAAAGTTGGGTTTTAAGCTTGTTGTTTTTGAAAAAGTTTCTTGACAGTGACTGACGTCAGTTTAAAAAACTGATGTCGGTGAAGATAGGTTGTCGATGTCGGTGAAAAAACTGATGCCGGTGAGAAAAAGTTGCTGATGTCGGTTGAAAAACTGATGTCGGTGTCTATGTGTTTCCAGAAACTCAGAAAACTGAAAGTTTTTGGAAGAAAAAGAAAGATCTGAGTTGTTTAAGAACTCAGAATAATGCGTCCTTACCAGTTCAAAAAACCAGATAAAAATAGAAAATTAGATGAAGGCAAGCAACCTCTAAACGTTAAACTCCTAAGAATAAATTTTAGAATCGTGGTGGCTTATGCCTTAGAAGAATATGTTGGAAGTGGGCTTTTTAGAATGGGTCCTAAAAGAGTTAGTCTAAGGTTGGTTTTGGGTTAGTTTTGGTGCTCAAAAAGTCTGTGTTAGGTTCCGTACGTGGCTTGGTGCTAGGAGCTTGCTCCCCTCACTTCACGAGCCCAGAGCCAATTTGGGTCGCTTAGCCAATATATACTTTGCCTAGAGTTTATACTCTGCCAGAGAATAGAGTGGGTCCTCCTCTTGATTGTGAAGTCCAAGTAGGATCGCCAGGAAAGGTAAGGTATCCGCTAGGTGGTGAAATCCTAGTCGGGCCTTGTCTCAGGTATGTTATATGTTTGATTTGTGAATGTGGTCAGGTCATGTAACATATGTGCACTATGATTTATTCATAATGCGGTTAATTACTAGATGAGCTAAATATGCATTCAAGTAGGAGTGAAATGCATTTAATTTTTAACCCAAATTAAAATGTTTGTTCAAATGTAGACAAGTGGAAAAATGTTTACGAGCATGAATTTCACTACTCTAAGATGCAGAAAGAAATGACAAGAAGAAAAAGAAAGAGGTTCTTTTTAACTTGTGCTTATGATTTTTTTCGAAAGAAAAAGAAAGAAGAAGGATGCAAAGAGATAAAATTTCCCTAATGCAGCTATATGAATGATTGCCTTTAGAAGAAATATAAACCCAAGGAAAATTCCAAGGGTCCCACCAGGCGTGCCAGAATGTTTCTACTTGTTTTTGCTATTTAATATTCAAAAGAAATAAGAAACTAAAGATAAATGGTTAGGAGTTAGATGATACCCAGATGAAGCAGCGCACCGTTATCCAAATGTTGTAGGATCTCCTCTTTGGCTATGGAGGATGACACCTGTAGATAAGAAATAAACTCAAACAAAGAGATTGTTAGAGACAGATATGGTGGATTGCCAAGTGATATGCTTGGTCCCAGAAGTGCAAAGACTTTCGTGAGGGATGACAGTCCACTTATTGACAAAAAGATTGATGCTAGAAAAGAAATGGTGAAAGACTAAACAAAAGAAATAGAGATAATGCATACCTATATTCTGGTGTCAGTCTGTCACAGTTGCCAATGTTGGTTAGTCTGTCAGCGTCGGTTGGTCAGTTGCCGACGTCGGTTAATCTGCCAACGTCGATAGGGGCAATGGTCCTTGGACAGGTCTCAAGTTTGTGTCTGTGGTCAACAGAGGGAGTTTGGAAGTTAAAAGGGTCTGTGTAGGGTTGTAAGGAGACAAATAAGGTCCATAGAAGGACAAAGGTAGATGATACGTTGTCAAAAAGGGTCAAGATAAAAGGAAGGCTTTATAGCCTCTCTAGGGAGAAAGTTGGGTCTGGTTGAAGGTCGGGTCTGGTCTGGTAGTATTTAGAGATAGCAAACTGACTAATTACTCTAAATTAATAAAATGAAAGGACAGAAGAAATACTTAGCTCTAGTGAGATGAAGAACAAAGATGTCGAATAGTTGTGCCTGTTATGGCTGATGTCCACGTCCTCGTGCAATGCTTCAGTCCAATCTGGAGCGATTGGTGTAGAGTCTTTGTGGCCAAGGGAGCGTTAGTTAAAGTTTGATGCCTGTTGATGTCTCAGAGTTTGAGAGGAAGAGAGAGAGAGAGCCAAATTTGAGAGAGATATTCCTATAAAATGATTGATAAGAGCTCTGAGGGGTAACTCCGTGTTAGAAGTCGGCTTATGTAACTAATGTCAGCGATCTTGCTGGCGTCGGTTGATAGTTGACTGACATCAGCGGGTAGAGAACTGGTAAAAGGGCTTAATGGCCCGTTCTCCATCTGCCAAGTGCATCATTCATTGGAGAATGGTCAAAGGTCGGGCTAAATACGCACGAGAGTTAGTTAGGAGGTTAGGGAGGAGTAAGAATAGGTCTTAGGGAGATGACTTAGTCTCAAGATGGGTCATAGGGTGGGAAATGGTCCAAGGTGAGGTGTCCTAGGTGATGTCATTAATTTAAAATAAGTAATGTATTTTAAATTAATAAAGTGTGGGTTAGGACCAAGGGGAGTCGACACAATTTAGGTGTCTATAGGGAGGAAGGGTCAAAGATGGTTTATAATTGGTTTGGTCATGTTAGGGTTGTTAGCATTTTCCATAGGTGTGATGGTACATGCTTGAAATTTATAAGTGTATGATGATGTTACAGCCTTTTCCATATTATGTGATGGTGTATTCTGTAACATTGGTTGTGTGTGGTCGATAGTTTCTATGTGTATTGTTGTCTATAGAAACTAATGTGAGTGGTCTGAAAATGTTTGGTTTGGTTTTGGTTGGTTAGGTTTAGAAAATGATTTGGTTGGATTTGGATTGGTTGTATGTGACCAAAGTGTGTAAGAAGTGAAAAGCGCGTTGCTCTTTCATTGACAAGGAACATAATGATATCATAGATAGGGTTTTTGCAAATAAAAGCCTAGTTCATGCATTATGTCGTTAACCATTGTTTCTGTTAAAGAAGTATTCAAATCACTCGACATTAAGTGAGCTCAAAATCCCTTGAGTATGTTGGGGTAATAGGTTTGATTATGTGAGGTATGAGGATAGTGTAACCCTTTTTAGCAAGGATAACTTTGCCCCTTTTATAGGTGACCTTGAGAATGACTATAGGCAAGTCCATGACTTAATATTTTGTCAGTCAATTTTTTTTTGGTAGACTGATCAATGCGAGAAGTCTACGTGGGAATGTTGTTTTGTTTTGAGGTCACATGTGAAGTTGATCGATGTGGGAAGCTTCTGAGAGAGTGCTATTTGGAGTAAAATTTGTGTATAGCCATCCTTCGAGGGAGTGGTCTATATTCTGCTTTGTATGTTTTGATGTCTTTGGATAGTTGTCCTTTAAGGGAATAGTCTATTAGTTACAATAATGATGTAGTTGTCCTTCGAGGGAGCAGTCTACATTTATATAGTTTATGACCTTTGTATAGGCATCCCAAATTTTTTTTTTGACTGAACTTTTGGTCATGGACTTGACTATAGAGGTTTGGGGGTTTCCCTTTTATAAGGACAAAGCATTCATGCTTTACAAAAGGGTTGACTAATGCTTGTAGGGAAAAAGGGTTGAAAGGAATAGGAATGATGATGATGAGGGTTGCTCAAGGGACGAGCTCAAGTTAAAACATCAAGTGAATGATTACTTGATTAACAGTAGAATGGTTGTAGATGCAAGGCATTAAGGGGCTCAGGTTCTGGCTAGCCTTCAAGAGAAGACAGACGATAAGTCCCTAATCCATACTTGTGTGTTATGATATAAGGTCTGAGCCAATTAAGAGCAAACTTGCCTCGTTTACTTCTTTCCATATTTGTCACGTGTTGGTTTTCCTTGAGGACAAGATCTCCGATTTTGAAATCTCATTCTCTCAGACTTTTGTTATAAGCACGTTGGAGGCGATTTTGGTAGATATGGAGATGGTTGAGGGCAGCAAGGCAACATTCATCAAGTAACTCAAGTTGAGCCAACTGATCTTGATGAAAGTCATCATTAAAAAGGATGCCATGTAAGGAGATGCGCAAAGATGGTATCTGTACTTCAAGAGGCAAAATTGCCTCAGTTCCATACACTAGAGAGAAAGGTGTAGCACCCGTAGGGGTTTGAATGCTAGTGTGGTAGGCCCACAAAGTGAAGGGAATGTGAATGTGCCAATCCCTTCTAGTATCATTGACCACCTTCATTAGAATTTTGGTTAAGATTTTGTTGGAAGCCTCGGCCTGCCCATTTGCTTGTGGGTAGTAAGGCGAGGAGACGCTGAGTTTGATGCCAAATGAGTCACAAAGTTTTTGAATAGTTTTGTTTTTGAATGATTTGCCATTATCCGTGATGATTTTGTGAGGTACACTAAAATGATAGATGATGTAGGTGTTGATGAAGTCAATAATTTTTTCAGCTTTAGTGGAGACGAGGGGAATCACTTCCACCCATTTAATGAAGTATTCGGTTGTGGTGATAATGGACTGATGTCGAAGAGATAAATGAGGGTTAATCTCACCAATTAGATCTAAGCCCTATTGTGAAAAAGGCCAAAAATCCTTAGCGACTTATAAAGCATGGCTAGGGACGTGAAGTAAGTTAGCGTGTTGTTGGCATTTGATGCAATACCGAACATAGTCACTGCAGTCTTGGTGAAGAGTGGGCCAATAATAGCCCAGGCAAAGGATGTGCTTTGCAACTACGTTACCACTGAAATGCCCTCCACAAATCCCATCATGGACTTGTTTAATAGCGTGAGATGTTTCAGCGAAGGTTAGACATTGAAGAAGGAGGCCATCGAAACCTCATTTATAGAGAAGACCCCCTAGCATAGTATATCGAGCTATGCTTTTGATAAAAGCCCATTGTGCATTACTAGAGAGATCAGGGGGGACAATAGAATAGGTTAAGTAGTCCACAAGTTGTTTATACCAAACATCCTGTGGACTAGAGTCAATAGTGCTGATGAGGTTGATGTTAGTGGAGATATATGAAGGTAACGCCAAATGATGTACCGTAACATAAATTTTTGAGGAAGACGATGAAGATCAAATGCGTGAGGTGAGATAAGCCTTAGTATCAGTAAACTTATTCATAGATCAAGGAATAGTTTGCAAGAGGAAATGGTCAAAAGATTCTAGCAGGTGTCAACATGGTGTTTGTACCTTTTCAAAACTTCATTTTTACAAAGATATGAACCATTGATTTGATTGACAACTAGTTGTGAGTCGCCAAAGATGTTGATGGTCTTGATGCCTAGGAAAAGGGTGGTTTGAAGTCCCAAAATTAAGGCTTTATATTCAGCCATGTTGTTGTTACATTCAAAGTCAAGTTTTAAAGATAGGGGCATGGGCTCACCCTCGTGAGGGATGAGAATGACCCCTGCACCCCCACTATGTTGACATTTAGACCCGTCAAAGAACATTGTCATTTGATAAAAAATGTCATCAGTGGATAACGTGGCGATGGATTCATCAAGGAATTTGTAGTGAGAGGGTTGGTTCTCAGGTAGAGGGGCATCTTCTAGTTGGTCAGTGATTGTTTGCCCCTTTATATATTTTTGTTGGATGAATTCCAAATCGAACTCAGCAAGAAGCATGAGCCAACGAGCCATACGTTGGTTTTGGTATGGCTTGGAATGCATGTATTTAAGAGGGTAGGTGTGGGTGATGACATAAGTTTTGTGATTGAGAAGATAATGATGGAGTTTGGTAGTGGTAAAGACTAATGCCAAGCATAGTTTTTCAATAAGAGTATACCAAGTTTCATAGTCAATGAGCGTTTGGCTTATATAATAAACCGCTTACTCACGATGTTGTTCATCTCAGTGCGCGATTATGGCACCTAAAGAATGATTTGTCGCTAAGATGTAGAGGTAGAAAGGTTGACCTTATTTAGGTGGAATAAGGACTGGTGGACAGACAAGATAATGTTTAAGAGCCTCAAAAGCCTCTTGACAGTCCTTATCCCAATTAAAGGAGACGTCCTTCTTGAGGAGGTGATGAAAGGGTTGACATCGGTCAAAAAGTTGTGAGATGAAGCGACAAATAGATTGAAGCTTCCCTTGCAGGCTGCAAAGTCACTTTAGATTGGTAGGTGGCGACATCTCGAGTATAGCTCTTATCTTAGCGGGATCAATCTCAATGCCACAAAGAGAAATGATGAAGCCCAAAATCTTTCCTGAGAGAACCCCAAAGATGCATTTCTTGGGGTTAAGGTGAACATTGTATTGGAGGAGGTGAGTGAAGATGATTTTGAGAATAGTCAAATGGTCATGGTGGAGTTTAGATTTGCCTAGTAGGTCATCCACATAGTCCTCCATGATTTTGTGGAGGAGATCGTGAAAGATGTAGGTCATGGTGCATTGATATGTGGCACCTGCATTTTTTACACCAAAATGCATGACACCATAGCAAAAATTCCCCCATGGGGTGATGAAGGTAGTTTTGTGTTGATCTTCTAGCACAATCAAGATTTGGTTATATCCTGAAAACCTGTCCATGAGTGATAGCATCTCATGACCAGTCGTAAGATTAACAAGTTGGTTGATGTTGGGTAGAGAAAAATCATCCTTTGGGCAAGCTAGGTTAAGGTCATGATAGTCAGTATAGATTTAGATCGCCCTAGTTGCTTTGGTGACAGGGATGATATTTGACACCCATTGTGGATAATCAATGGGTCGGATAAAGGAGACAGAGAGAAGATGTTGAAGCTCCTCTTTGACAAGGAGTGCAATGTGAGGATGCATCTTGCAAAGCTTTTGCCTGACAGGCTTAGCCTCTATGTTTATGATGATGTTATGGATGACGATGTTAGGGTCAATGCTAGGCATATCACTGTAGGTCCAAGCAAAGGCTTTGTTGTGGTTAGAAAGGAATTTGGTATAGTCAATTTGTTCCTAGGTATCCAAAGGTTGACCAATCTTTAAAACATGAGGAACATCAAAAGATGGAAGGTTAATGTCAATGGTTGATTCATTTAACATAACTTGTGTTTCTGAAGGAAGGGATCATTGGATGAAAGAGTATCTGCACCCATGTAGGTGAGAATGGTGTCATCATCCACACATTGGACGGTGTTGATGGTAGCAGATTCATCGTCTATCATGTTTGGCTAAACGAGAGGGAGAGACCTAGATACCCCACCTAGTTGATAGGTTAGGGGTTCCAAGCGAATGGCATTTATGCAAAAAAAAAATAAGAGGGATGGAAACCACCAACTCAGTAGGTGAAGATGGGGGAATAGGCGAGTTTAGAGGTGATTGGTCTATGATAGGTTCAGGGCGAGGGTTTTTAGAAGTTTTAGTAGGTTCTTCAAAACCCAGGCCATGTCACTTCTTGGCATTCTTTATGGCCTCCTCATTTGGTGGTTCAATGGGCTGGTGGGAGCCTTGTTCATAGCACCCAAAGCCAAAGCCCTTCCATGCACACCTATAAAGATAGGTATGAGCAAATTTTGGGTTGCCAAGAAAAGAGAAGTCAGACGTAAATAGTTGGGTGATGAAAGAGGATTCCCATCAGTGGGAGCTCAATCTAGCCCTCCATAGATGAGATTTGTTTGAAGATTGGGAAGACCATATGGAATGACCATTCTGATACGAGGGTCATAGCTAGGATTGTGATGAAGTTTTCCATACTCTTGAGGAGTCTGAAACATGTCCAAGGTGAGTAAACGATACTCTCCATGTGAAAGATGTTGGAAGGTATCTTCCATAGGGTCTTTTGTTGTCACTTGAGGAGGTGGTGTAGGTGTAACCACTGTTTGCGTACTTATTGAATCTTCTGTGGGTGGAGGTGGTGTTTGGGTCGATGTCTTGAAAGGAATGAGAACATCGTTGGGTCAATAAGTTGTGTTGCATGTTTTGAAAGGGGAGGGGTCTGCGGGAATGACATGGACTTGACCGTCGTGTTCAGATTTGACACAATGGTGTAATGTAGAAGGGACACAGGCCATGGCATAGATCTAAGTTCATCCTAATAACATGTTGTATTGGAACTCTCCCTCGATGATGTAGAAGAGCTCTAGGATTGTTTGTGGGCCAACATGAATATGTAAGACGACGGTGCCAATGGTAATGGCAGTGGCGTCATTAAAAGATCGAAGAATTGCATCGGTTTTTGACGCGCAATTCTTTGGGAGGGCTAATTGGTCATAGGCATACGTAGAAATGATATTGATGCTGGCACCCCCATCAATCATAACTTGCTTAACGCGAGTTCAATCAATGTAGGCTATGATGAAAAGGGCAGCATCCTGATCTTCCAAGTTGGAGGTAGGAATTTCATAATCACTAAAGGTAATAGAGGCAATGGTAGGTAATGATTGGAAAAAGGCAGCTAGTGGTTGGGGGTCCTCGGATTGGACCTCTACTACCTATAAAGCTTTGATTAAAGCTTGATGATGTTGTGGAGAACTTTGAATAAGGTCATATAAAGTCATCTTCATGGGAGTTTGGTGAAGTTGTTTCACCATAAAATCATGGATTGCCTGTCAAGAAGTGGGTTGGGATGTACCCAAGATAGAAATCTTGGGTTTGGGTGGTTGAGTAGGTTTGAAAAATGGGTAGGTCCAAGGAATAACAACTTTCTCTTTTGCTTTATCCTTTAAATTTTGTGACCTAGTGGCCACATTGATGGTGTTAATCTCGAATAAAGGGGGCGAAGGAGGTAAAGGGACCATAGTCTGATGATGGGATCCCGATGATGGTGGAGAGGTTGGAGAGACATGGGATGGTGTTGGAGATTTGTTGAAAATATTCTTAACAAGAAGGGTGTCTTTCTTGAAGTATTGGTGAATGACAACCTTGAGGGCACAAAAATTCTCGGTATCATGTCCCGGTGAGCGTTGATATAGGTAGATTTTAGTGTCATCGAACCAAGACAATTTTGGTCTGAGAGGTTGAAATGGTTTAATAGGTGGAAGAGTGATGTTAGAAGTTTGCAAAAGTCAGCGTAGTATCAAAGCATATGAACCCACTAATGGGTCCGTGCTTGTTGATGCGCTAGGTGTTGATGATTTTTGTTTGGGAGTTGTTGAGGGAGATTTCCATACCACCTTTTGGGTTGGTGGTGTGGCCACTCATATAGACGACACTTTCTTTGTGAGGGGTGACAAATTTTTTAGAGGAGGTATGTTTTTGATGGGTAAAGGGAGTAATGGAGGCAACTTGTTTTTGTTAGGTGTGGGAGTAGGGAGCACTCCTATTAAGGTAGAAGGATGTGGGCCCAAAATGGAGGGCAATGATGATGATGGAGGAGGAGTTCTCCGACATGGTTTAGTAGCCTTCTTTGGTTTAATGCGAGGACTACTATTGTGTGAGGCAAGGTTCAATTCTACCTTCACTTGTGGGTGAGTGAGGTTAGATATGGGGTGAACATCGAGGGATTTAATCGGTGTTGGTATGGAGGATGTTTGTGAGGGTTTAGGTTCAGATGAGGATGGTTGAACTTCTAAAGATTTGGAAGTAGAAGCCTGATCCTTGTCGGAGACTTTGGGAGATTTTGTCAAAGGAGGGTCGTTAGTACGAGATGAGATGGGATGTGTAAGATAAGGAGCTTTGAGTTGCTCCCATAATGCCTCATGTTCTAAGATCTTCGAGTGGAGAAATCCTAAGTTTTCAACTAGTCAAGAGAATGGTTTAGAAGTTATTGCGTGAGGCTTTATAATTGATTTTTTAGAAGATTTGGGTGGTCGTGAGAGTGGGAATGTGTTAGATGCGGCAATCTCGAGCCAAAGGCGTGAGAGAGCCATTACTAGATCATCTTCGGTCGAAGTAGGTGAAGAGATAAGTTCTTCTCTCAGTGGAGAAGGAATTGGAAAATGTGACTCCTCAAGAGGATAGAGGGCAGGGATGATTGTACCTTCTACTTGCGATTGAAGAGCAGGAAAGGTATGGTCCTCCATTGGTAGTAAGAAGGATGAAGGTGGGGCTAGTGGCGTTGGTATGGTCAAAACATCCTCCAATATAAGAGAGGTCAATGGAGAACTAATTGGAGAAGAAGGTTCTTCCACCTGTGGGGGAGAAATAGGAGAAGAAGGCTCTTCTACCTGTGGTGGACAAATAGGTTGACTAACCTTTTCAGCCTGTAGGAGAGGTTGGTTAGGCATAAAAGGGGAGACCGTGTTGATTGTGTGTATATTACGCTCTTGGGGGTCTTCAGCTGTGGTCTGAATGTTGTTTTGGCTAGGGGGATGGTTAGGAAAAGGTTGTCTAAAGATGTCTATGTTTTGGTTAGGTGGCACGTTTGGGTTATCCAAGACAAGATCACCTTTGTCTAGCATATCTTGGACAATGTTCTTGAAAGTTTTACAATTGTCTGTGTCATGGCCTTTGACACAGTGATATTTACAGAAGTCATTCTCCCTATACCATGTAGGGATGGCATGCGAGGGATCAAATTGAGGTGGTGGTCGAATTTGGGGGAGATTGAGGACTCCCTGTTTGACTAGTTTATCCAACACAGACGCGTATGATTCTCTTATTGGAGTATATTGATGTTGTACATATCATTGTTGGAATTGTCATGTGATGTATTCTGATGTTGAAGGTTGAGGTTGGTTGGTTGTTGTTGAAGATGATGGTCTAAGTATCACAGCATTTGCTGATCCCTTGGATTTGGAATTGGAGGAAGAAGATTTGGAGGAAGGGTCATTTGATTTTGCATTAGTATTTTTACTACACAGTTTGACTTTATTTTCTTCGACAGCATAGAGTTCAAGCTTCCTAGCCATGGTGAAAGCTTTGTCAAATGTGCGAAATGTTTGGACCTACAAAGTAGATGAGATGTGTTTGGCGCATGCTTGTGAAAAGAGCTCAATGAGCTCAGCTTGAGGTAAAGAAAAGGAGAGTTGGTTGATTAAGCCTCTCCAACGGGAAATGAAATTAGGTATTGATTCATCGTCAAATTGTCTGATGGAGTATAGGTCCGTGATGGAGACCTTTTTAGTTATGTTAATTGAAAAGTGGTCAAGAAATAGTTGAGCTAGTTGAGAGAATGTAAATAGAGAGTGACTGGTAATAGAACTATACCAATTGAGGGTAGCACCAAAAAGCGACATGGGAAATGTGCATAGTAATAATGCATCATCATGTGCTATAAGGTAACAAGCGTGTCTAAACGCTCGTAGATGTTACTGTGGGTCTTCTTTACTCTGAAAGCGAGTAAACTTGGGAAGTTCCCACTGACTAGGATATGGTCAGATTGGGACTGAAGGATGAATAGGTTCGTTACAGATTTATTCATATGAAAGAACATTTCTTGAACTCGAAATGGATGTCTCAAGATTAGACACCTTATCCATCAACATCTTGATTAGATCGGTTGATGGATTTGCAGGTGTGGCACCCCCTAGGTTGTAAGGCATTTAGAAGGTGTTATGTAGAGCATATGACATAGTTGGTTGTGCTTGTATAGGCACAACATATTGGTAACTAGTCATAGGGACTAAAGTTGAAGTCAAGGGTGGTTGTGTCATGAAGCTAGAGGGCATAATTTGGCTTGATGTCGCCAAAGGTGGTTCGATGGTGGCAACACTAGCCGAAGGATAGGTAGTTACTCTTGTGTTTATGGGTGCAAGAGTAGGTGGGATGGAGACAATTAAGTTCAAGAATGGTGTAGGACTTTTTTGAATGGTTTGTGGTTGAGGGGGTATAGAAACCCCAATGGAGGTAGGTCTAGAAATAAGAGAGGCCACACTTTGAAGATTGGTCATGGTCAGGTTGTTAGTTGAGGCAATGGCCTGGGTGACCATGGGTTGGGTTACGGAGGCTGTTGATATGATTGTTGTTTCATCTAAGGAAGTTGGCATCCCATAAAATAGGTTGCATGAAGGATCTCGCATTTGACTTCTCACGAGATAGTGTTGAAGAGCCTTGACATTGAGGTCAAGGAACCTTTCAAAGTCCTGGTCCCCTTCGAGAACAATTGGATGTTGAGTCGGGGTTGGTTAGATAGGAGTACATTCTGTTTCTAAATTATACTCCATTTGGGGACTTGATATAAAAGGCAAAGGTGGGAGTGGTTGTTGCCTTGCATGGTCAACAAGAGTTTTGGTTTGATTACATGTCAAAACCATCCAAGGCAAAATAGATTCAGGTTATAAAAACTATATGTTTTAGCCTCAGAAAACCAAAATTTGTTTTTAACAGCAAAAGGGTCAGGTTTTTAGCTTGCTGTTTGAGAAAAAAAATTTGACAGTGACCGACATCGGTATAAAAACTGATGTCAGTGAAGTAAGTTGCTGATGTCAGTCAGATAACCGATGTCGGTGAATATAGTTGCCGACGTCGGTGGAAAAACTGATGTCGGTTACTGTGTATTTCTAGAAGCTCAGAAAACTAAAAGTTTTTGGTAGAAAGAAGAGAGTTCTAAGTTGTTTTTTGGAGCTCAAAATAATGCATCCTCACCAGCTCAAAAAATCAGATATAGATAGAAAAATAGATGAAGGCAAGCAAACTCTAACGTTAAATTCCTAAGAATAAGTTTTAGGGTCGTGTTGGCTTATGCCTTAGAAGAGTGTGTTTGGGAATTTGGGCTTTTAGAATGGGTCCTAAAAGAGGTAGTCTAAGGTTGGTCTCGGGTTGAGTTTTGGTGGTCAAAATCTGTATTAGGTTCCATACGTGGCCTGGTGCTATGAGCTTGCTCCCCTCACTTCACGAGCCCAGAGACAAGCTAGGTCGCTTAGCCAGTATATACTTCCCCTAAAGTTTATACTCTACCAGAGAATAGAGTGGGTTCTACCCTTGGTAGTGAAGTCCAAGTAGGATTATCAGGAAGGGTAAGATATTTATTAGGTGATGAAATCCTAGTCAGACCTTGTCTCAGGTTTGTTTAGATGTTTAGTTTGATGTGCTTGTAGTCTGGTAGTGTAACATATGTGTACTACACTTTATTCATAATGCGGTTTTAATTACTAGATGAGCTAAAAATGCATTCAAGCAGGAATGAAATGTAATAGATTTTAGCCCAAATTGAATTTTTTTTGTTTGGATGCAAACAATTAGGAAAAGGTTAAGAGCATGATCTTCACTACTCTAAGATACAGCAAAGAAGTGACAAGAAGGAAAAGTTCTTTTTAACTTGTGCTAATAGTGTCTTTTCGAAAGAGAAAGAAAGAAGAAGGATGCAAGAAGAGAAATTTTCCTAATGCACTTATATGAAAGTTTGTTTTAGAAGAAATGAACCCAAGGAAAACTCCAGGGTCCCATCGGGCGTGCCAGAATGTTTCTAACTCATTTTCGCTTTTTACATTCAAAAGAAATGAGAAACTGAAGGTTAATGGTCAGGGGTTTGTACATACCTAGATGAAGCTGTGCACTGTATCCAGACGATTGAAGGAGCTCCTCTTTGGCTGTGGAGGATGACACCTATAGATAATAAAGACTTAAATAAAGAAAATGTTAGATAGATATATGGTGGACTGCTAAGCAAAGCTCGGTCCTAGAAGTGCAAAGACTTCTTGGAGGGATGACAATCCACTTATTTGATAAAAGAGTGTTGCTAAAAAGAGAAATGGTGAAAAGATTGAACAAAAGAAATAGAGATAATGCATACCTATATTCTGATGTCGGTCTGTCACAGTCGCTGACGTCGGTAGTTCTGCCGGCGTCGGTTGGTAAAGGTTTTCGATGTCAGTTAGTTTGCCGACGTCGATTGTGGCAATGGTCGATGTCGGTCAGGGAAATGGCCTTGGACAGGTTTTAGATAGATTTATGGTCGATAGAGGGGTATGGAAGGAGTTTGGGTCTATTTAATGGTTTGTGGAGGATTGCAGGATAGTGAATATGGTCTGGGACAGGGCTAAGGTAGAGGACAGGGGTGGAAAGAGAATAAGAATGAGAGAAGGCTTTTTAGCCTCTCCGAGAAGGAAGTCAGGTTGTCTATCAACAGTACTTATAAAATAGCAAATTGACTGATTACCAATACATTTTAGAAATGCTGAAATGAAAGGCAGAGGAAGAATACTTAGCTCTTGGTGGATAACCAGAAGTGTAGAAGACTTGTTTCTGTTATGGCTGATGTAGGAGACCTCATGCAACATTTCAATTTGGTGTGGAGTGAATTCTGTAGGGTTTCTTAACTTGGAGAGTGATGATAGCATGCTAATTCCTGTAAATAGTTGAGGAGCAAGAGAATTTAGATCCTGGGAGCAAGAGAATTCACTTTCGGGTCTGCAGTCGAGGTCAGAATTTGGTTTTAAGCAACTGACATCAGCGATACCGCTGGCATCGATCGAATGTCGACCGATGTCGGTGGCTAGAGAATGGGTAAAAAGGCTATTTTTATCCTTTTTCCCATTCTTACATCTACCAAGTTTAATTGTTGTTGTTAAACGGTCCAAATGGCGGGTTTAATAGGCGCGAGGATTAGTGGGGGGGTTGAAACAGGGCTTAGGTAATTATGATTAGTCATAGGGTGATAAATGGCCTAAGAGCTAAGAATCCAAGGTGAGGTGTCTAAAGGGGATGATTAATTTAAAATAGATAATTTATTTTAAATTAATAGAGTGTGGGTTAGGAGATGTTGGACCAAGGGGGGGTCGACACAATTTAGGTGTCTACAAACTAGACCAACACGATATCCATGTGGCATTGGTTATTCCTAAATAGTGATAGTTTTTTGGTAATCCAATGCTAAGGATGAGAGAACATAAGGATCCCTATGAATAAACAAGGTAATTATACAATCCAATGCATTAAGATAAACTATACTTGTTACAATCTCAGTTTATAAGAAAGGGTCCTTTAACCTAGTGTACAACTAGTGAAATCAATGGTTGAATGTATTAACTAGTTCATTTAGCTCTTTATAGGATGTGTAAAATTGGTAAAACAAGACAAAAGGATTAATGGGCACACTAACTTGGATGCTAAACAACATTTAAAATTTGGCCCATAAAGTGATGTAATTGTTTGGTAAACCAAAGTAAGAAGAGTATGCAATTTCATCTAGGAAAAAGGGGAATATGCAACATGTTGCATCCTCATGTTGGATTTAAGCTATGATAAGGGCATCTCTAAAATATTGAATGTGATTTTGAGTAATTCTAATCCCACTAGGTTTATACTTTGAACAAAATTTTTATGGATCCTTTGGCAAGTCATAAAAATGCCCTAGAATTTTCACATGGTAGGAACATCTACCTATCCAAGCAAAGGCCATGGGTGGGCTTATAAAATTAGTCTTCCAGTCTTAGAACCCAAAATTCTACAATGCAAAACTACTATAAATAAAATAATATTATGAAATGCACAAGAACATGCCCTCCTTGTAGTGCCAATCTATTGAGAGGTGTTTTGACACACTAACTTAGGTAGGGGTTGTTAGGCCCTATCTCTTAAGTGAAAAGAGATTTGTGTGAACAAATATCCACAAGGTATTAGTTACCAAGTATTAGTATGTATGGTAACTTACTTAGATCATTATGACCATTCAAGTTAAGGGGATTATTTAGAACATTTCAGATAAATCATTACATTATGAATGTGCTTACATAGGAAATCAACATATAGTAATTTGACCATAACATATAGTTGATTCAAAACATGTCCATTAGATTGGATTTAAAAAAATTTATTTAGAAAATAAAAATTATCAATAGATTGCATTCATTGATACCTAAGATATAAACTAGCAAACTCACAAAAAAAAGGAATAAAAGCAAAGATGAAAGAAGAGAAAAGGGTTTTACTACAATGAAGATAAAGCTGAGCTAGTTGATTGAGAAAATATCATGAAACCAATCCTTAGTTGAGTTATACCTATAAAAAATCCAAATAAAGGATGGTGCAATATTTTGAGGACAAACTATTATGATCAAAGAAGAGCATAACCAACATATACATGCATAGGGTATGGACAGTCAGTTATATAGCAATCAAAGTATCAAGATATTCTATTTTGATTAATCAATGTTTGAGAGTTATGAAATTCATTCATTATAATCGTCACTTTCATTGAATCAAGGAAAATACTACTCTATAAAGGCATGAAAATGTGTGGCTAGCTATCTATGGAGAACTAGATAATCTAGTCCACTAATCTATCACTAAAATTGAAAGGAGCCAGCCCTTTGTAAATCCTATAGTAATATTTAAATATAATTCAATCCATTGACACCCATAAAATCCTCCCTCTAAAATTGGTTTCAAATTTTCAGTGTGATCCACCCACCCAAGCTCAAATTCAACGAACAAAATCACCTTTCAAAAGTATTAGATGACAAAACTCTCTTCCCACCGGTGCTAGATGATAAAACACTCAAGATTATCCCACTTTTACACATGCTTGGTAGTTGGATATCTCCTTACCTTTAACATTACAACTTTTTTATCTAAAACATACAAAATATCAAATAAAATACATTATTTCCATATCAAAGGATAAAAGTGCCAAATAAAATTATAAATAATGAAGCATTTAGAAGTAACATATTCCCATGATTAAAATATTGATAAGTCTTTTTTGTTTCACTTATTCCATTTTAAAATAACACCATTACAAATTTTAAGAAACCAACTTTCCAATTCAATAAGTGGCATCAAAAATAGATTTGTGAATCAAAAGATATGGATTAAAACCAACACACAGTCATGCGCATCCACACCACCACCTTGAAAATACACTAAAAGATAAATTTGAAAGACAAATCATATTCAATACCTATCGTACCTTATATTTACATAAATCTCTTAAAAATATGCTCAAAATTTATTTTCAATTTTTTTAAATTAACACCTACTTACTACCCTTTTAGTGTTTTCTAGTCAAAATTTGACTGTGTCAAATCTTTGGAAGGTCACTTCACACCTTCAAACATTTTCATTGGTAAGATTGATAACTATGATATTAAATGCATTATATTCTCATGTCATTAGGTTATTACCATACAAAATTTCAATAAATGTTGACCTCATTTCATTATGAGACCATAGATTTTTAAAATGCACATTGGCTACATTTGAAAACTGGAAACATAGAACATGACCCAGTGAAATTTAGCACGAAATCCAATCTTTAATGATGTACATTCCACACATGAGATAGAATACTCAGTGAATTTATTTATTAATAAATCATTCCCACACTTGAATATCTTCAAGCAAGTTTTAAATATTATTGGATCTCATTTAATTGTATGAAATTGGGTTTGAAATGTGTGCACTAGCTAGATTTGGTCACTAGGAAGATAGAGATATGTGCACTGATCAGTTTTCATGGCTGTACATTTTTTAAATGAAGAACAATTTCATGTAAATTACTTCACCATTGTATTCTCCTTACATTTTTATATTATAATACAGGTTGTCAAGGGGTAAAAATGTGATTTAACCCTATAAAATTAGGTCTAAAGAGTGTGCACTAGATGGATTTGACAACTAGAAATGAAAGAATTAGAGAAGAAGGTAGTTTTTATTGTTATGAATTTAATGTCTGGAAGGTAATTTAATGTGACTTATCTCACTAATTAATTTTCCTCATATATGGATATGCTTTTGAAAAAAATTAAGAAAATTGGATATAATTTGGCCCTATGAAATGGGGCTTGAAGAGTGCACACAAGGCAGATTTGGTAACTGGGAAGGCACAAAAAATGACAGTAAAAAATCAATGTATAAGCCAATTTTGATGGTTATGCATTTCATACTTAGATAAATAATATTCTATAACTTTATTCACATTTTCACTCTTCCCACATATGGTTGTCATCAAGAAAATTTTGAAAAAAAATAAATAAAATTTACTGCTATGAAAATAAGTCTTAAAAGTATGCATTGGGCAGATTTGACAATAGAAGATGTATAAAATGACTAAAGTAAAAATCAATGCAAAAGTCTATGTTGATTATTATGTATCTTATACTTTGGGAATGAATTTTTTGTAAAATTTCTTCACATTTACATTATTCCCATATTTGACTACCATCTTGAAAAATTTATTTTGAAATGGACAAGATTTGGGCATGCGAAATGCCTCCCGAAATGTGGTTTCTAAGAAAATCTGAAAGCTAGGAAGACAAAAATCAGCACATAATCTTGTTTTGAAGGCTGCTCATTTTGCATGTAGCAAATATTTTTCTGAAACTATTTTTACCATTGCATTCTAATGACATTTGAATATCATCATGCAAAATTTTAATATAATTTGACTTTATTTAATAGTGCAAAACACATTTGAAAAGTGCCTAGTGGTAATAAATGGAAGTTGGACCACACATCCAAAACACTTTAAAGATTGCACTTGAAGATAATAACCAGGTCATAAAAGATTAAAAAATAGGTTCAATGATTTCATAATGGGAAATTAGGGTGTGTTGTGTAAGCAATAACATGTTTCCTTGTGATTATACATCTCCTTGACCCCAAGACATCAAAACTACCTCCGTTGACCTCCAGTTGTGCTTGGAGAAAAGTGGAGATCACTTGATTAGTGCATCTTGTAATTTACTGGTTATTATGGCCTAAATAAGAGTAATGAGAAATATAATTGAATTTAGTGAATGTCCTATTAAATTCTATGTAAATTAAAAATTGAGATGCTTGTAAAACTCTATTTCTTAGATGACCTTAATGACAAATCCACATTTGTATAAGAAAGAATTTGAATGAGACTATTATTAGTGGATGTAGCTATATGTTTCGCTAGTATGAATCTTGTCGTGGTCAACCCTTTTAGTTGGGATTATCTATGTAATTTATGATCTTTTATAGTTTTTTGAGTTATTGATATTATAAATAACAATATGACTTGACTAGGAATTAAATAATCAATTAGCAACATGGGAGAAATATATGTGGAAAAACAATTTCATATGACTGTGTAAATAGAATGTTGTCAATATTCTTGCTTCAAGGTTTATGTATATTATTATAATGGAGGATTTAAGAGAGACATGGCCTAACTGTTAATGAAATAATGATGTATTATGCCTTTATAGTCCTTAACAAGTTATCCCCTGGTAGAAGTTATATTCTTGTATGAGGAGAATCTAATTGATTTCTCTGTGTGGATGTTACAAGTAATAGAGATTAAATTATGGTAAAGATATATGTCTTGTGTAAGATCTCCTTGATTAAAGCATATGAATAAGCTATCTAGTGTAGACTTTTCATATAACGAGGCAAACTAATATAAAAGATGATTTTATCAGAGTTTGGTTCCATTATTATAGGATTAATAATTCAATGTAACCCTTTAGTTTGATTATATATATCCTTGAAAGGATTAATTAATGAAAGAATGGGATTTTGAAGACCAACACATGATTCTATGCGATACATATCATTAATTTTATCATTTAGTCTCTTATCTAAGGTGTGATGGAATGGGTCTAAGTTCCAATGCTTATAGTATTATCTCTTAACGAATAGACCAATCAACTCATAGAATTGATTAACTCTTTAAGATATGTTTTGTGTTTACCTTATGGTTATGTTAATTGACTAAACTAATGGAATATTAGTTTAGCATCAAGGGTTCAATTTAGACTTAGAAACCTCCTTTTTTAATCATTTTAAATGAACATTAACCCTCTATATCTTATTTGAGTCATTCTTAGGGATGTAGGCCTAGTTTTGGTCATATTAATCATTGTAGTCCACCAAAAAGATTATTTAGCCTTGCCTTAGCCTAATCTATGTTTGTCAAGTTATTTTCTATATTTCACTTTGTTTTGTGCCTTAATTAATTTTTTAAGATTATTCTTCCTTGTATTTATTTATTCCCTTACCCATTTACTACTTTGAACTTTTTAGTTGGGTTTGCCTTAGCTGATTTTTGCTTCCAAAAGTTAGTCAATGTTTCCCTAATTTTTGAAACCCCATAATGATGGCATGCATCATCATCCTGATAGTTTAGGGAGTTGACAAGGTTGGTGGGATTCAATGGGGTAGTTAATCCCCTAATGCCTCCAATTTTTCATGATGATTCCAATTGGAATCATCCTAAGGACTCATAACTTTAGGTAGTTTTCATAGGTTTAAGGAATTTTGAGTCCTATGATTCTGCCATATGGAATCATTCTAGGGACTCATGACCCTCATGGGATTTTAAGGTTGAGAGGAACCCCCTAATGCCTCTAAGGGCTTATGGACCCAAGATGTTTCTAGGTGGTATCATCCTAGTACTCAAAATCCCATAGGAGTTATACTTGGGTTTGGGGTCCTGTAATTATGCCATTTAGCACAATCATGACCCATAGTGAATTAAGCATGGAGTAGACTCAAAAGGTCCATGTGGCACCAAACTATGTCAGTGATGGACTAAGCCTAAAATTGATGACTAACTTAATGTTTTAGCATGATAACTATGGGCTTATGTTATCAAATAAATTACTTAGCATTCATAGATGAACTTTATGAACTCTTTGGCCTCTTGTCTAGTGACATACAACTGGTAAATATATGTTTAGTAGTTGACAAGAAAAGCAAATATGTATATATACATATATTTATACCACTAGGGATTGGTTATATGTGAGATGGTGGTAGTAATGTATATAAATGTTAAAAAATGGGAATGAAATTTTGGTATCAAAGCCTAGATTAAATTCTAAGAGCTTTGGGGATGATTGCTTGTATACTCTACTTTGATAACTTTGGTTAATGTTGTTTGTGTGATTTGGATGTTACAAGTAGAAATAAACATACATGAGCTCCACCTACGAAATTTTTGGATGTATAACCATGTAAATCCTTGAAGACCAATCTGGGAATAAGCCTTCTCTGATTGCATGATTTAGCTATGGATCCATCAGCCACTATGCACAAGGTTTCCCTAAGAATTCTTAAATCAATGATACATAAATACTAATAAGGGTTGGGTTCTTAGACTTAATTATGTTTTGACTTTTTATTATGATGTAACATGGAAGAGATAAACACAAATACAAGTAGTACATAGATATTTAATTTCACATAATAATAATATATTTCATTCTATTACATAAACATTCAGGACAATACACACAAATATATAAGAGCATATATCCTATATCTGGTGATTTCCAAATCCCTACAATATATTCTATGAAACTTCATATAACTAATAAATCCTAACTATGATATATTTTTGTATCAAATAATAATATATATCAACCACAATAATATTCTAACTCAGCGTATTAATCATACAGTTACTAACTACTAACAAACTACTTTTTACTTTTTACCACTAACTATTTACCTCTTAGTAAATATTACTTACACAATATTAATAATGTTAAAAATATTATAACATTAACCCCCCTTATGAGTATTATTAATCCTATCTACACCCCCTTAATGTGAGCATGGGGAAAACATACATCTTCAAGAATTGGCCCAAACAGAATCATATGAAAATGCATATTTTTAGGTCTGCATCCTATTGTCTGAATCTTTCTATCTAGATCTTGTTGCACATGATCACTAGAATGCTTCCTAAATATATGACATTTAACATCACTATACATGTCATTGGTTGATCATCTCCATAAATAGTTAAGGTAGTCAAAGGATCTCTACAGTCAGAGGATTTTTACAGTTAGCTACCCTCCTATACAATTGTTGACCACATTCCATTATATCCACACTCTCCCTTGTCTCCAAATAGTAGAGGTGTTTCAAAAAAGTATGAGAATGGAAAAAACACACTTAATGTCACATTTTACCCTATAATAAATTATCTTCTTACTTGTAGCCACATGATCATGCCACTCGATCTCACATAACAAAGAAGATTCCCATTGCCACTGGTAGTATTCCTTAAATTTAGTCTATTTAGTTTTGAATGGAAAATGAAACATAGCTTTATCTTCATATTCCATAATG
The DNA here is from genome assembly GCA_037957365.1 of Torreya grandis. Lineage (NCBI taxonomy): Eukaryota > Viridiplantae > Streptophyta > Pinopsida > Cupressales > Taxaceae > Torreya > Torreya grandis. Next base: position 2,790,483 of record JARHVA010001630.1, on the reverse strand, counting down.
TGAACATTTACACACCACACAACTTAAAAAATAAATGTATCTAAGACACTAAAATACACACCACACAACAAAAACCACATGGCCACCAAATCAGTATACAACCTCATCGATGGTGCCATACGAGAGGTCATTGTATAACCTCCATCCTCCATGTAGCCTCTAACCTCTAGTGTTAGATACTACTTATTCAATTGATATCTTTGTTGTCCCTAAAAATATCACTCATTTTGGGACAACATGTGAACTATTTTGGTTCAACAGACCAAAATAATCTCTTCCCTTCTCAAAATTTATTCTGAGCTTTCAAATTCCTCATTTTTCAAGCCTTTTCAGTAAAGGGACTAGTAGGTTCAAGGTTCAACATCGTCGGCAAGCTTCAAAGAGTCAAGTTCTTTGTCAAAGTTCATCAAGTTCAACTACTTCACGGTTCTTCGGTTCAAAGGAGTGCCCAAAAGGAAAAAGTCTAAGAGTGGAAACTACCAAGTGTCATCTACTAGGACACATTATAATTTGTTTCTAAAAGTAGTGGAACGTGCCACATATCCCTTGTAAAGCTCAAAGAAAGCTGCCAAGTGTCAACATCCACAGTTTCTTCCTTTTGTTTCATAAGGATTGTGGTGGGCCTTGAGTGAGTTGTTAAACTCAGTGGAGCATGACAAGTGTCTACATCCACATTTCAAGTTTCTTATAAGCTTCAAAGCTTCTCTCAGAGTTCTATGGAGGGTGCCAAGTGGAAACAATTAAAGGTTTTAATATGTTTTTCTAAATGTATTGAAAGTTTACATATGTCCCTTGAAAAGTTTGACGGAAGCCACCAAGTGTCAACATCTGCAATTTCTTCCTTTTGTTACATTATTAAGGACTACAGTGGGCCCCAAGTGAGTTGCTAAAGAAAGCAGAGTGTGTCAAGTGTCATCATCCATGTGAATATGAATGAGTCATGAATGTTTCTATATTATTTATAAAGCTTAGTGGAAGCTGCCATGTGTCATCTTCTGTAAGACTCTCAAAAGGTGTCTAAAGCTTCTATAAGTAAGCGGATGTTGCCAAGTGTCCTCACCTATTTCACAGTGGAAAATGCCATGTGTCACTTGTTAAGATTAGTGGAAAATGGCCAAAGCAAGTAGAAAAGACATGAATAAATTGCCGAAGAAGATGACAAGCTCACAACCATCAAATTTAGGGCAACCAACTAGTCATTGGCTTTCAAATGATGATGGACCTGAAGACGTCAAATTTGTGGCAATGAAATAGCTGTTGATCTTTATAGGATTAAGTGCAGACCCGAATGCTTTCAAAGGCATTCAAAGACCTTCAAGGCGAAAGGAAGAATTGCCGAGAGGAAGAACCAAAAGAACCAGAAAGGGGAAAAGATAATTTGAGGGATCAAATCATAGCAAAAAGAGGGAAAGGCCAAAATATCTACGCAGTAGTTATTCCAGTAGGTGGAATAGTCCACAAGGTAGATTTGTGAGCCCTTAAACATTGAAGACACGGCCTATTTGTCTCCCTTAGAGTAAAGAAAAATGGATAGCTATGCAAACACCAGATGATCTAGACCCAAGAGAGGACATTTGAGATGAAATGACATGCCATAGTTAAGGCAGCTGCCCTGATCAACATGGTTCCCTGACAAAATTGAAAATGCATTCAAGGCATTGAATGCATAGCATGGGCCATTCCATGGAACAAAGTGCCAAGTCTTTCTTAGCTGCTATATATTATAATCTCTTTTATTATTTTGGGGGGATCTTTTTGATCACAGAAGCAAAACTTTGCCCAAATTAAAAGGTGAATACTGAGACTTTGAGCTCAGATTATTGCTCATATTATTTTATCTAAATGAGAAAGCAAATTACTTGTAAACTTTGTGTTGTTATAGTTTGTGCCATTTTAGGAGATTGTTCTTATGTATGTCTTCTAGATGCATTCTTGTTTATTTAATCTAATAAGCAAAACTAGTGAAAGTGGTAAGGAAGATGTCCTGAAGTCAATTACTTTCAAACTTTATGCTATCGTAGTTGTCTTTAGTGTGTGTTTTTAGTTTCTATTTCTGTGTTGAGGATTCTGGGATGACTTTGTGCCCCCATTATCCATTGCATTTCATTATTTGGGAAGTTGAGGTGGAGACTTTGAGTTCCACATCATCATGTTGATTACTATACTTTCTTACCAGTTTCTTGTCACTACCTGAAAGAACTCCTACTATTTCCTATAAGATCACTTCTGAAAGAAGAGAAGTGACTTCAGTGTTTTCACCAGGATTTTCTCCTTTATTCATGAGCATCATCTTTAAAAGAGAGAGATGGATGGTGTAGTCCTACTCTGAGTGTTATTTTCTACTTATATATATATATAGTATTTATCCCCCTTCATATTTATAAGGAACCTCCCCTTGATGAGAGGAGAGATTTGTCCACCTCTAATTTAGTAAACCTTTACACTGGGCTGACCAATCTCCCTTACTATGGATGATAAGACCTATTTTGCTCATCAGTTAGCTGATTGACAAAATATTCACCCAACAGTCTTTTTTGTGACTCCATTGAGGAAGGACAAGTAGTTTGAAGCCTCAAGCTTTAAGCTAAAGCAAGACCAGTCCTTTTCCATTTTTGTTTCATAATCTAGCAACTCCATGCTATACCAGAAGCTAGAGAGTACAAGGTATTATTGACCCTATTTTTGAATTGGTGTAGAAGGGCAATTTCAATTTGTTCCCTCCACAACCTCAAGTTCAACGATCCAAGAGTGTTGCTGCAGACTGGTTCTACCATCTGCAGGCTAGGTCAATAACTGACTGGGACACTCTCAAAGCTAAATTTGAAGCTAGGTTCAAGCTAACAGAAGATGCACATGCCTTTCTAGCCTAGCTCACACAAAGGAAGAAAGAACCTCATGAACCTATGAGGGATTTCATAGCAAAGTTTGACAAGCTGAGGAACCAAATACCTATAATTGCTCAGCCAACACCTAAAAACTTCAAATGCTTCTTCATCAACTCACAACTACCTGAAGTGAGTTTTTTGTTGAGACGTGCTAGCCACATAGACCTTGAAGCTACTCAAGACATGGCTACTAAAGTAGAAGATGACCTTATCCTGGTAGGGAAGATAAAGAGAGACCCAAATAAAAGTAAATCCTCTTCATCTTTTGAATACTCACCTACAACCACCACTAATCTAATGGTGCAGAAGCTAGAAAATGAATTGCTAGCTCTTAGAAAACAAATGGCACAAGGGATGTCATCTACTCCATACAAAGATGTACCAAGGAGGACATTTCCCAATCAATCATACCAAGGTCATGCTACCAGGAATCAAGGGCAAGCAAATCATCATCCTCCTCCACAGAGGAACCTTTCCCTTGAAGTGCCTCCAATCAATTTAGCATTTGGATATCTTGAAGCTAAATTAAATTTTTCCTTCCAACCTGAGCTAAATCTGGAAGATGACACTAATCTCTTCACTGAGGAAGAAGAAGAATCAGCTGGCAACTCCAACATTAGTTTCCTAAATTATCAGGACAAACCCAGAAGTGAAGGTAAAGTAGCTAAAGGATCATATGCTATTTTCACCTAGTCCAAGAATTAATCAGCCCAGCAAGCTAATAAAGAGAAGATAGAGCAGTGACCTCAACCAACAATTTCAATTGCCAAGCAAGGAACCACTCTGCCTTTTCAGCCAAAGGAATTGATGACTGCTAAAAAGGTGAGTCCCTCAATTGTGCCTTCACCTCCATTTTCAAATTCATAGACCAATCCTTCCCCTTCTAAAAACCAAAATGATTAACTCCTATCTCCTACTCCTAGCTCTTTCTAGACATTTGACATAATTGACCATATAAAGAAAACCAAAATTCAAATGTCTGAATTTGAATTTATGCAATCTAATCCTGAGCAATTGGACAAGTTGGTTCAATGTGTGAAAAACCAAACCATCCCTGTAAGACAAGAAGCTAAGAAGGCAACTCATGATCCCTCAAGGAACATGTCTATCCCAAAAAACCTTGTCATTGCCCCTCCTACTACCCCTGGGAAAATAGAGCATTTCTATGTTTCCCTGTTGATAAATGGTCACAAGCTGAGCAATTGCATCATTGATTCTGGAGCTTCAAACAATGTCATGCCTGCCAAAGTGGCTGAATATCTTGGCCTCACAGGTGACCAAGACATTTGGGATATGTTTCTCCATGGAGAACAAGCAAGTACCTCTGCTAGGACAAATCAAGGATGCCCAATTTGCATTTGCAGCATTCTCAGACAAGAGAATTAAGATGACTATCCTGATGGCTAATGTCCCAGCATCATATGGCATCCTTCTTGGGTGGAATTTTTGTAATGACATTAGAGATGAATTGAGCATGAACCTATCTGAAGCAAGGATCCCAGTCAAAGGTGTTATGAGGAGATTGCTCCCTAAGAAAGAAGCAAAATATGTGGTTACTCAAACATCAGCACCTGAAGCTCAAATTCTATTTGAGTCTTCAGGCATGGGTAGTTATTTCTTAACCATAGAGGAAGTCCATGAAGTGCCTTTTGGAGCTCTTGAAGGTGTCAAGCTAGAAATATGTTTAGCTAGAATAGCAGAAGAATTGGTAGAGTGAAATACAAGTGCTGAGGAATCTCCCCCTCCAAATGAAGAAGAATCCAAAGAAGAAGCAGTATTAAATGAGACATGGATTCTAAAATTTGATGGTAGTTGCTCCTCTACTAGTTCAAGTGTTGGAATTGTGTTGATATCTCCTCAAGGAGATATTTTTCCTTCATCATACAAGTTATAGTTCAGCAAAACCAATAATATAGCTGAGTATGAATCTTTGTTGCTTGGATTGAAGGCTACTAGGGACAAAGGCATCAAACTCCTTCATGCCAAGGAGGATGTTGAATTGGTGGTTTGTCAGGTGAGAAACTTGTACCAAACCAAAAATGAGAGATTGTACCATTACCACAATCTAGTCGGGGATCAGATTGAAATCTTTAATGCTTTTAGCATCTCTACAATTCTCAGGGAATTTAATGATCGAGCTAATGCTTTGGCCATTTCAGCCACTCTTTTGGTTCCTCACCCTGACTTCAAAGGAGATAGGTACATAATTAAGATAGTATTTTAGCCAAGTGTACCTAATAATGCCAATTATTGGCAAGTATTTAATAATGACAACCAAATCATTACTTTCCTAGAGTAAAAAGATAGCTTTGAACAGTTGCACTTCGAAGGTAGTGAGCCTCAAAAGCTTGAACTAGCCCCTGAGTCAAGTACAGACGTAGGTGAAGAGTTCCTATAACTTAAAGGGAATAAAATTCCCAAAGGCTTGGTTTCTCTTGAGAAGTTATTTAACAATCATGATAGATTCATCAAATAGCAAAAAATGGATTCAAGCTCCTCTCATGAGTTTGATCAAATGAATTTGGGTACCAAGGAAGATCCCAAGTTGGTGAACATTGGAAAATACTGCACTCCTAAGGAGAGATCTAAGTTCACTGCTCTACTCTGCCAATACATGGATGTCCTAGCATACTCCTATGATGATCTAAAGTCACTCAGGCCTGAATAAATCTACCATAACATTCCTCTCAAAAGTGCTTTGGCACCTTACAGGCAAAAATTTAGGTAGAACAATATAAAAATATCAGGTACCATTTTGTCTGAGATACAAAAAATGTTAAATGCTAAAATCATTTTTCCAATCCATCATTCCACATGGATTGTAAACATAGTGCCTTTAAGGAAGAAGAATGGCAAAATTTACCTTTATGTGGACTTCAATAATTTGAATCAGTCGTCCTTAAAAGATAACTATCCTCTACCCATCATGGATCAAGTGCTTCAGATGGTGACCAGTTCAGAGATGTTATCAATGATAGATGGATTCTCAAGATACAATCAAGTTGAATTTGGTGAAGTAGACCAGCATAAGACTACATTCACCACACCTTGGGGCACCTTTGCCTATTGGAGAATGCCATTTGGCCTGATTAATGCTAGTGCCACTTTATAGAGAGCAATGGATCTTACTTTCAAGGATGAAATGGGAAAGTTCATTATAGTATATCTTGATGACTTGACTGTCTTTTATAAACATCACCTAGATCATGTGCACCACTTGCAACAAGTGTTGGAATGTTGTCACCACAATGGCATTTCCTTCAACCTCAAAAAGTCTATTTTTGGGGTAACAGAAGGAAAGCTTCTTGGACACATTATATCCAAAGAAGGCATAAAGATTGACTTAGAAAGAGTCAAGTCCATCCAGAAGCTTACTCTGCCCATGAGTAAGACTGCAATTCACTCTTTCTTTGGAAAAGTAAACTTTTTATGAAGGTTGATCCCTGAATTCACTGAAAAGACTCACCACATTATGAATATGATGAAAGGAAAGGCCACCTTTAGCTAGACTAAAGAAGGCAAATTGGCATTCTAAGATATCAAGATTGCTATTGCCCACACTCCAATCCTAGTTTATCTAGACTAAAACAAGGATTTCACTATATATAGTTATGCTTTCAAACACACACTTTCAGTGATTTTGGTTTAGTAGAACCAAGAAGGTGTGGATCTCCTATTTCTTTCATGAGTTATCCTCTCAAATCTCATGAACTAAAGTATTCAAACATGGAGAAGCATGCTTATGCGGTGGTCAAGGCAGTGAAGCATTTTTTCTTTTACATTTTAAATTCCCACACTACTGCCTTGGTTCTTGACACCACAGTCAAATCCATATTAACTCAGTAGGAGTTTGGAACCAAAAGGGGGAATTGGATTGATAAAATCTAGGAGTTTGATCTAGTCATCAAACCAATGAAGCCGGTGTAGGGAAAAGGCCTATGCCAATTGATTGCTGATAATAACCCAGGACAAATAGAGCATGAAGAAATCAGAAGAAGGAGACATGCCAATAGTCCTCTTTATCTCTACCATGAATGAGTGGTACTCGAGTATTGCTTATTTCCTTACTTATGGGGAGTGTCTTGCTCACCTATATTATAAATAAATGAGGACTATCAAGTTGAAAGCTGCCAATTTTGTCCTCTAAGATAACGGCTTGTATAAGAGGAGCCTTGATGGAGTGTTCCTTCACTACGTGGATAAAGAGCAGCAGAGCCAACTTCTAAAATCCTTCCATAATTTGGCCTATGGAGGGCATTTCTCTGCTCCTATAACTTTCCATAAAATTCTATGCGCTTAGTACTACTAGCCAACTCTCTTTCAAGATGTATATAAATGGGTAAGGAAATGTGAACTATGCCAGTAGTTTGTTGGAAGACCCAAGTTAGCTTCCCTACCTCTCAAACCAGTGGTGATAAAAGAGCCATTCCAGAAATGGGGAGTCAATTTCATTGGTGTTGTAAACCCATCTTCAAGTGTTGGACATGATTATGTGCTCACGGCCATAGACTACTTCACCAAGTGGGTGGAAGCTATCCCAACTAAGCATGCTACTTCAGAAGTAGTGTGCAATTTCCTCAAAGAGAATATCATTTCTAAGTTTGGGGTCCCAACCAAGATTGTCACTAACAATGTAGCTTGTTTCACTTTTTAGGATATTACTCAGTTCTATTTTTACTATGGGATCACCCTCCCCCACTCTTTTGATTACTTTCCACAAAGAAATGGACAAGCTGAATCAAGCAACAAGAACCTGGTGACTATCATCAAGAATCTAGTAGATGACAACCAAAGGACATGGCATAAAGCATTGGTTGATGCTCTATGGGAAGATAAGATCACACCAAAAAGGGCAATTGGTATGTCCCCTTTCCAACTTCTTTATGGGCTCAATGTTGAGATACCAATCACCCTGGAATTGCTAGCATTAAAATTGGTTAAGGCAGTTGAAGATCAAACATATGAAAGCTCCATTGATAAGAGGATGATGTGTCTGACTAAACTGGATGAGCAGAGAACTATGGTGGTGGACCGAATTGCTGCCCATCAAATTTTGGTGAAGAAGCTCTTCTACTAGAAAGCAAAAAACCATGATTTCTAGATTGGAGATCAAGTCCTCCTATGGGATAAGAGGAGAGAACCAAAGGGGATGCATGGGAAGCTTGATTCTCTGTGGAGGGGCCCTTTTACTATTCATCAGCTAAATGGTAAAAATAACTTCATGTTGAAGTATCAAGATGGCACGCTCTTTTCTCTACCTCACAATGGGCAGCATCTAAAGCACTTCAATTCTTGAAGTATCAAATAACTTCACCTGTACATATGTATATTTGTATAATCTTTGTTTCTACTTTATGTTGTTTGTTTTCATTTTTTGGAGCCTTTATTTTTGGGTAACATGACTCCATAGCCTAATGGCATACTTCAAGGCACTGGAGATTCTGGTCTCTACTCCCCTCAGCTATTCCAAGTTTTCAACTGAAGGAAGTTCCCCAATTGGAGCTAGCTATTGTCCCAAAAAATATCACTCATTTTTGGGACAACATGTGAACTATTTTGGTTCAACAAACCAAAATAATCTCTTCCCTTCTCAAAATTTGTTCTGAGCTTTCAAATTCCTCATTTTTCAATATTTTTCAGTAAAGGGACTAGTAAGTTCAAGGTTCAACATCATCAGCAAGCTTCAAAGAGTCAAGCGCTTTTTCAAAGTTCATCAAGCTCAACCGCTTCACGATTTAATGGTTCAAAGGAGTGCCTAAAAGGAAAAATCCTGAGAGTGGAAGCTGCCAAGTGTCATCTACCGAGACACATTAAAATTTGTTTCTAAAAGTAGTGGAATGTGTCACGTGTCCCTTGTAAATCTCAATGGAAGCTGCCAAGTGTCAACATCTGTAGTTTCTTTCTTTTGTTTCGTAAGAACTGTGGTGGGCCCCGAGTGAGTTGCTAAACTTAGTGAGTGTGACAAGTGTCTGCATCCACATTTCAAGTTTCTTATAAGCTTCAAAGCTTCTTTCAATAAGCTTCTCTTAGATTTATGCGGAGGGTGCCAAGTGGAAATGGTATAAGGTTTTAATATGTTTTTCTAAATGCAGTGGAAGTCACCATGTGTCCTTTGAAAAGCTCAATGGAAGCCGCCAAGTGTCAACATCTGTAATTTCTTTTTTTTGTTCCGTTATTAAGTAAGGACTATGGTGGACCCTAGGCAAGTTGCTAAAGAAATTGGAGCGTGCCAAGTGTCATCATCCGTGTGAATTTGAATGAGTCTTGAATGTTTCTATATTGTTTCTAAAACTCAGTGGAAGCTGCCATGTGTCATCTTCCACAGGACTCTCAAAAGGTGTCTAAAGCTTCTATAAGTAAGTGGATGCTGCCAAGTGTCCTCACTTGTTTCATAGTAGAAAATGCCACATGTCACTTGTTAAGATCAACAAAAAATGGCCAAAGCAAGTGGAAAAGACATGAATAAATTGCTGAAGAAGATGATGGGCCCGCAACTATCAAATTTAGGGCAACCAACTAGTCATTGGCTTTCAAATGATGATGGACCCAAAGACATCAAATTTGCAACAATGAAATAGTTGTTGATCTTTACAGGCTTAAGCATGGACCTGAATGCTTTCAAAGGCATTCAAAGACCTTCAGGGTGAAAGGAAGAACCACCAAGAGGAAGAACCAAAAGAACCAAAAAGGGAAAAAGATAGCCTGAGGGCTCAAATCACAATAGAAAGAGGGAAAGGCCAAATTATCTACATAGTAGTTATTTCAGTAGGTGGAACAGTCTATAAGTTAGATTTGTGAGCCCTTAAACATTGAAGACATGGCCTATTTATCTCCCTTGGAGTAAAGACAAATGGATAGCTACACAGACACTAGATGATCCAGACCCAGGAGAGGACATTTGAGATGAAATGACATGCCATAGTTAAGGCAACCACCCTGATCCAGCATGGTTCCCTGACAGAACTGAAAATGCATTCAAGGCATTGAATGCATAGCATGGGCCATTCCATGGAACAAAGTGCCAAGTCTTTTTTGGCTGCTATATATTGTAATCTCTTTTATTTTTTTGGGGGGATCTTTTTGATCATAGAAGTAAAACTCTACCCAAATTGAAAGGTGAATACTGAGACTTTGAGATCAGATTGTTGTTCATATTATTCTATCTGAATGAGAAAGCAAGTTACTTGCAGACTTTGTGTTGTTATAGTTTGTACCATTTTAGGAGATTGTTCTTATGTCTGTCTTCTAGATGAATTCTTGTTTATTTAATCTAACAAGCAGAACTAGTGAAAGTGGTAAGGAAGATGTCCTGAACTCAATTACTTTTAGACTTTGTGTTGTCGTAGTTGTCTTTAGTGTGTTTTTTTAGTTTCTATTTCTATGTTGAGGATTTTGGGATGACTTTGTGCCCCCATTATCCTTTGTGTTTCACTCTTTGGGCAATTGAGGTGGAGACTTTGAGTTTCACTTCATCTTGTTGATTACTATACTTTGTTACCAGTTTTTTATCACTACCTAAAAGAACTCCTACTGTTTCTTGCAAGATCACTTCTGAAAGAAGAGAAGTGACTTCAGTGTTTTCACCAAGATTTTCTCCTTTGTTTGTGAGCATCATCTTTGAAAAAAAAAGAGATGGATGGTGTAGTCCTACTTTGAGTGTTATTTTTTTCTTATATATATAGTATTTATCCCCCTTCATATTTATAGGGAACCTCCCCTTGATGAGAGGAGAGATTTGTCCACCTATGATGTAGTAAACTTGCACACTGGATTGACCAATCTCCCTTGATGTGGATGATAAGACCTATTTTGCTCTTCAGCTAGCTGATTGACAAAATATTCACCCAACAATCTTGATGAAGCTCAGGTACATGATTTTTCTATGGGAAATCCCCCCCATAATTTGGATGTCACGTATAAGCTAAAATGCATCCATAAGGTAATTTTATTTTTATTTTTAAAATATTTTGATAATGACTCATTTTTGACATTTTTACAATATTATAAAACATTTTTAAAAAAATGACTCAATCAACCTAATTCACCTAAATTATGAGACATACCTTTGACTCAAGACTCATAACAATTATACAACTTGATAATAGAAATGATAACTCAAAAGGATATTATAAACCAATAAACACATAACTCTAAAATAACAAAACTATGATTATTATAAAAAAAACTAAATGTAAAATAAAGACTATACCATACAAATAGAGTTATAAACATTAAATAACTTTGAACAAAACTATATTTTTAATAACATAACACGTATCAATAAATACTAAAAACTAAAAAAAGACTAAAACTTACACGACTTGCATACCACATGACTACGGAAAGAGGTTTAAATTGGAGTACAATACCAAGAAAAATTATTATACACCATTTATGGCATGATACACAAAAGCCTAGTATATAGATCTAGAGTTATTATTCCAATGAACCATAAGCTTACCAATCTAAATAAAATCACTGGCATAAATGGGAATGACGAGATTGAATAGCGTAAATATTTGGTCATACGTGGAACAATGACATGTCCATCAAAGAATATCAGATGCACTTTATACTGTTGAGAATGATGTGTTCCAAGTTTACATGTAGGAGTGTGGGTCAAAAGTGTCATGATTTGTAGTTATCATCCACCAAGATGAATAGAAAACCAATGTAAAAGAGAATTGTATGATGCTTAGAGGATCTGCAAGTTTGAAACCTCAGGTGGCTCACAGTAGATTTATAATTTCAAGTTATTTATGTCTCTATATATTCCTAGATCGATGCATCAATCATATTCATAGAGAAAGTACCAAAACAATGGCTATAGGTTTGAACGTAGCCAATATGTTGATGGATGGGGGCAATCAAATGGAGTATAATGGAGATTATATTGCTCATTGTAAAGAAAAAAACTCTTGACTATATTAGATGGACAGAGTAGATTACTATTACAATGAGGAATTCAACATTGTCTAATGTGACATTACTGAGCAAGTCCATACACAGGTGTATTAAATCATGGACATTTATAAGGAAAAAAACAATCTAAGAACTTAAATCTTCCATCTTTTTGAATAGACTACTCTCATCAATGGGGCAACTAGAAATTGTAAATGCTCCTCACACTGCTCAAAATCTCACCATGATCTGATACCACTGATGTAAAATGGAGCCAAACACAAATACAAGCAGTACATAGAGATTTAATTTCACATAATAATAATATATTTCATTTTATTACATAAACATTCAGGATAATACACATAAATATATAGGAGCATATATCTTATATCTGGGGATTCCTAAATCCCTAAAATATTTCCTATGAAAATTTCTATAACTAAGCAATCCTAACTCTGATATATTGTTATATCAAATAACAATATATCTCAACCATAATAAAATTATAACTCACTATATTAATCATATGGTTACTAACTACTAACAAACTACTATTTACTTTTTACCACTAACTATTTACCTCTCAGTAAATATTACTTACACAATATTAATAATGTGAACAATATTCTAACATATTATGATTGCATTATATTTCCCCAAGAATGCTTATTTTGTATTGAAGGAGCATGAAATGCCTGAGATATGTTTTCATCTTTGAAAGGATGGTAGATATTCTTACTATGAATCACCTTGTTATTTATATGTATATGCATGGTACATGCCTAAATTTAAAGCTTAGACAGATAGATGTACGTCCATTATGATGCTACCATACTGATCATGGATGTCAAATTTGAATGAGATTGGATTGTAATGATTGAATTAGTGATTTTATGTTGTTAATTAAACATATACCTATGAAAATACTATAAGGACATCTCATTTTGAAATTTTGATTCCCTAAAAATGTTGTTTGCATGTGTTTGGATTGTGGGAATGTTTTGGAGAGTGTTTCCTTATTATTAGGACATTAGAACCATTCGATGAATAATGATATGGTAAAAATATTATTATGAGGTAATGGTTTTCCCAATAAATAAATATGATGTTGTTATATCCTAAAAAATTGTGTGGTAATCCTACATTTGAATATGGAAGTATGATGAATATCTTGGAATTAACCTGGAGTAGGTATGTCTTTGCATAGTTATTTTAGTTCATGTAAAAGAGCATGATTCATGGGGATAACTCTAAGTTGTTAATTGTATTATGTTATATATGTGAGCATATAATTACTCGTATTTGATGATTATGGATGCATGATGATTAAGAGTGTATCTTCATGGTTGTGGGGTGCCTAGAATGGATTGAGGTAGCCTCACAAATTCTTGATATTAGGAGGATAAATTAATCAATAGATAAGCTCAAATATAAAATGATGGTGACTAATTGTGTGGTAGTAACCTTTAATGGGTACATCCTATATTTCTATATTATCTCATGATAAAAACATGTTTTAATCTTGATTGCTTAAACTACTAACTACCTTAGGCACTAGAATAACATTGTGTGTTAGCAATAATTTGAGGGTGGTAACCATGGAGGTGACCCTTCCCTTGAGAATATAGTTATGTGTCTCTCTTCCATGCATAATAATTTTGTACATATAGGTGAGACCAAATTATAGGAGGTAATACATTGGAATCCTCATGTTAAGGTCGGCAAGGCCTAATTTTAATGACATATCACACCTTGATGGGTTGTGAATATAAATTATCCTTAAGTATGAATTATAAATAGGCACAGGTATTACATATTTTGAATTATTAATAATGTATATTTTGACTATAACCATGCTTTGAACATTCTAAGTAAAGTTTGAGACTCTAATGCATAAGACTCTATAGAATTTTGAATGTTATCAAGCTATGAATTTGAGGGAGAAGATAATCGGCTTGTGCATGAGTTATATCATAAAAGTATAATTACCTTGTCATAATTATTGAATCTTAAATAGGGTACCAATCATTCTAATGTGCCAAAACATAGTGTAATTGGTAGAGGAACTGATTCCCCATGCCATCCCATGTATGATTTGGGATTCATCATTTTCAGTTTAGCTTGAAGGATTACCACCTTCCAAACCTTCTAAAATGACATGGAAAATTCACTTTTAAGAATATGTTTTATTTTTTCTTAAAAGGGTTATAATTAATCAATGGTGTAAATTATGGGTAGTGATTTGAGTAGTAACTAGGCATGAAAATAAACTTCATGATAAGATACTACTACCTTATATTTTTTGGTGAGCTATATTGATAAAGACATCTTCTTAGATTATTATACTTGATAACTTGGTCCATGGTAACAGATAATGAGTTTGGCATGGTGGTAGAAAGTCAAGTCATGCTTGATTGCTCCCATGGCTAGTAAATCTAATTGGTAATTGATACTTTTGTTCCTTCTCCCCCTTGGTGGCTCATGGAGCCACATAATGATCATACTATGATCTAATTTTTGCTGTGTTCTTGATAAAATTATTTAATTTTATTGAGCTTTTGTTTAAGTTTACTTGAAAACCAACATTGTTTTCTTCTTGCCTTCAAATATTTTAAGCAAAAGGCCAATCATGGAATTTTTTGATGAAATTTTTAGTTGAATTTAATTTCATTATTGAGACTATTTAATCTCATTTTATTATTTTTGTGCTTACATGATCGGTCTTTATTTCTTTAAGTTATTTTGATGTTTGTTCACATTAATTTTATGTGTTTCATGTATGTGCATAATTGGATGTCTATGACATAGTATGGGTGAGGAGAAGTAACTTGGAAACAGCTAGTGAGTTATGATGGGAACATGTCATGCAGGTTTATGGCACCATCCTTCCCACCCACCATACATGGTGGTTTGGCCTTAGGAACTTCTTTGCATTAACTATGGCTAGTGAAACTAAGGTTCCTGAGGGCCTTATATGCATTGATATTAATTTTTGGACTGATGTCTTGAGGGAATTCATTGTATTGACCATGGTTGGTGGAACGAAGGTTCCTGAAGTCTTTCCACACAATTATCTTGCCTAATGGACTGATGTTCTGAGGGCCTCATACATATTGATTAGCATATGTTCTCTTAGTTAGTGGATTGATGTCCTGGGAGCCTCACATATATTTATTGGCATATCATTCTCTTGTTTGGTGTACCAATGTCCTAAGTGCCTCACACACATTGATTGACACATAATTCTATTGATTGGTGGATTGTTGTTCCTAAGTGTCTTACGCATAATGGTTAGTATGGTAGTAGGTTGTTTAAAACCTTCCATGATTGGCATAATGTATTAAAAGTGGAAATAACCCCATGTTCGTATTATACTTTAGTAGAATTTATTAATTAGGGTGTATTTACCCATGTTTTTATTATTCATAAGATCCTCAGTGCATCAAATGACACTAGATATGGTAACTCAATGTTGTTAATATGCTCATAATAATTTAGTATGGCATAGTATTGCTTAATTCTATTTAGAATGGTATAACTAGGGATGGGAATTTATCTTAGTAGGGGATATCATTATGTTGGCACCCATTGTTCCTCTCTCAATATAATCTATAAATCTAAGGATTACTTGAACTCTCATGCTCATGATAATGAAATTTGGGTCTCAATTGATTGGAGTAGATGTGTATCACAATATGTTTACATCATAATTAAATTAACCTCCCTTAATATAACTAACCACATTTTAGTTTGTAACTTTTAATGATGGTTAATTGAACTCAAAACCATCAATTTTCATTTAGCTGATCCATAATTATCTAATGTAACATGTGAGTATAGCATGACATTACAGCTCTGAATGGATCAAAGATTGGACCTAAAATTGGACCCTTTATCATCACATGTTTGGAGGTATAATCGATCATGTGACTTCCATACCTTTCCACAAATTGAAATACCAGTTTGAAGGAAGAGAAATCTAGTAAGGGGGAAGATGGAGGATGCATTTGAAACCCTAACCTTGGATACAATGTATAGGTGGGTGATGAGGATTTTTTTGAAAGGAAATTTATTTTTTTATGATCAAGACTTGAGGCATATTCATGACTTGGTTACAAGGATTCTCATTATGCTAAATTGTTAGTAATAGTCTTACTAGGAGATCTATGTAAAAGTAGAGATCTTAAGTAGTTGAACAACTACCTTCTCCTTATATATGTGATCCATAAATTGTACTATAGGTCTAGAATAATTATGATACACCTATTCTAAGGCCAATGGGTGAAATATGAAAATTACATGACTTAAGTTATAAAACCAAAGAATTGGTATCAAAAAATTGATGATCAAAGTTGTATAAACTTTAAATCTTTTTAAATTTGATAGACCAAGATGATGCAATAGGTTATATCATGTTGTTTTGACTTTGATGTGTGGCTTGAGAAATATTTTCTAATTATGTTGAAATAAAAACCCAAGGGATGTTTAAAATCTAAGAGGATTCATATGTTATTTGCTTATGGTAGTTGAATTCAACATTAGATGACACCCTAGTAATATAGTATATTTACATGTAAAGGCACACATTTTCACATTATATGTCACCTTGTGATAGCACATGGGTACTACAAGATAATTCCTCAATAGATTAACACTTCACCATACCTAGTTATGTGAATAATATAGTAGGTTTTGATTTCACTCAATAAGGTATATTACAAGGGTGTGATATTTCCTTGGTGGTAATTCCAATCAGTAGCTTTGGAAGCCTTAATGAATTAACAAAAATAGTCTTTCATCGAGTATGATGCCCCTATAAAGGGGGGAAATTGTAATGAACTGCATAGTAAATATGATGACTTTTATTGATATTGGCATATGATTTCATGTTAATACTATGACCCTTTCTAGTGCAACTACATGTTTCTTGAAGAAGAGCATGGGTACATTCTGTTGGTATTGATATTTTTCTTAACCTAATAGTTATGCTTACATGGTGATTTTTATTCTAAGGTAAGTTTATTATACAATCAAAAAAGTACCAATTTATAAATGCTTGAATTATTACCATATGTTGTAATAAGTTTCATACATATGTTAGATACTAAATGGATATCATTTAAATATCTT
Source organism: Torreya grandis (assembly GCA_037957365.1). NCBI lineage: Eukaryota > Viridiplantae > Streptophyta > Pinopsida > Cupressales > Taxaceae > Torreya > Torreya grandis. The sequence goes on along the minus strand of JARHVA010001630.1, from coordinate 2,773,564 downwards.
GTGTTGAGTTGTGGAGTTAAAAGCTTCACTAATGAGCTAATGTGGAGGTTTCTGGGCGTACACAGTAACTGGCATCAGTCAGAACCAACCAACATCGATTAGGGGTCGACTAACATCAGCAGAATTAGTCAGAACAAATTGACATCAGTTAGGGGTTGGCCGGCATCGATCATCTTTACATCGACACCAACTTCTGTGCATTTCTAGACGTTTCCAAAATTACTATTTTTAGGAGAACAATTAGTTTGCCTGTAAAGACTAAAATTAGTCTTGAGTTTGCTTTTCTAATTATTGTTTGCTTTCAATTCTTTTTAAGAGACCCATGGGGTAGTATTGTAATTTGAGAAAGATAAGCAAGATCAAAAAGATCTGCAAGAATCAAGAATATTATTAAAAAATCTTGTTCCATGATTGTTGTAGTAATCTGAGTTGGTTGTAATTGATTGAGAGAGAGAGAACTCTTGAGGGAGAATTACTGTACATTTGTGAGGTGTGAGGAGAGAGAGATTTCTTCATTGTATTTCCTTTTAGAAGAGTTTAATACAAGATTGGTTGTTTCTTGTATCTCCTATTATTTGTTGTTTCTGATTTCTAGTTATTCATTACTTTTGGTTTCAATTCCATGTTTAGTTGCTTATACAAAAGTAATCAATTGTACTCTAAGATCCTAAAAACTGGTCTCAGAGTGTGTTAGTGTTTGTTGATTATAGAATTCACTCACAGGGATTTTTGATTGAGTGGGAGCAAAGCAATGGCAGAAGAAAGTAAACTAAGAATGGAGAAATTCAATGACAAGAATTATCAATTATGGAGGATGCAGATTGAAGATTATCTGTATCAGAAAGATTTGTATTTACCATTGGGTGGGGTTTCAAGGAAGCCCATAGATATGGAAGATGAAGAATGGAATGTTCTTGATAGAAAGGCTCTTGGAGCTATAAGGTTGATCTTGGCAGCTTCTATGTTTTCCAACTTATCACAGGCAAAGACAACGGTAGAGTTAATGGAATCTTTGGCAAATTTATATGAAAAACCCTCAGCTTCGAATAAGGTATATCTTATGAATCAATTATTTAATTTGAAAATGCAGGAAGGTGGATCTGTATCTAGTCATCTTAATGATTTCCATACAATAGTAAATCAGTTAAATTTAGTCAAAATAGTTTTTTATGATGAAATTAAGGCTCTCTTAATCTTATGCTCTTTACTTGAAAGTTGGCATAGTTTGGTAATGGCAGTTAGTAATACTGCATCTACTTCAAATATCTTGAAAGTTGATGATGTTTTTAGTGTAATCTTGAATGAAGAAATTTGAAAGAAAAGCAAAGAGGAAACATCAAGTAATGCTTTAAGTGTTGAAAGCAGGAGAAGGCAAAGAGAGAAAGGCAAGCAAGGGAAATCAAGGTCAAAGATGGGAAGTAGATCCAAATCCAAAAATGGAAGAATAACCTGCTGGAATTGTGGAAAGAAAGGGCATGCAAAGAAAGATTGTTGGTTGAAGGATAACAAAGAAAATCAGCATGAAGGTAATAAAGAAGCAAAAGTTGGAGGTATTGTTGCACAGGATGCTCTTATATTTTCTTTGGATAATAAAGTAGAATCATGGGTTTTAGATTCTGGTGCCTCTTTCCATGCAACCCCAAATAGAGAATTTTTCAATGATTATGTCCATGGAGATTTTGGAAAATTTTATTTAGGGGATGATGAGCCTTGTAAAATTGTTGGCAAAGGAAAAGTGCAGCTAAAATTGTAGAATGGAAACACATGGGTGTTCAAGGATGTCATGCATGTACCCATCCTGAAGAGGAATCTGATTTCTATAGGAAATTTGGGTGATGAGGGTTGCACAGTAACTCTCACAGCTGAATCTTGGAAAGTTTCCAAGGGTGCACTTATATTAGTAAAAGGTAAGAGAGTAGGTACACTTTATCTATCTACTTGTATTAATGATTATTCTCATTCTATTTTATCTACTTCAGATGTAGATGTAAAGTTGTGGCACTGTAGGCTTGGTCACATGAGTGAGAAGGGAATGAATGTTCTTAAGTCAAAAGGTAAGCTTTAAGATTTGAAAAGCATAGATCTAGATTTTTGTGAGCATTATATTTTTGGGAAACAGAAGAAAGTGAGGTTTCTCAAAACTAGGTCAACAAAGAAGAAGCACAAGTTGGAGCTTATTCACACAGACGTGTGAGGACCAGCTCAGGTAGCTTCTATTAGAGGATCACAATATTATGTTTATTTCATTGATGATGCTACAAGAAAGGTATGGGTTTATTGCATAAAGAGAAAATCTGATGTTTTTGACACATTTAATAAATGGAAAGCTTTGGTTGAGAATGAAATAGGTTTGAGATTTAAGTGCCTTAGATTTCATAATGGTGGTGAGTACTGTAGCAATAAATTCAACAGTTACTATTCTATGAGTGGAATACGTAGGGAAAGGATGGTTCCAAGGACACCTCAGCAAAATGGAGTTGTTGAAAGGATGAATAGAATAATAATGGAGCGTGCACGGAGTATGAGGTTGCATGCTGGTTTGCCCTTACAATTTTGCGTAGAAGCTGTAGATACTATGGTTTACCTGATTAATAGAGGACCTTCTACTACATTAGATGGTGGAATTATAGAAGAGGCTTGGATAGGTAAAAAGGTAGATCTTTCATTTCTTAGATTGTTTGGTTTTGAAGCTTTTGTGCACATTGATAAAGAAAATAGAAAGAAGCTAAATGCTAAATCTATGCGGGGCACTTTCATTGGTTATGGTTTTGGAGATTTCAGATTCTGGTTGTGGAATTTAGAAACTAACAAAATTATTAGAAGCTGTGATGTAGTTTTCAATGAGAAGGTGATGTACAATGATCAGCTCAAGAGGCTAAATAATTTTGAGAAGGGCAATCTTAATTTGGAAGAGGTTATGATCCAAAATGAGCTTGTGGGTAAAAATTATCACTCACAAAAAAACACAGAGACCGATGTCAGTCAGGTAGAGACTGATGTCAGTCAAGTGGAAATTGATGTCGGTCAGGTGGAGACCAATGTCAATCAGAAGGAATCAACATCAGTCAGGTGCAGACCGGCATCGATCAAGGATGACCGGGATCGGTCACTGTCAGAAGAAAATTTGGGCAGACAGCAAGCTGTAAATGAGTCTCAAATGCCCATAAGGAGGTCTGAAAGGGTAATTAAACCTCCAATTCGATATTCCCCTTCTTTATACTACTTGTTGCTCACTGATGGTGGAGAATCAAAAAAATTTGATGAGGCAATGCAGGTAGAATCTAGGAAACAATGGGAGCATGGCATGAATGAGGAAATTGATTCCTTGGAAGAGAACCATACGTGAGATTTGGTTGAGTTTCCATATGGAAAGAAAGCACTGAAAAACAAATGGGTATACATGTTAAAGGAAGGAGAGAATGGACAAATGAGACATAAGTCCAGGTTGGTAGTAAAGGGATTTGCACAAAAACCAGGTATTGATTTTGGTGAAATTTTTTCTCCTATAGTAAAGATGACTTCTATTCGGACTATATTGTCTTTAGTTGCTATTGAGGATTTGCATCTTGAGCAGCTTGATGTTAAGACAACATTTCTTCATGGAGATTTGGATGAAGAGATATATATGGATCAGCCGAAAGGTTTTGAGGTCAAAGGTAAGGAGAAACTTGTGTGCAGGTTGAAGAAAAGCTTATATGGTCTTAAGTAAGCTCCAAGACAATGGTATTTGAGGTTTGATAGGTTTATGATAGAGCATGGCTTTAGTAAATGTCAAGGGATTTGCACAAAAACTAGGTATTGATTTTGGTGAAATTTGTTTTCCTATAGTAAAGATGACTTCTATTCGGATTGTATTGTCTTTAATTGCTATTGAGGATTTACATCTTGAGCAGCTTGATGTTAAGACAACATTTCTTCATGGAGATTTGGATGAAGAGATATATATGGATCAGCCGAAATGTTTTGACGTCAAAGGTAAGGAGAAACTTGTGTGTAGGTTGAAGAAAAGCTTATATGGTCTTAAGTAAGCTCCAAGACAATGGTATTTGAGGTTTGACAGGTTTATGACAGAGCATGGCTTTAGTAAATGTCAATCTGACCATTGTGTTTATTTTAACAGATTGGATAATGGTAGTTATATTATCTTGTTACTTTATGTAGATGATATGCTTGTTTCAAGTTCACACATGTAGGAAATTACTGTGCTTAAGGTAAAATTAGCTCACACATTTTCCATGAAGGATTTAGGAGTAGTAAAGAAAATCCTTGGCATGAGTATTAAGAGAGATAGGAAAAATCACAGTTTTATTTTGTCTTAAGAGGATTATGTGAATAAGGTGTTGGAGAGGTTCAATATGCAAGATGCAAAACAGGTAAGCACACTTATGGCTGGACACTTCAAGTTGAGCAAAGAACAGTGTCCTAAATCACATGATGAGGTTGAGTACATGAGTAGAGTTCCATATGCTTCAACAGTTGAGAGCTTGATGTATGCAATGGTATGTACTAGACCAGATATTACCCAAGTAGTGGGAGTTGTTAGCAAGTTTATGGCCAATCCAGGAAAGGAACACTGGAAAGCAGTTCAGTGGATTCTCAGATATCTGAGAGGGACCAGCAGTAGGCATTTATGCTATGGAGGGTCAAACACTTCTCTACATGGGTATGTAGATTTGGATATGGCAGGTGACTTGGATGGTAGGAGAAGCACCACAGGATATGTGTTCACTATTGGTGGAACAGCAGTTAGCTAGATTTCAAAGTTGCAGAAGGTTGTTGCCTTGTCTACTACAGAGGCAGAATACATTGCAATCATAGAGGCTAGCAAGGAAATGATTTAGATGACTCAGTTCATGGAAGAGTTGGGAAAGGAGCAAGAGAGTTGTAGATTGTACAGTGATAGTCAAAGTGCAATTCATTTGGCAAAGAATTCAGCCTTTCATTCAAGAACCAAACATATACAGCTTAGGTACCACTTCATTAGATAGGTATTGGAGGATGGACTGTTGAAGCTGGAAAAGATCCATACGGATAAGAACCCTACTGATATGTTAACAAAGCCAGTAACAAAGGAGAATTTGAATCTTCATTCAAATTTTGTTGGTCTTCAAGATTGAACTTGAAGAGGGAGAAACAAGCTAGAGATGTTTAGAGGATGTTGTTGTACAGGTACAGGTACAGCTGTTTATCTCCAAGTGGGAGATTATTGAGTTATGGAGTTAAAAGCTTCATTAATGAGCTAATGTGGAGGTTGTTGGGCGTACACAGTAACCGGCATTGGTTAGAACCAACTGACATCAGTTAGGGGTCGACTGACATCAGTTAGGGGTCGACCGACATCGGTCATCTTTAGACTAACACTGACTTCTGTGCATTTCCAGACATTTTTAGAATTGCTATTTTTAGGAGAATAGTTAGTTTGCATGTAAAGACTAAAATTAGTCTTGAGTTTGTTTTTCTAATTATTGTTTGCTTTCAATTATTTTTAAGAGACCCATGGAGTAGTATTGTAATTTGAGCAAGATAGGCAAGATCAAGAAGATCTGCAAGAATCAAAAAGATTATTAAAAAATCTTGTTCCATGATTGTTGTAGCAATCTGAGTTGGTTGTAATTGATTGAGAGAGAGAGAGAACTCTTGAGGGAGAATTACTATACATCTGTGAGGTGTGAGGAGAGAGAGATTTCTTCATTGTATTTTCTTCTGGAAGAGTTTAATACAAGATTGGTTGTTTCTTGTATCTCCTATTATTTGCTATTTCTGATTTCTAGTTACTTATTACTTCTGGTTTCAATTTCGTGTTTAATTGCTTATACAAAAGTAATCAATTGTACTCTAAGATCCTAACATTATGAAGATAATCTAATTGTGTTTGGTATAATTGAATGCTCTATCATGGTTAATTATGTAGCTTCAACTACTAGGATAGGGTAATTTCATGGGTGTAATGAGTGTGAAATAATAGGCCATTACCAATGAAAGAACATGGAATATTCTAGGCATTTTCACATCATGTGTAACCCTATCTCAAACATGTAACTTGTATTAAGCCTTTCCCAATCCTAGTTTGATACATTATATAACTTTTGGCCATTTATTTAACCTTGGCATATTTCAATCAAATTGCATCACTGGTTGAGTTAGTGTAACCACCTAGTGGTTGGTCTTATTTAATTAATAAGGACAAAGTAGATGAATGCCTATAATTCTTGCTTTCATAGTTCATATGCATTTAGTAATTATTCCATGCCTAGATCAAAGTGTAAGGAAAGAAGAATTGGCAATAAATCATAGAAATATATAAAGTCATCATGTGCCATTATGGACTTCAAAATAACATCCATTTAATGAAGGCATGGCCGATAAGAAAGGTGGTTGTCTCCAAGCCATGTAGGATGAAGGGACACTTATCACCTAGGGATTGGTGAATCAAGGAGATAAAACCTATTTGAGGAAGGTGGGTCTCTTAGAAAAGGTAATTTTTTTCCATTTTGATAATAAGGAGAAGGTAAGAAAAGGAAGATCCTAGAGAAGGAAATCCTAGGCTAATGGTCAACTTCAAAAAAGATCCCAAGAAGAACCAAAGTTGATTAGTAGGATTCTTTATGACCTGTCTTTTTTTTATTTGACTGAATAAAGCTTTTGTGATCCTTGTTTGAATTATTGTGTTTAAGGGAAGTAAGGTCTTATGGATTATTTCTCTCCTTTTTACTTGTCTTCCCTTGACTATGTATTGGTCACCCTATAGTTATTTTTATTTTGTTTAGTAATTTGGAGTTGAGATATTCCTCCTTGGTAGATTTGTTTCTAGAGTTTTTACTTCAATGGAATTAGAAAGTTTCACATAGATTAGTTTTTTTTAGTGCACCAAAGGCTATGTTCTTCATGATGGAAGATTTTTGGGTGATCTCAAGTTGGACATGATGGTAATATGCCTAACCCTATCATGACTGGAATAGTGAACCATAAGCTATTGGCCAAAGGCCTAGTTGCCTTATCCATTTGATCTTATGTATGATTTTATACTTGTTGGCATTGACTTGAGTATGATACCCTCCTTGATAATGAGATGGTCAGAATTTTTCATTTTAAGTAGACATCTCCTTAACCCCAAGATACATAAACTACCTCTTTTCTTTATTTTTCTTATACCATGATATGAACATGCTTAGAGATGGGAGTCCTTAGCTTGGGGGTGCCTAGACTAATCACTTGATGAAGGAAAATTTTTGGGAAGTGACCCCTCCTTTAGTTGGTCTATAGATTCACTTAGATCAAAGTGGAGATCACTTGATTAGTTCATATTGTAATTAATTAGTTATTTTAGCATAAATAAGAGCTATGAGCAATGTAATTACATTTAGTGAATGTCTCATTGATTTATATGTAAATTATACCTTGAGATGCTTGTAAAACTTTATTTCATAGATGATCTTGATGAGAAAAACACATCTGTGTAAGAAGGAATTTGAATGAGATTATTATTAATGGATATAACTATATGTTCAAGTTGTATTAATCTTTTTATGGTTGACCCTTTTATTTGGGATTATCTATGTAAGTTAGGATCTTTTATAGTTTTTTGAGTTATTTTTATTATAAATGATAATATGACTTGACTAGGAATTACATAATCAATTACAATTCATGGGCAAAATATCTATGTGGAGAATCTCTTTTGAGATGACTATGTAAACAGAATGTTGTCAATATTCTTGCTTCAAGTTTTATGTATATTATTATAATGGAGGATTTAATCAAGCACTGGCCTAATTGTTAATGAAATAATGATACATTTTGTCTTTATATTCCTTAAGAATTTATCCCCTAGTATAAATTATATTATTATATGAGGAGAATATAATTAATTCCTCTATGTAGAAGTTACAAGTAATAGCAATGAAATTTTGATAAAAAGATATGTCTTGTGGAAGAGATCCTTAATTAAAGTATTTGAGTAAGCTATCTATTTTAGAATTTTCCTATAATGAGTCAAACTAATATAAAAGATAATTTTATCATAGTTTGGTTCCATTGTTATAGGAATAACAATGCAATGTAACCCTTTATGTTCGACTATAGACATCCGTACAAAGATTAATTAATGAAAGAAGGGGATTATGAAGACCAACCCATTTTTCTATGTGATACATCTTCGTAAGTTTATAATTTGATCTCATATCATGGTGTGATGGAATGAGTCTAAGTGCCAATGCTTGTAGTGTTATCTCCTAATGAATAGACCAGTCGACTTGCATAATTGAGCATCTCTTTAAGAGATGTTTTGCTTGGTTGAGATTACCCTATGGTTATGATAATCAACTAAACCAATAGGAATATTTATATATCATTAAGGGATAAATTTAGGCCTCAACACCTCCTTAATTTATTATTTTATACAAGTTTTAGCCCTCTATAGATTAGTTGAGTCGTTCCAAGGGATGCACATTTGGTTTCATTTGTGTTAATGGTAGTATCCCACCAATGAGTTTATTTAGTCTATCTTTAACCTAATCTGCATTCATCAAGTTTTTATATATATTTCACTTTATTTTGAGCCTTATTTTATTTTCTATGTCAATTATTCTTTATATTTACTTCTTATATTAGTCGTTTACTGATTTGGCTTTTTTTTGTCAATTTTGTTTAGCTAATTTTTGTTTTTGAAATTTGGTCAAAGTTTCTAACTTATAGAACCCTATGATGATGCTACATGACATCATCTCTATGGTTCAAGGATTCTATAGGGTCAATGGGGTAATTAATCCCCTAATTCCTTTGGGGTTTTATGATGTTACCAAGTGACAATATCCTGGGGACTTAGAATCTCGAGGGGATTTTGTAGGTTTGAGGCAATTTGAGTCTCATGATGTTTCCATATAGAAAATCCTAGGGACTCAGAACCTTGGGGAATTTTGAGGTCCCAAGGAACTTTCTAACACCTCTAAGGTCCTAGGGACTCAAGATGTTTCTAGGTGGCAACATCCTAGTACTTAGAAGCTCAAAGGGCTTAGATTTTAGACTTGGGCATGGGGGCCCATGAGTGCACCATATGGCATGATCATGACCCATAGTGAGTTATGCATGGATTAAACCAAAAATATCCATGTAGCACACAACTATGTCAATGATGGATTGAGGCTAAAATTGATGATCGGCTTAATGTTTTGTCATAATAACTATGGGCTTATGTTAACAAATAAATTCCTTAGCATTCCTAACTAAACTTTAAGAAATATCTAGCCTCTTATCCAATGACACACAAATGGTAAATATATGTTTAGCAATTGATAATAAAAATAGATATGTACATATACATATGTTTATGCTGTTAGTATTTGGTTGTATGCGAAATGATGGTAGTCATTTTTTCTAGTGTTATAAAAAATGGACATGACACAAGCCTAATAGACTTCATAGAGTTGATGAGAAATATGAAAACTTGTTTAAAGGCTATGGAGATAGTGAAATATTGGTATGTTGTATTATATGAATAAATTGATAATGAAGAAAAAAAATAAGTGCTTGACAACCAAGTCACTAAATAAGAAGAGGTAAATGAACCTAAAGACATATTCCTACACATAGTTACAAGGATGAAAAATAAGCCAAAGTTAGACACTCCTAGCTATTTAGGGAGTTTGATTCCTTAATAACTCATTGATTGGATCATTGGGTTAGATAAATACTTTGAGTATAAGAGTATGAAAGATCCAAATAAAGAAAAATTATCATACACCAAGTTAAAGGATTGTGCATCCTTATGGTGGGAGTATGTACATGTATAAAGAGTGTGTATATGTAAAGATAAAATAAATATTAGGGATAAATTACTCATGAATTTTAAGATTTAATTCATATGTAATGATTACTAGGTAGCTTTGTTCAAGAAGTTACAATATTTGTGATAGAAGGGAGATGAGTGTAAAGGATTACACTGTGAGTGGGTCATAGTAAAGATGACATTGAAAAGGTCTCAGGATACATGAATTAATTTTGCATTTCCATTCAATATGAGTTTCAAATGATTTGTGTGTGTTTAGTTGAATAAAGTTACTAGTGCATGCTGAAGCCAGCGAATTTATCCCACATACAACAAGGCACAATTCAAGGAAGAATAATATTTTTGTAATATACCCTTTAACACATTGTCCAAAATGGGGATAAATAAAATAACTAATATTTTTTTATTAATAAAATTATTTAAACATTCTTAATCATTTTATTTTTCTAAATGAATGTAGAGATAAATACACATTATAAAATATCCTTTAAATAGCTTATTTTTCCAAATAAGCACATGCATTTTTTATATGATTTATTTATATTCTAATAGAAATGTACAAGATAAATTTAAAATTTTATTTTATCCAAAAATTAATAGCTTTCTTCCTAAATAAGCACATACTAAAAGTTAATCATTTTGTAATCAAACAAGGACTTAGTCCCAATTCCAAATAAAAAAATTCCATAGAAGTTTAACAACATTTATTTACAAACTTATATATATTATATATAACATACCATAATAACAAATTATTATAAAATTACCTTCCTTGGGAGTTGATATTAAAAGTAAATAATGAAGGAATCAATTATGATAATAATCCTATGCATGTGGATGTGCCCCCAAATTTCTAGAGTGGACTTGAATTCACATAAGATAAGTTAGGGACTTAGGTATTATCTGTAAAATTAAAGGGGTTCGAAGGAGAAACATCTAAAAGGCCTAAAGCTTCTCGTAGACGACCAAAATACAACATACTATTGTGGCTCTTTCTAGTGTAGCTAGGAGAACAATGATAATATTTTCAACTAGAGTGAAGGTGAGAGAAATAGAATGGGTCTGCCAAATAGAATTAAACCTAAAATCCAACTAAAAGTCAGAAAAGATGAAAGAGTTTGGATTGCTTTGCAAGTAGGGGGATTCGTAAGTTTTATGGAAATAATTTAGGGGTTTGATAGACATTTTCCATCATGTTTATAGAGGCATGGAAGGATAGATCAGTGACCATCAATGAAGTCACTATAGACATCACAAAGAAACTTATATCACATGTGACTAGCCTAGTAATTGAGGAGGCAAAGAGCTACTACACCCGAAAAGAGTTCAAACCTGATAAAGAAACATTCTTAGAAAAATATGAATAATTGGAGTAGTTACATAATGGCTTTGATAGAGAATTTCTTCTTAGGCCATTCACAGAGGTAGCTTTTCATTTAATGCAATATATTACTTTAGAAGGTAGATATAATGTGGTGAGATGGTCTATGTTCATAATTCTTAAGTATTTTAGACATGGAATATAATTTAGTCTTCCATTCTTTATCTTTAAATCTTTGAAGGTCTCTATACTAAAATTCAAAAATGAAAACTACTCCACTCCGAGGCATGAGGGAGTAATTTTCTTTATTTTAAAGTAATTTAAAGGCATGAATCAATTTATGCCTAATATCTCTTATAATCATAAAGATAAGCCTAAGTTGGGACCTCTAGATATAAGGAAGATTTAAAAAATTTCTATCAAGTATCCAAGAAGCCCGACCAGGGTCTCGTGAAGTAAGAAAAAATTTGTAGAAAATGATAATGTTAATAATTTGAAAACAAAGGTAGAAGAATAGGATTGCACTAAAAAGAGACTCAGAAGTGCATCAAAAACCCTAGGGCTCAATAAGGAAAAATAGGGGAATTAGGGGAATAAACACATATGAAAGGGGTAAAACAAGAGGGATGAGGAGATGGCCATTGATGTGGATAGGGATAGTGTGGTGATGGAAGAGTCTAGGCAGGAGGGAGAGAAGGAAAGAGAATAAGATTAGGTATAGAGGGAAGCTAATCAATAAATGGGGAATTAGGAGAGTACTACTCTATAAAAATGAGAGATACTCTTAATCAAAAATAACATAGCATGGCTTTCAATAATCTAGTGTCTTCACTTAAGGTAAGGAAAGTGAAGATAGAATTGTGGAATAATTAGACCTTCATAAAGCCATAATGAAGTGGTTTATGCATGAGATTACTGGGTTTAAGGGCAAGGTGAATGGGTTGTAACAAGAAAATGCAAAGTTGTCACAAATTTTGGCAGCTAAGGAGGAGGATAACTAAATTTAGGGCTTAAATTTTAGAGTGGAGATCTTGGAGCAAGCGAATGAAAACCTACATAAAAAGATCAATTTCTTTTAATTGCATCAAAGGCTACAATGCAAAAGGCATTCAAAATGTTTAACATCTAAGAGCACATCTCAAAGAATTGTTTGAACCTAGTTATATAGGTGAAGGTAAGGGAAAAGAAAGGGAAGATAAGTGGCTCACATTACTTTGTAGATCATGAAAGCTTATTGATGAAAATAGATATGAATCTTTAGAAGATGAAGACATCTTGGGAATATGTATATATAATTTTGGAATTAGATTAGTGTTTATGTATTTCTAAGGCTGTATCAAGGTTATCTTATAGTTGTTTTTAGACTATGTTTAATCCTACTTTTTTCTTTTTGGCTTGGTTAGATTTTTGTTTCCTTTGTACTCGAACTTATCCTAGGGTTTGGGGACCCTAGTTTAAAAAATCCCCCCATTTAACCTAAATAAAAAATAAATTATTATAAAGTTTTAATCTACCAACAATAATTTAAGCACATGATTCCGCTCTTACAAGGATCACTTCTTTTAGACATTTAATACAGCCATTATAGTCATTATTATATTTTTTTTGAAATAACAAAACACATAAATTTATTTCCATAACATATTAGGAACCATAATTCAATAAATCCATTATAAATCAAATTCTTTCTTTCATGCAATAAGCAATATAGATTAGGGTCTTTTCTTCTAGGTGTAAATGTCATCTCTTTCAAGTAATAGATATAAGGGGAGGTGATCACTTCCCATCCATATGATGTCATTAGAAAGCTATGGCCCTCATTCCCAAGTCTAACATGTGACACATGTTTTCAACATAGGGATGAAAGTTGATCATTTCAAGGCATCAAAATTGGCCAAGAAATTTCACACAAGTACCATTACAAAATATTTCAAGTCATATATCTAACAAGTTATAAGGAAGGGGAAGCCTAGAAAGTAGTCCTCAAGACCACGATCTTCTTTTCCAAACTTAAACCCTTCCTTTGTCACTTCCTTAATTACAACCCATATATAATTTCACACACAATCAACATATACTCTATAACACTATCTCATAAGGGACCAAATATACTTACTTAAACTCCTAAAAGTCATAATTTTTCCTCTTTAAACTATCCTTCCTTAAGCCTTCTGAAATTTGCTTCCAAACTTTTTTTTTTTTAAATCTACAATCAGAAGAATGGAGAATGTTTGCATATTTTTGCTACTTAAGGGGGATAAGATTGTTTTATTTTTCATCCTATTAAAGAGGGACAAGTCACTCTAGGATACAACTCCACCTCTCCTTAGGACATTCTTAGAGAGGATAAATCCTTGGTTTTAGCACATTTATAATGTATCAAAGGTTCCCATATCTATGAGACCTCATTTTTTCCCAATAGAATGATAAATTATTGATTTTATAATTTGTCATTATGCAAGGGATATTTAATCAAGGCATTTAATGGTATAAATTCCAAGGTTTATGGATTCAACATGAATGTTTTCAAACACAATTACAAATTAGTGAAGGTATTCATAAGTGGTTGGTGACATCATGCTAAAAGGAAGCCTCTATGATAAGTCCAATTTAGATGTGGTTTTGGGTCAATGGTCACCTCTTGTCTCCCTTTTTTCCATGAATATTTATCACCTTCACACTCATCATATTCATTAAAAATCTCATATAAAATAATTATTATAATGACATAACATCATATCTCAAGGCAAATTCACATAATTTCATGAATCTCATCATAGTCGCATAAATCATATATATATATATATATATATATATATATATATATATATATATATATATATATATACATTTGTGCCCATGTTCATAATAATTTATGTATCCAATTCATGATTAAACCTGATATGGGTGTTTACCCTTAGAATTAATTAAGTAATGGAAATTAACTCTAAAGTAATGTAAACATGAAATTTGATCTAAGAAGATAAATAATATACACTAGTGTAAAAATACAATAATATAAAAATAATTATAGAAAATGTAAATTATTAAAAATATCAACTATGGTTAGGGTTAGATAGATGTCCTTGCAAACTATTTTATTCATAACTATGTTATTCATTTTCTAATTGTAACTATTTGAGATTGATTATAAAAATATATAAACACAATGTTAATTTAAAATAGTGCCTTAGTGTATTCTGGGATAAGTGCACAATATTTAAATAGGGTTGCAGTGCATTGTCATTCACTAGTGTTATTTGTTATGTGTTGACTATGCACTAAATATAAAAATATGGATTGGTTTGCCACTATCTGAATATTGTGTGTTTGTATGTGGGGCCTATTGGGATGTATGGATCACCTATAAAATCAAAACCCTAGCTTACATAATGACACAAATAAGATCAAATGCCTAAGTTAAAAAAGTGGGGAAGTGAGATATGGTCAAGCTATCCTCTAAAAACCTCTTGTTAACTAAATGTTACCTACATATTCTAAATGAACCTTAAGCTGATGTAGTTATCCCTTTAGGGAAGATCATATATAATTCAATTATAAATTTTGATTTAAATTATTTACAAAGGATGGTCTCAACTTGCAATAAAATAATGTTATCTTAGCCAATGACTATTACTACAACATAATTTTAGGTTGGCTCTTTGTTGAATATACAAATGCTTTTAAAATTACTTTTATAAGAGAGTGATAGATAAAGTAACCAAGGGTTTAAACTGAAGCACTTGATGTGGTCTTATAGTAGAATATTTTATTTATTTTTGATAACAAATCTATTTTTGTGTGCATGATATCCATTAAGAATAATGTCATTTTGAAAACCTAGTCATTAGAGCCCTATAGACAATTTTACACTAGTGGGTAAGTGTGCAATGTGTCCCTATTTGCCTAGTTTGTACTTGTCTAAAATAGACATAGGCTTATGAAATTGGGATGGCAATTAATTATTCATTGATTAGGGATGAATAAGAATAAATTAGGTAAGTCTAGAAGATGTTCTTAATAATTTAAATACTTTGAACAGAATGGTGAGTTAGCCAAGCAAGGTAAAAGATGTCAAAGAAAAAAAATGTCAACCATTTATTGATTAAATTTATGTTTATAATTTTTCCTCCCATTGATTTTAGTGATGCATAAATTACTGGAGTAAAATAAATTTTATACTTGAGTGTGTATACACACTTTGACTTTGTCATGGAGATGTGCATGCCCCTTATTGAGGCATGTGGAGAAGTATTGAATTGAGAGTGATCAAGTCTCAATTTTAAGGATTAGTGTAGATGATTAAGTTGAAAATATATGTGTTCCAACCCTCATATATTACTATATAATTTTTTAAGATATTGGAACCAATAAAGTGGTTCTCCAAAGTGCAACCAAAATACTGAGCATCACTAAGCTCTCATGTTGTCCCCTTACTAGAGAAGAGGTGAGAACCAATAGATGGCTCACTAAAGTGTAATAAAGTTTTTAAATATCACTAAGTTCAAACATGTTTCAGTTTAAAAATATTAATCATGCTACAATATATGGATCTAGATTCAAACTAAAAATTATTAAAATCTTGATATTTATTTTGAAAAAGAGAAAATCATTTTTTTGCAAAGTAGTAGCTTGGTCATGAATGCATATCATGCCCTCTTTACTATATCAATTTCTAATTTTTATTATTTTAAAACTATTTTAATCCTTATAAATGTCTTCATGCAAGTTCCCATAAAGGAAATGATAAAGCCGAGGGATAGAATAATTTGGACTATGTGTAGAAGAATAAACAACAAAGGATGATTTAAAAATAATATATATACAAATATTTACTAATAAAGGAATATAATAAATGCCCTCAACCCAAATAAGAGATTGGGAGATAATTCTATAATTGGTCCAACCAATGATCTCATCAATTGGATGCTCATATATCTACCCAACCGCTTGATAATAAGGAATAATCTCTTATGCAATAAAAATAGTTTCAGTTGTAGCATCTTCTAAATTTGAAGAAGAAACATATATTGTAAAGTAACCTTCTCAATCACTACTCATATATCTATCCAAACTTGTATACTCATGCATTTGAGGAGATGATGCAATAACATGTACTTGTGTAGGAGCCTTCTGAATAACTTGTACCTATGTGTGAGTATAAATCTTGTTATGATTTTTTGAATGATCATGCTCATGTGTAATCATGTTATTTTCAATAATATATGCAAAAAAATGAAATATATTCATGCTTATTAGTAGGTAAATAAACTAAAATATGCTCATGTTCATGAATAGATGTAAAAATTGATTTTTGAGTATGAATTTTTTAATGTGAATCATGACCCTAAATAGTAGTATAGACTATCTCATTACCAATTTTCTCAATAATTATGCCAACCAAATATTGTGGAGTAGGAGTAAGTACCATAGGTTCCATTGGATATTGATATTAAATACCTAAAATTTTAACCACTTGATTATCATGGATATACTTTAGATACTTGTGAACTATAAAAGGAACTACTCTAGTTTGTTGTAACTGAGGTATTCCCAATAACATATAAAATACAAATGTGTTTGGTAATAATAATAAATTAGAGGTAAATATTAGAGGTCCCACTTATAAAGTAAAAATAATGTGTCCAAGAGTGTCTTATGTATGGCCATCAAATGCCTTCATAACTCTAGATGTATATTGTATATCCTTTTATGTGTATCTAATAGAGTTTAAAAACAATGCATAAATTTTCACTTGATCCATTATCTATCATGACATTGTGAATAGGTTGCATGCCAACATATACTCTAATGAATAATTCATGTCAATTAGACTTATCATCAAAAAAATTAGAATCATAAAATGTAATAGATGTGCATGATGCTAACTTGATTGTAATGTACCAAAAATGTTATCAAGTATATGACCATATGAATATGGAAGAGGATGATAATGATATGCATAATTTACTTTATATTTTTGCTTTCTATATTTTACCTCATTATTGGGAAAATGATCTAGATACATTTTTAGCTTTGGATTATCATTTGTTTGTGATCTAGCCTATTCATTAGGTGTACCAATGTCAATAATGTTCTCATCAATGAGATCTTTAATTTTATGATTGAGATTCATACATCTATTAGTAGAATTTCCCTAGTCACAAAATGTATTCCCATAAAAAATTATTATTGAAGGTCTAGATAGATGCATTTCAAATGGTGGAAGCAGTGTAATAACATGACATTCAAGAAGCTTTTATAGTAGCACATGAGGAGTTGAAGGTAGCCTTGATAATTTCCTCCTTAGTGGAGATTGTAGTTAAATCTTAGGTGGTTATTGTGATATAACATTTACTATAAATTTATCCTCATTTTTGTCATCATTATCTTTGCTCTTATAATTATGCTTTCTTTGAGACTTGATAGTAAATTTAGAAGGAATAGTAGAGTTATACTTGAACTTATTCAATGTAATCAATTTGACCTCATGTTCCTTAAGACATAACTCATAAAATGATTTAAACTTATCAAACATGATAGAATATTGAAGAGGAGTAAGAAATATTTGAGTAAAAATATTTTGAAGCTCATTAGCAGCAATTATATTTGAAATTTTAGCAAGCATAGTCGTTTATCGTAAAACATACTCACTAAGCATCTCATTTGGACCTTTTTCAATATTTTTAACTTGAGCATAGGATAAATTACCATAAATATTAATATAAAATGTGCCAAATGATAATTTTCCAAAGGATTAAAATCTACAATTGATTGGAAATGAATATCATAGAACCACCTAAGAGAATAATCATTGAGATTATTGAAAAGATCTTGGTTAACAATATTTCATTTTTTGCATAATCTAGGAAAGTTACATGGAAGGCACACAAATGTTATTTAGGGTCACTTTTGCCTTCATAAAGAAGAATCTTGGGAGCCACAAAGCCAATTGAGAGAGGGTAAGATGAAAATTGAAGAGATAAAGGGTTATGAAACAAGGTACCATAATCTAAGGAAGGGCTAACATGAGAAATGGTTTTCTCAATATTAGTTGGTTTGGATTACAAAATAAGAAGAACTTGCTTAAGGGAAATTTTTATTATAGTAATGGGTGGGGTGTAGGTAGTATGAGGTGAAGAATTCAGAATAGCCTCAATAGTAGAAGTAAAAACATGGTAAAGATGAGGAGAATTTGATTTTCTAAGTTCATCTTGAGCAACATAGATAAATTAATCAATCTTTTTTAAATGTGTTCTAACTTAATCTTGAATTTCCACATGGTTGGTTTCAACATCAATGTTAGAAACAAGGGGCATGGTGTTTCCATTAAGAGGATGAGGGGTGGATGATAAGACATTATATATGACATAAACATTCTCTTGTTCCTCAGTCATTGAATTTTTGCCAAAAATAATAGGTGCAAGTAAAGAACAAGATGAGGTAAAACAAGTATTTTTATTAATAAGAGGAGATGAAGTATGAGAAGGATCTTATTTATTTTATTTATACAAATTCAATGAAAAAACATAATGAATATCACATTACAAAGGAATATTATATGATATAAAACATTTCATTATTATATGTAATAAATGAGAATAACATGCATATATTACACCTATGATGAATACATAAAATGAAATAGGAAAATATACTAGCTAAGAAGACAATGCAAGCCAAAATCAAGGAAAAAAAGGAGATATAGATAAGGGTATTAAATGATTTGTAGGCTCTCAGATATACTTGCTTGTCCCTTATAAAGTATCAGCTCAATAATTCAGATCACCAACAATAAAGGTAGAACCATACCCATATCTCACTAATCCTAATTTTGAGGGTAAGTTGAGAGTAACTTCTTGAGGCTAATCACTTACCAGTGCACTAAAAAATTAGATGGATGGTATAGCTTCTTATTAGTGTAAACAATGGTATCCTAGGATTTTGATAAACCATGAGGTAAGTGGAAACTAAAGTCCATGTTTAGCTCTATACTATGGCTATAAGTATTGGGGTAAACCCCTCACACCATGGTTTCTATAAATAGAACACCATGTAACCCTTCATGATAATAGATAAATAGTTTGAAAACTATTTGAACATCATTTCTAAAACAATCAAAATTAGATGAAAAATAAAGTGACAATAAAAAACAAAATATTTTTGTGTGTATAGGAGACAAAAAAACTTAACAAGACAAACTTTTTCAATGTTGGATTATGCTAAGGTATAAAAATGTGAATCATTATGTTATGAATATTATCCAATATTGAGGACTCTATTATTTCAATTTCAATAATTTACAAAATCAAACTAAAAACCCTAGGATAAAAATAAAAATGAAGTATACGGAATTTTTTATTTTAAAAGCGAGTTCACTAAAATTTTACCCTTAGAATTAATTAAGAAATGTAAATTAACTATAAATTAATTCAAACTTGAAATTTAATCTATGAAGGTAAATAATACAACCTATTGTAAAAATACAGTAATAAGTAGAATTTATATAAGTTGTAAATTATTAAAAAATAGAAGCTAGGGATAGTATTAGAGAGATGTCCTTGTAAACTAATTTATTCATAACCATGTTAATCATTTTTTGACTATAACTATCTAAAAATTATTATTAAAAACTTGAAAACGTAGTGTTAATTCAAAATAGTGCCTTGTTGTATTCTAGGAGAAGTGTCTAGTATTCGAACAAGGTCATAGTGTCTCATTGTCTGCTAGTGTGACTCTATTTGTGTTGATTTTTCCCTAAATCTAAAAATATAGATTGGTTCACCTTTGTTTGAATATCATTTATTTATTTTTAGATCCTATTGGGATGCATGTATCACCTACAAAATCAAAACCCTAGCCTGCATAAGAACACAAACAATATCAAATGCCTAAGGGGAATTGGGGAAATGGGATATGGTCGAGTTATCCTCAAAAAACCCCTTGTTGACTAAATGTTTCTTACATAGTCTGAATAGACCTTAGGTTGATGTATTTCTCCCTTGGGGAAGATCATATAGAATTAAACTAGTAAATTTGATTAAAATGCTTGCTAAAGGATGGCCTCGACATGAAAGAAAATAATGTTACCTTGTCCAATGATTGTATTACTACATTATAATTATCATAAGGCTCTTTTTTGAATACATAAATGTTTTTAAAATTACGTTTTTAAGAGTTTTGGATAGAGTAACTGGGGGTTTTAAGTGAGGCACTTGATGTGATCTTATATGAGAATATTATGATTATTTCTAATTATTGACCTATTTTTGTGTGTAGGAGTACCATTAATAAGCAAGTCCTTTGAAAAACTAGTCATTATATCACTATAGACAAGTCCAATAGTGTGGACAAGTGCGTAGTGCATCCCTATTTGCCTAGTGCACATTTTTTAGAATGGAAAGAGGCTTTTAAAACTAGAATGACAATGAAGTATCTACTAATTAGGGATGAATAGGAATAAATTAGGGAAGTATGGAATAATTTCTTAGTAATTTCATGACTTGTAAGGATTTCATATAGATAAATGGTTATTGGAATGGTGAGTTGGCCAAGAAAGGTAAAATATGTCAAGCATTTATTGATTAAATATATGTGTCTAAAATGGGTACATGGAAAAACATAAGATGCATATATGATTATAAATATGTATCCAAAAAAAATATACATCTTGTGATCCTTGTGACTCCATTCATTGTATCCAACAAGTGAAAATAAGAAAATACAACTCATAGCAGGATTGTACTCTATTAGAGCTAACATATATTTTGCTTAGAACTCCTTTTGCTATTATTAAGTGAAATAGTAAATATGAATCATAGCAGGAATACCCTTTTCTATAGTTAACATATGTTTCACTTGGAACACCATTCACTATTTTATCAGAGAAAAGCTTCTTTAGTAGGAAAACTATTTGTTACTTGGAAGTTTCTAATATAAGGTATTGAAAATATGCATATTAGATTTTTTGAATAATGTGGGAAGAGATTTAGCAATGGCCTAATAATCACTCACCCTCCTCCATAGTGTTAGCATCCATTCATGTCATTAGAGTATAAAACAATAATGTGTGTGGATTTAGTAGTGTTTTCATCCATGAAAAACATTAGATAGTGGTTTCCTCTAAAAAAAAATTGATAGTGATTTTCTCCATAGAAACATTATATAGTGGTTTCCTCTATGAAAACATCAGATAGTGATTTCCTCCATGAAAATATTAGATAGTGGTTTCTTCCATAAAAACATTAGATAAAGCTTTACTCTATGGAAGCACCATGAATCATCTGAATCCAATCACAACATGAATCACATAGTTAGTCCATACATAGTTAGATAACATTAAGTTAACTCATAATCATGTTTTTTATCCATATAAAACCTAAACAATAACCATGTAATATAATCATAACACATCCAATTAAACTCATGATTGATCATCAATATGTCTTAGCCCTCAATAGCTACAACTACATCTCAAATCATATCACCTTAATGTGTGTGTGTGTGTGTGTGTGTGTGTGAGAGAGAGAGAGAGAGAGAGAGAGAGAGAGAGAGAGAGAGAGAGAGAGAGAGAGAGAGAGAGAGAGAGAGAGAGAGAGAGAGAGAGAGAGAGAGAGAGAGAGAGAGAGAGAGAGAGAGAGAGAGAGAGAGAGAGAGAGAAGATATAAAATACAATTTATAATTTAGTTAAAATAATTTTATATATAACCCATAAATATAACATTAATTCTAACAAGCTACTTATAACAAGATAATAAAAGAGAATATAAACAACATATGCATATATTGAGGATAATAGAACTATCTTTTAGTTTCCAAACACTTGTAATAATAAAGTTAAAGAATCATCCTGATACATGTCATAAAAATGTATTCAACACAACATATAAATCATAACTACCATGATCAAGATAATAACAATCAATCACAATCATGTTAAAACCCCCAGTGACTTGAAAATATTACTACAAAGCACATATAAAGAGAAAAAATATGTACACACCCCATCTGTGACCAAATCCACTATAATATATAGGAGGATGTATAAAATGGGGTGTGACATCACCCTCCCATTATAAAGACTTCCTCTTGGAATTTTTTAGGTGAGATGGAAACACCAGTTTACAGAAGAAAATCCTAAACCAAGAGTTGGTCGATATGACCAACTTTCCTACAAGATCATATCTTGATCTTGGTGATGTTCATGAAGGCCTAACACTTAATTACTCCAATTATGATGGACTCAAGGAGAAATATATATCTCCATCACCATTATTACTGATCCATCCTCATGGGAGAAACCTTCAACATGTTTCTATAGAGAGAAAAATGTTGATGAAAAATGAAGGTTTAGGATGGTAATATATGCAATATGTTACTATCATATCTCAATTGAGAACTCAAAAAGAATCCAACTTATAGTATTTTTTACTCATGTCTAGTTAATATCTAATAGGTTTCATAATAATGGAATAAATAAGGTTGTATCCACAAAACAATTTCAACCAAATAGAAGTAACCTTCTCTCCAAAATGGAACCTTGAAACCAAGACAAGGTGAAATAACTTTATGGAAATTTGGTCCAATAAAAGTATCATTGAACCTAAACATAATGATCCTCTAGGTGAGTAGAGTATTTAAAAATTATTGACTAAAAGCATTCCAACCATCCTCATGACTCCTAATAATTAAAATGGTGGGCAAAAAATTACACCACCAAAACTGATCTTCCTACCATCAACTTGGCAATGTTATATGGACAAGTTAAGAGAATATATCAACAATATAAAAGCATGGAATCCATATCTTGATTGTTCTCCACAATATATAGTAATAAGGTAATCTCTTCAAATTCTAGTGCCTTGCTTAGATGTGATGACACACCACAAAATATAGACACATAAATGTGATACCATCACATAGTTTATACCTAAGATAAAAACCATCTCAATATAACACACATCCATAAACCCTCAAATATGCCAAGAAGAAAAACTAGATGAGTTCAAAAATGAACAAAGGATGAAAACTCCTTGTATCTAAAAACAAATTGTGCACTTAAGCATGAGAGACCATACATATCATAGGAACTAACTACAAAATGCATGTGAGGGATCCATCCAATGCTATTACCAATGTGGAGATTAAGATGTGTCAGAGAGGAAAGAAACTTATAAGGTTGGACCATTATGTGAAACTACTAACAAATAAGACTGGCACAATCCCTTAAAGAATACTAACCACTATTGTTAGCTCATAAATATAAGTTTAGTTTACATCTCTTGTGTTTATGAAACTCACAATCCAAAATGAGATTCCACTAAATAAGCTCCACTCTCAAGAATCATACAAAGGAACATCAATAAACACCCCACCCTTGGGTGGGACCAAGGATTAACCCAAGAAGGTACATTCACAAAAATATATCCAACATAAAAATGGTCAAAATCACTATGTAGCCTCACATATAGGCATAAGTGTGGTCATTTAGTGAGGTATGAACATATTGGATAATTGTCAAGACATCTTACCTAAACATTGTGATCAAGAACTACACCTTGGATATAAGAGGGCAAGAAAATAATATTGCCAATTTGACAATGCTCTTATAAGCACTAGATAACCTTATAAATTTTCATTCTAATCATTTAAGTGATAAAAATCAAATTTCCTCAAAGATACTTGGTTACGCTAAACCATGTGTTATGGAATCATCAAAACAAGGCTTGCAATGTTCCAAAGTAATGGGCTATTTTCCCCTTGGCACTATTGTTAGTCTCCATAACATGGTCTCAAAAATATTTATAAGATAATTGATAATAAAAAATAATTAAAGACCACACCCCAACATATCACAAGGATAAAAGAGTGCGCATACTCCAATTGCATCTAAAAATTCCTTAACAACACCCAAATTTAAGGATAAAATTTTCATCTATCAATATGTTAAGATCATGGTTCTCTAACTTGGAGTTACTTTATAAAATATATGCCCATGGCATAGAGAGTCAAAAACCTTGGTGTATAAGCTCATGTTATACAAAGGGTTTTACTATGAAAACCTAGCAACTCAAAATTGTGTAAAATTTCCCACAAAAATGGATCAGAGTTCATTCAGTACATCATCACAATATTAAAATTACTCTAAAAATAAGATATCAGTTTAGAAAAGCATCCAATTATTAGTTATTTATAAGGTTTAAATCAAAAATTACAAGATAACCTCATGAAAACATTAGAGCAAGATTTCATAGGTAGCTAAGATTTGAGCAAGTACGCACCACAATATTAAATATTAACATTTATAGGGAATTTCATGAGCCGAAAATAGAAAAAGTTACACAATAACATGTTGGTAAAATAATACAAGCTAACTATAATGAAGGTTTAAGAAATAGACTCATAATATTAGTGTTAAACCTTAAGATCCCGACAAGAATTTCTTTCATGATCACAATCTAACAAGATGCCACTATTCAACTGATGCAAAGAGAATCTATAATAAATCTAAGCTCAAAATTCAAGATATCCAAAAAAAATTAAAAAGCATTTCCTTGGTCACTAGCCTTACTAATAGATATTATCTTGACCAAAAAATCAAATGTAGGCATAATATCATGGCCCATGTACTCTTATAGGCATTCGACTTCATGATTTTCCTAAAACATCCAAAGTTTAAAGATAAAAAGGTTAGTCAAGATAACAATCCAAGATGACTTATGTGCAAAGTCCAAAAATTTATGCATAGTCCAACATGCCTTTAATTATCCCCAAGCTCAAAATTGGTACCAAATTCATTAATCCAATAGAATAGTGCTTCATGCAAAATTTTTAAGTTGGTACTATCATAAATAATACAAAACACAACCATAACATGTTTGTAAAAGGAACTATTGTACTAGGTTATATCCAATCTAACCTCCAAATTTTTCACTCAAGATGAGAAAAACCTACAAATGTAGAGATTATAGTCTATCATTACTAAGAAAATACAAGGACTTGAGAGAAGACACACACAAACATAGTATGATTAGATCTATAGTTTTGATTACTAACATAAATGACAACTTGATCAATCAATCTCAAGACGCACATTTATCAATTCTTAGTTATCACATTAAAATTTTAAAATCACCAATTTTTTCTTACCCTGTTTCTCTACTCATAGTAGTCTAATTCAAACCCATACTCATGATTACAGCTTGAACAAGCCTATCTCAAGGTATGCCTCGAAGGAATCTTTAGGAATTAACAATTATGTCAAAAGGACTATCACAAATAATAATGGTATTCACTAGCAAGGAAGGTTCATCAACTTATGTCATCACACTACCAAAAACACATTTTTACAAGTCAAAGATTTATTAATGGTGAGGTATAGTTTTGAAACTAAATATCTACACAAAATTTGATTATCTAAGTCATACTTTTTGAATTATATATGTGCTAAAAACCATCATGATCACTTACAAAACAACTTTGGGCTTCCTTGCTATCTCAAGGTTTTTAGTATTTGTATCATTATAATAATACACTAACAAAAATGGCTTATTCTAAGGATTCCAAACTCCAGTAAGTACATATTGACTATAACACATCTAGGACAAGGTTAGCCAAGGAAAAATTCAATGTATACGAGGAAATAAAAGGTCCATCACACATTACAAGATCTCACTTACAAGTTTTAATCATAAACAAGCTAAGGAACAATTGCTCACTAAATAATTAGTCAAGGGTATGTACTTAATTTAAAGGTTATAACATAGTTTCATATAAAATTAAGACATTAAATACAATTTCTAAATCATATTGTGCCTTTCAAATGCCATGCACATCTATAGTGTTGTTTGGATAATTTAATTAATAATAAGTTTAGAAGATTTAAATCCCCTTGAAAATAAAATATTCTTTATAAAACTAATAATATATATATAAATGACAAAACTTATTCTAAAATTGAATCAAATCATATATAGTTAACAAGTGATTAAAAGATTTGCTTTTGCACCATTTTCTCATTTTTCCATTCCATGTTAAGGGTTTTCTTTGTCTAAAGGTGAAAGGTAATGGAAGATGGAAAACCGATGACTTGCCTCCTCTCTTGAATTTTCCATGCCTCTCATGGATTCCTTCCTTTTTATTGCATGATATAGCTTTATATTTCAAAATTTTCTCTTTATTTACAAGTTAGATACCACATTTTCATATCTTCTAATATTTATTCAAACCCAACACTTTGTTGGTTATGTAGTGATAGGACCAAGGTTCCCCAAAGCTCTGACACAACTCCTCAAAAAGAGCACAATATGATTACCAAATACAAGCAATTAAACATGCGGAAATATCCAAAAGTACAAGTAACTAGAATTCACACATAACACAGAATATGAGAGACAATACACTATCTTGTATTAATACTCATTCAAAAATAAAATACAATAAAGAAGATGCCACTTCTTCTTCCACCTCTCAGAGGCTTCACACACCTCAAGGGCTCCCAGTAATTCTCAATCAAGAGTTCACTCTCCTACCAAAAATAGTCCCAACACACAACTCACACAAAGAATTGGTGTTCACCTCTCCAACCAGTTAGTAATAACCCTGCCAGTACACCAAGTACTCAAAGTACTTCAAGTATATCTCCCATGAACCTGCAACCTGCAATTTAACAGACCATACTTACACATGTAGATCTCCTATGAGCTTGCAACAACCTGCAACTCAATGATCTTACAATGGAAGGATCTTCCTTGCCTTCCTTTTTAGCTCATCATTACAATACATGCCAATGGGTCTATAAATAGATTCCAGACTTAAACAATAACTTAGAATATTAATTTACTAATAATAGACACGTAGCTCAAGACTCAAAATAGCCTTTACATGCAAACAATCAATTCAACAAACTAACTGTTCATGCAACAAACAGTTCTGGAACACACAGGTGACCAACATCAGTCCCTATGAGAGTTACTGTGTAACCCTCATCACCCAAACTTCTTACAAAAATCAAATTTCACTCCAGAACTGGGACATGCATGACCTCCTTTAACACCCATGTGTTACCTGTCTGCAATTTCAGCTTCACTTTCCCTTTGCCAACCATCTGACAAGGCTTACCATCCCCTAAACAAATTTCTCCAAAGTCTCCCTAGACATACTCATGAAAAAATTCCCTATTTGGGGATGCATGAAAAGAGGCACCAGAATCTAAAACCCAAGATTCTACTTTATCCAAGGAACATACCAGAGCATCCTATGCAATGAACTCTGCAACATCTGCTTCTTCTTCATGTCCTTCATGTTGATCTTCACCCAACCAATAATCTCTCTTTAAGTGCCCTTGCTTTCCACATTTCTAGCAGGTTATTCTGCCATACCTAGACTTGGATCTCCTGCCTATCTTTGACCTTGATCTCCCATGCTCGATCTTCTCTCTTTGCCTTCCCCTGCCTTCAACACTCAAAGCATTCCCTGATGATTCACCTGTGCTTTTCCTACGTATATCTTCATTCAAGATTACACTCACAACATCATCCACTTTTAAGATTTTTGAAGCAGATGCAGTATTACTAACTGCCATTACCAAATTCTCCCAACTTTCAGGTAATGAGCATAAGATTAAGAGAGCCTTAATTTCATCATCAAAAATAATATTGACTAAATTTAACTGGTTTACCAAACCATGGAAATCACTAAGATGACTATGAACATATCCACCTTCCAACATTTTCAAATTAAATAATTGCTTCATAAGAAATACCTTATTCGAAGCTGAGGGTTTTTCATATAAATTTGCCAAAGATTCCATCAACTCTACCATTGTCTTAGCCTGAGATAAGTTGGAAATCACAGACGATGCAAGACTCAACCTTATAGATCCCAGAGCCTTCCGATCAAGAACCTCCCATTCTTCATTCTTCATATCCAGGGGCTTGCAATCAACCCCTCCCAATGGTAAGTACAAATCTTTCTGATACAGATAATCTTCAATCTGCATCCTCCATATTTGATAGTTCTTGCCATTAAACTTCTCCATTCTTAGCTTACTGTCTTCTGCCATTGCTCTACTCCCACTCAAACAGAAACCCCTGTGAGTAACCTGTAATCAAAACACACTAACCAGATCTGATATAACTTGTTAGTATCCCAACCAAAAGCTCTGATACTAGTTGATAGGACCAAGGTTCCCCAAAGCTCTGACACAACTTGTTAGAATTAAGAGCACATATGATTACCTTTGTATAAGCAACTTAAACATGCAGAAATAACCAGAAGAACAAATAACTATCAATGAGAAATAACACAGAATATGAGAGGCAACACACAATTGTATTCAACTCATTACAGAAGTAAATTACAATAAAGAGATCACACTTTTCTTCCACCTTCGTGAGGCTTCCCACTCCTCAAGGGCTCCCAGTAATCTTCCCTCAAGAGTAATCTTCTCTCAATACAGGTCACAACACAGCTAACACAAGCTATTGTTCACCTCATTGTACTGTTAGTACAACTGAGTATGAACTGGTACTCCAAGTAGATCTCACCATGATCTTGCTCCTTGATGTATTGCTGTCACCTTGGATCTTGCTCCCCCACCAATCTCCTTTCTGATCCTCACATACACACACCCCTGCAGACCAACCCGATCTTACTTATCACATGTAGATCTCCTCCATGATCCTGCAACACCCTGCAGACCAAACCCTAATCTTACATAGATGAAGAATCCTACTTGATTCTACCATGGGAAGAACTCTCCAAGTTATACACTTTACAATACAACCCATGAGTCTATAAATAGATCCCAGACTTAAACAATAACTTAGACTCTTAATTTACTAATAATAGACACGCAGCTCAAGACTCAAAATAGCCTTTACATGCAAACAATCAGTTCAACAAACTAATTGTTCATGAAACGAATAGTTCTAGAACACACAGGCGATCGACGTTGGTCCCTGTCTGAATGGAGGTGACCGATGTCAGCCGACCTCCTGTCGATGCTAGTTGTCTTCAGTTCACACCTGCCGATGTCAATTGCCTTCTGCACTATACTCTACCAACACCGGTCTCCCTGGAACTCAGCAACCTCCTCCATGTCTGCAACAAGTTGAAGCTTTTAGCTCCACAACCTAACATGTAGAAAATAATTGTGTGTGTGTGTGTGTTTGCATTTGCGCATGCGCGCGCATGTGTGTGTGTGTGTGTGTGTGTGTGTGTGTGTGTGTGTGTGTGTGTGTGTGTGTGTGTGTGTGTGTGTTTTTGTGTGTGTGAATTTCTTTATGTTGACTAGATTGGCCTAAACTCAATCTCATAATGGTTTGAGCCCTACATTTTATTTCTTGGTGGTTGTTTTTGTAAAGGGCAGATTAAGAAAGGCTATACCCTATAGGATTTAGAACAATAAATCTTTTTTTTTTTTTAATCTTACTTTTATAAAATTATAGTATTTTATTTACAGACATTTATGGAGGTCTAATATTTTGTTTACATGCAAATTAGTCTATTGACCTGCATTGGATTTTTATGGTTTGTGCCTCTAATTTTAAAATGATGACTATTATTTTACTATTTTTTTAATAAGTAGCTAAGGATTGAATCTTGACCACATTAATCTAGTTAAGGGCATTCAAGGAGTAACATAATAACCCTCCCTCCCCCTATCCACCATTGCTCCATGTGAATGAGATCTACAAGAATACAAAATTTATGGGTTTTTTCTCCCTTTTTCATGGTCCTTTTTTCAAATATTAAGAATATAAAAAATGTGAGTCACCCCACTATCATCTATCTACTTCATTTCTACCAGAAAGAATCTACCTATGCTTAAGGGTTACCACTCAACAAACCATTCAAAAAACTTATGGCAATGAAAATCATCAAGTGTGGTAATACAAGCTAAACCCTTCATCCATATTTTAATAAAAAGAGGTCTTTCATGCCTTTACCCACTTTAGATTTTTAATTATGGTTGTCATTACCAAGATTCTTCCCCTTGGATAACATCCAATTAAGTGGCCTAAAAAAGAAATAATATATGGATATCTATATTGACACTTATTGCTATAGGACAACTTAGATTGTACAAAACAAATTATTTCAATTGAAAATTCATAACTCTTACGTAAAAAACAATATATCTTATCAAAATTCACACTCTAACCAATATCAATTCTTTTATTTTTATAGATAATACTTTTTCAATGAACTCTAAGAACATGAAGAATATATACCCTACTCTTCAACTCCCCTCCGTCAAAATAAAAAATCATAATCCATTCCCACACCATTCCAAGACTAGTGTTACTTCTCAAAAATACATTTCCACCATCCTTTATTACTTATATGTAGAGAAAAACTCTATGTATGGAGTTGTGTTCTTTGAGTCTCCTTAATAAGTGAACCAAGAACATTGAGAAATATATCTAAAAGTAGAAGCCAAAACAAACATGTGTTAGTTTATTGTATCTCTTCTTAATGTTTACCACTTCCCCTTCTCCTTGTACTTATATCAAAAGTTCCCTTTCTTGTTGCATTTCAACACACTACACCATTCTTGTTCATAAATCTACTCTTATTAACATCTCTGGACAAAATTTTAGTTTTGATTTTATTTTCCAAATAACTTTCATTTTGTCTCTTCCCATAATAGTAAAATTTTTAATACTTAATTCAAAAAATTTATGGATACAACTAAGAAAATTACTACCTCTTTTCATACGATTCAGGTAAATTATATAATAGGATCATAACAATATCTTCCTCTAGTATTTGTATTTCAGTGGTTACAAGTTCTTCCACCACTCCATTCTAAGTGTTTACATGTTGTGAAACAACTTCATTCACGTCAAGTGACAAATTTATTATGAAGAAACAATTTTTTAACTGTTGAATTAACTTCAAATAAGTAGCATAACTTGTTCCATACCTCTTTTTTTCTTAATGTTTGATATATAATAAGAACCAAATCATTTAAACATAAGAAAATCATAGCCCTAGCTTTATCATCTTACTTCGTTCAATCAAGATATTCCAAATTGGTCTCCATCTCTTCATCCCTACATTTGAATGTGTTCTATGAATCTCTCAACTAAACACTATTTACATATTTTGTTTCCAAAAATAGAAACACTTTCCACCCTAATTTTCAATCATATTTATTGAATCCATAATACTTCTCCTAAATTTGTGTGATATAGCTCTCTAAGTGTATCTTTAAAATTGTTTTAGTTTCAAAACAAAAAGAAATATTGTTTCAATACAACTTAAAAATTCACAAGTTTTATGTAACATTCTTACTTGTTTTAAAATACACTAAGATACTCACAAATTGTGGTCTTTGCCATCGGACTCCCACACACTATTGCTCTCAATGAGCACTTTTTTTTCCTTTTTAATTTGGTTATGATATCATTTTTTTGTAAAAATGTGATAAAAATCTATAGATATGAATTAAAAAAAAATATAAAAAAATATGAATAAAAAAATTGAAACACTTCAAGTAGAGAATAACCAAAGACAAACTTTTGTAATTATTTTTGTTAGTTACAAATTCCCTGCACTAACTAGTTAACCACTTTGAAATTATATGTTTTCTTAGTCAATATCAAACCAATAAATTCTCATATAACTACTCTAACCCATAAAATTAGATAAAGCATCACAAAATCCCAAAACTAATGAAAAGAATTCTTTAAGATAATTAATTTTTTTCTATTGAAAAGCTCTTTCTATATAGATTATGCACTAATTGTATAAAAAATGAGTAATTTGACATTACACTCCAATGTATCAAATTTATCTCTAAGATAGAGAAATAACTATTCATTTAACTTAAATAAAGATGAAAAAAAAACAATGAATTTAACAACTTGTCAGTCAAAAAAAGTTTGAACATATACCCAAAAAAACATGATAATTAGTTTAAAGGGCACCAAGATAGCAAGGCACAAGAACTAACAAATGAGAGCAATATATGAAGCTTGGAGATGTGAAGGATCATCTAGCTTATCACCCTAGCCTCAACCACTACCAGTAGAAAGCTCTACCATATCGAGTATCGGTTCCCCCTGTTATTATTTTTGTCTTTATTTTCATTATCCAGTATCTCTTATATAGGTGGGTAAATGGCTAAATCCAACAAAGGAAACTTTCCTTTTTTTTTCCCTCCATACACTAGTGTTTGTGAACATAAGTCTGTAACTACCATGAGAGGTGTGTATCAGTGAGGTTCATGGCAAAACACCTTGACACTTGCTTCGTGAATGGTACCTACCATGAGCTCCAAAGCCATGACACTAAGAAGGTGACTACTAACATGGAAAATCTAGAGGGACTCAATTGACTATATAGGGATCACCCCCTCACTAGTCCAACAAAGTCTACGATACTCCACCTCCAACCAAACCTTCTTCACCATTTGAATATGTAGTATTACTTTACAGATCACTTGAACTTTATTAGTCATAATAAAACAACCATAGATAGATAACTAATTAAATATTTCATTGTTCCTTTCTTTCCATAAATGAAATATAATTTTATAAATAAACATATGCTATAATTGGTTATATTATGCAAACATCATGGTGGAACATAGCACCATTTTACAAGAAAATAACTCTAGATGAAATGATTGAAAAAGGGCATGAATCCATCTCTAGGCTAACTAAGCATGTTTGAAAAACCAAAAAATATGCTTGAGAGACTACAGGTGTTGGCAAGACAAGTATAAGGGATTGGCCACACCTATATGGATAAGGTGGTTAACATCATGCAGACCTTGGTGTAAGATGCACCAAAGGAAATGTTCTTATTTCAGCTCAGTAATTACTTTCCATACCTTGGAAAACCTTTATCCCCAAGTATCTATAAAATATTTACGTTTCCATGAAGCATTCAGAGTATCCACTTGAATGTGTTGAGGAAAGATCAACTGATAACCAAGTCAAGGTTTGTAAGGGTGGAAAGGGGTCTCAATATGGCACTTCCAGTTACACCACCATCTAGAAGGTGTTTTAACTCTAATTATGTGGAGGTGTTTGACAGGGATAGTTTTTTGAACCTCAACAATTGAGGATATATCTATTTGATTGTATTGATACTTGTCACAGAGGATAGACCAAGAATGTCAATCACATAATTATTTGCAAATCAGATATAAAATAACTATTATCCCTTTCTTAAAAGTCTAAGTCTTTTAACTTAAAGGGACTATGGCAAAAGGGATGTTATAGTATGAAATAACAAGAGACCACCAAAGGGAGTGAGATTTCAAAGAGTTCCTTATTTTAAAACCATCTCCATCCCAGATTAAGTGAGATTTAATAAATTTAATCTATTGACACACTTTTCAATTATTTGAGAAAAAGTGATTGAGTACCAAGACCTTTCCATGTCTACCTACTAAAAGGATTGCCTTGAGCAATGCAATGGTAAATAAAAATCTTTCAAGACTCCTCTCATTTAAGGAAATAAATGATCAACTTGACACAAAGAGAAATGCCTTATAGTTTGACATGAAAATGGCCAAGGCCTCCCATTTATTTAGAATTGTAAAAACTATCTCATGCAACTCAGTGAAACCCATTAGATATTTTAGAATTGGCCCAAATAAAGTCTATGAAAATTCATTCAAGTTTAGCATATGTAGTATTGGACAAATCCCAAGATGAAGAGTAATAAACATGGGTTGATAAAAGGACCTTAGAGAAAACTAAAACTTACCAACTAAGGACAGAGATTTAGTAACTCAAAAATCAATTTTTTTCTCCACTCTCTAAACCATACTTATATAAATGTAAGGAAGATTCCAGAAAGGAAAAGGGAATGCCCATAAAATATAATTGTTTTCCATATTGAATCCAAAACCACTTGTAATTTTTTGACCAAATAGGTATGCAAGTGTTAGGGTCCTTGTAGCACAGAGTTTTCTTCCATTGAATAGAAGATCTAGAGGTTAAGTAGAAAATATCCAAACATTCCATGGTGTTCGTGACAGATGCCTCCTCTTCAACAAGAGTGAGAAATGAATCATCAAAAAAGTGTCATTTTCCATCTAATTTTGAGATTGAGGGAGGGAAATACCTTTGACCAAACCTCTAAAGGTGTAGTTAACAAGGGGTAAATGAACCCTGCTACTGCTAGAACATAGAAGGAAACCTTGCCTAATGGATTTGAACAAAACACGTTGTTTAAATTGAACCCCATGAATGGGGATAAAAACACCAACATCTTGAAATAGCATGTGTATTATTTGCACAAAGCTTGCCCTAAACCCTAAAGCATGGCTAATATTAATGGCCATTATATTCTATCTTAAGCCTTCTCAAATTCAATTTTGATGAGAAGGTTGTTTTTAGGAGTGAACACATTCCACCTCTTTCCAAATTGCAATTCTATTATCTAAAATGTATCTATTAATAAATGAAACCAATTTGATCTAGGTGGATGATGAGAGGTAGAAAGTACCTTAACCTGAGAATAAGAGCTTTAGAAATCATCTTGTAAGATATATTCAAAAGAGTAATTGCATACTAGTTGGTAATGAGATATAGGTCCCCAGTTATTAGGAATGAACTTGATGTTACCATGATTGATGATTTTTCCTAGGGAATTGGCCCAAACAGCCTCAAGGTAGACTTTGTGCAATTTTGAACCTATAGTATCCCACAAATTTTGGTAAAACTTGTAATGGAAACCATCAAATCTTGGGGATTTGTCAACAACCATCTACCTTGAAAATTTGTAAATATCTTTGATTTATAATAATTGATCACATACCACTCATTGGCCTTCAGATAGCTTTCAAAGAACTACTTTCAAACATTTTATGAGGGCCTCCTCACAGGCTAGGGTAGTTGACTATGTAACATCCCCACTAGGATTTACTAGAATAACATAATATTTTTTTTTAAATTACATTCCATGTATTTTTTCATTAGATTACACCACGAGAATCTAATTAGTGATCTTAGCATACTAAGTATGATAAACATAGAGTAAACATGTAACATTTAATAGTTACTAATCACTAACATCAGATATAACCAAGCATATATGTAAAAAGAAAGTAATAATATAAAATCTAGCCATAGTTGGTACAATAATATAACCACTATTGCCAATATACTATAAGTAATTAATTACATTTCCAACCGGCATTATGTATCAATAATAAATGCTATAATAGATACAAGACTCCATGGATCATGAGTCTCACAAACTCTAGTATCTTTGATAATTTTAGGTGTAGTCTCCAATAAGTACTATTGTGGGGAGGGAGAGCATCATCCGAGCAATTTTCCACACCAACCATGGACTATTGATTTTCCACACAATCCTATAAATAAGGAATGGTCCTCACTTCACAAATGGGTAAATATTGATAGTTTAAGAATTTAGAGAGACAAGCTAGTACCCATGTGTTGTAAGATTTATAATACATGAAGTATACCATAAATAAAATATGTTCTAACATGATATCTTGCTAACATGTAAATCATACATATGAAATAACAATGTCTAACTAAAAATTACTTTGACCAAAATTTTCAAATATTTATTGATCTCTACGATCAGTCACATTCATACACATCACTTGATCAAATTACCTTCATCTGACATTGATGATGCTAAGTAAGCTAGTGAAGTCTATCTCACTACTTAGTTAATACCAACAATGTGAGATTTGGTTAACATTCATATAACCAATAGATTCATATAGATTATTTCTACTAGCAGGTTTGAAACATGCTACAATATAGGAATAATATTTATTCATACATTTATTCCATCAAACGTACGAATGAGTCTTTTCCATATTATTTACCACCTAAATAATAAACATAACAAGTTCAAATTTAATACCAAATAGATACAATACATACTTAGACCGCATGATCTTATTACCATATGTAACTTCAAATGTAGTGCAACCAATAATGTCATAGTATATT